>CM044957.1:23437828-23680328 GCA_024516035.1 Bactericera cockerelli
CACGGACTAATAATAATTGCCCACTAGCTATAATAAGCTCGAGGGAAATTATAATACCAGAGGCAACATTCTAAAAGCTTTTATGTGGTAAAAATCTTAATATAAAAAGGAAAAATATGGACGGAATTTGTATCTTTGTGTGTCCAAATTATTTAGGCGAAACGGTAAGAGATGGCAAAAAATTGATGGGCGAAATGGTAAGTGTGTGTGTGTGTGTGTGTGTGTATGTCTGTGTTCGTGTGTGTGTCTGTGTTCGTGTGTGTGTCTGTGTTCGTATGTGTGTGTGTGTTCGTATGTGTGTGTGTTCGTGTGTGTGTGTGTTCGTATGTGTGTGTGAGTGTGTGTGTGTGAGTGTGTGTTTGTGTGAGTGAGTGAGTGAGTGAGTGAGTGAGAGAGAGAGAGAGAGAGAGAGAGAGAGAGAGAGAGAGAGAGAGAGAGAGAGAGAGAGAGAGAGAGAGAGAGAGAGAGAGAGAGAGAGTAATTTTCCACTTGATAAAAATAACTCGATATCATCGGCCTTAGTTTATATGAGGTAAAACAAGAGAACATTATTCAGTGTCATTAAACCTAGAACCAAATTTATTCCAGTTTACTTATACCTTTGCATGATTTTTTTTTTTAATTTTACACTCCTAATAATTTTAGAGAGAAAACGAAAAAGAACTCACATGAAATAGCTAGTAAGGTGAAAATGAATGCGATCGCAAACCACAAGAGAATGTTGAAAATGACTGGGTAGTCCTCGTCGTATTCTTCACCCACATTTAGTCTTTCATTCTGTGCAACCTCTGCTGCTCTGCGGTACCTCATGCTGTGGGATGACATCTCTGTGCCAAGGAGCGTAGCAACAAGGACCTGTTTCAAAAATATTAAGTATTTTTAGTTGTTTAATTAAACTGTATAAGATCAAGCGTCGATGGCACGTTAAATAAACCAGTTCTCGATCTGTGACTTAAGCTATGCCCAACTATCTTAGGACTATTTCCGGGCGCACTTAGCCTGGGTGAGCTTGATTGGAGTAGCTAGTTTTTGAGTTCCGAGCGAATGGAGGGTAACACCCCGTTTTGAAAGCAACCTCAGTAGTTTGATCAATAAAAGCAGCGGATAAAGCAACCTAAGATTTTACGAGTATGCTCTGGTAACAATTCTCAAGCCAGACTGCTGGTCTCTGGTAATAATTCTCAAGCCAGACTGCTGGTCAACTACCGGTCTCAGCTGAACCAAAGTTACTAACTGTGGTAGCATGATTGTAAAAAAAGCAAACAATCCAACCCATTTAGAATCATACCTTGCCATTGTAGAAGTTCTTGTATTCCTCTGTGATTGAACTGATGGTCTTGATGAGAAGATTCTCAGCTTCAACAAGCTTGTCCTCATCAGATGAACTGCTTGACTGATCAATAAAATCAGAGACCACAGGCAAGCTGTACCAGTAAACATCAGGCACACCATCTGATTTTCCAACCAAAGCCTGGAAAACCACACGTATTGAAAATTATTTTAATCTTTTACAAGTTATTATATCATTAAATATAAAAGGTTATATCAATTTATTAATAATAATCTTAAAAACTTCTAGAATAATATCAGTCTCTTTTCCACGCATCTATTCCATCCTCATAGCACAGCAATCCATCCCATGTCTTCCATCTTCTTCTCGCTCCTGTGACAAACAGACTAGCTGCACGCTGCGCTGTATTACCACCGCTAGTCTTGTTCTGACCCATCTTAATACTGTTGAGATTGGTTTACTCCATTTGTTTAGGCAATCTTTTACTCAGTATACAGATGAAGGAGTTGAACTGAGGAATCAAAACGCCATCAAACGATTTGACCAATGGTTTAAATGTCGCGTGTCTATTTTCACATATATATTTTCATATCACTAACTAGTGAATGCCATGTATGGCTCGAATCATTTGATCGAATTTTTCAGAGAAAAAGATTGATAAATCATAAAGTTCATTATAAAAGGTATAGCTGAAAAACGTACATTAAGGATTTTTAATTTATCGAGAAAACAAATTGGTACGACGCGCGACGGGTCCAAAAAGCATTTTTTGGCTTGGTCCCTCGTGATAACTCTCCGATCTCCTAGCTCTGGGGCTCAAAGTGTTAACTATGTCAGAAAATCTATTTTTTGAAAGTCACTTGAACAATCTGCTAGTGACAAAATATTTATAAAAAAAACCTCTTTGCTATTCCTTATCACAAAAGTTTTTAATAAATATTTTAGCTAGGTTTACCTTTTTAGCCACAGCTTTCAAAAGATGAATATTGCCAATGAAAGATTTGTCAACATTTTTCTCCAAGTCAAATTTCTTGATTTCAGAAAATGGTGTAGCTTCAGTGATGATTCCAGTAAGAACATCAATAGAAGACTCCATCTAGAAGAAGAAAAAACATGTACATGATTTAATGACTAATAAATATATTGTACTGGTTGCTGGGTTTTCTGAAGAAGCTAATTCATGTAATTTTGATGATTATCACCTAGGTCCTTTCAGGCTTTCAGGGAAGGTGGGACGTATACATCCCAAATGGAAAAGTTTAAATAGTTCAGAGTACAGAAAATTATGTGAATTGATTTCATTGCATGTAGAAACTTTACTTTAAATTATTGTGAAAAATTCTAAAACTCATGTGAAGTCTTAGGGCGAAATTAATAGACGTTTTTATAATACCTCTGTGGCGCTAAGTCACATATTGCGTACTGTGTAACATAGGGAAAACCGACACTTTGGTATTGGTATAATTAGGGCTATCGGCTACGAAAGCTCTTTGTCGCTGCGACCTTAAATAGATCTTTTGTGACATGCCCCTGTAACTCTAAAAGAGATCAAAGCTATTAATGTAGCTTAAGATTCTTTTAGGACTGATTTCGGTAACTTCTTTAGGTGTTAGAATCAGCCTTGAGAAGTGTTTCAGTCGAGCGTGTGAGGCTGCTCCACATTCACAGAGAATGTGTTTTGCTGTCTCTGGGGCCTCTTTACAGAGACTGCATTTTAGGTCTTGAGCAATGTCCATTTGTTCAGACGGTAGTTGAGGCTACAGTGGCCTGTTAAAAGCCAGTAAGGATTCCTCTTTGCTCAGACAGAGCATTTCATTTGCTCTTTTGGGCGAATAAGTTAGGAACATTTTCGCCTGCCTGTGGCCGGGACTCATTTGGGAACTTCTTCAGAATTACTCCCACTTTTAAAGACTTCAGGGCGTTTATGAAGCTTTGAGAAGCAGTTGGGGTTTCGAATGCCACCTCTGAACTATCTCTACAAGAGAGTATAGTTGAGGTTGTTGGCATCTTCTGCCTCTTCTGCTCCATTAGCTTCTCACCCTGATGCTCTGAAGTGGTTTCTTCTGAACGAGGCTTCTTTTTGGTGCTTTTTTTTACTGGAAAGTGGCTCTACGGCTTTGAGCAGCCATTCGAACCTCCTTCCAGCAGCTCCTGAGAGTTTTAAAAAGTTCTCTTTATTTTGAAGCTTTTCAGCAGCTTCTGAGAGACTGCATTTTGCGTCTTGAGCAATGTCCATTTGCTTAGACGGTGGTTGAGTCTACAGTGGCCTGTTGAAAAGCCAGTAAGGATTCCTCTTTGCTCAGACAGAGCATTTCATTTGCTCTTTTGGGCGAATAAGTTAGGAACATTTTCGCCTGCCTGTGGCCGGGACTCATTTGGGAACTTCTTCAGAATTACTCCCACTTTTAAAGACTTCAGGGCGTTTATAAAGCTTTGAGAAGCAGTTGAGGTTTCGAATGCCACCTCTGAACTATCTCTACAAGAGAATATAGTTGAGGTTGTTGGCATCTTCTGCCTCTTCTGCTCCATTAGCTTTTGACCCTGATGCTCTAAAGTGGTTTCTTCTGAACGAGGCTTCTTTTTGGTGCTTTTTACTGGAAAGTGGCTGTATGGCTTTGAGCAGCCATTCGAACCGCCTTCCAGCAGCTCCTGAGAGTTTTATAAATCTCTTTTATGAAGCTTTTCAACAGCTTCTGAGAGATGTTCCTGTTAGTCGCCTTTTACGACAGGGGGAACAACCCGTGGTCTTATTCTTAGCCGAGAGCCACACGGACTTAAAAAACCGACACTTACCAACGACTTAAGTTATTGATGCTGTCTATTAATTCCGCCCTTAGTCTATGGGCCTGTTTTCAAGGGTATCTTAAATTTAGATTAAAAAACAACACACAGTGCATTTATTTAGCACAGGTTATACTAAAAAAAGAGTACTTTTTACACAATTTAAAAAAAAGATGACCCCCCTTGACAGCTACCCTGGTAAAGATAATGATATCAGAAAGGTCAATTTTTTAGGAATACAATTTTTTTATGGTGAGCGTTTCACTGCTTTTTTTATTTTGTAGCCATGAAACAGGAGCTACTGTAGACCCTTGTGGTCTGTGTTGTAGCCTGCCCATCCCATAGTATGCCTCCCCTCTGATGGGCGAGAAGTGACACAATTCTTCCCATTTAGGTGCTGGGTCAACACTAGCGCACCGGAACTACCGGAAGGTATCCCTAACAAACAACTGTAACCAAATTTTGAATACAAATTTTTGACGGCGTGGGGATTCGAACCCATTAAGCGAGTGCTTAACCACTGAGCTAATACTTTCCTTATTATAGAATAAAGAATTTAAAAAATATATACTGAATGACTGATTCTACAGTAAAAATTTCTGCCATCAAAACCACAAAAAAACTTAAGCCTTTTAAAGTTGCCGAATCGGAAAAAGTGCATACAGATTTGTGATGCATGTATTTAGTTGGATTTTTCAGTCTACACGTTCTTATGGGGCTTTTTTTCTACCAAGCATTTTTCAATTTTCACTGTTTTACGTAAAATTTAACAAGGTTCCTGGGCTCAGAGAAATATACCATGGAATCTTTAAAATGATGTCTTTTGATAGAACCAATAAAGAAAAATAGGTGGAAGTGATTCAACTGATCCATTCTGCCACTGGTTGTTGGTCACATTAAAGCAGCTATGTAGGTACTTATTTTTTCTTGTGAGGTATGAGTAGGACATACAGAGCAGAAAAAATCTTGCCCTGTTGGGGATTGAACCCTGGGGGGCACTAGGTCAATCGGCCATGAGTTAATTTAAGATACTTACCTAATGCCTTAATAAATTAACATCTTACCTCTGGTTCTGTAGTTTTGAAAGTAACTTTCACTGTTGTTTGGTTGGACTGGTACATCTGTCCAATTCCATTGAGAAGAGAATCATAAATGTTATCTGTATTATCATTTATGATGAGATCATAGTCATGAGCATGTAGGAAGTTCAGAGAAGATAGCCCAGGGATAATGAAAGACACAACAGCTTCGGCAGTTTCAAATGGGTTTTTGATATTTATACCAGACCACCTGTGGTCTTGTTTCACACTAATTCCCAATGCAGCAGTGAAGACATCCTTCACTGTACGTAGATCTATGGTACTTGATGGTTGAAACTCAATTGCTTCTGGTGTATGAAGGATTGAAAATTCATTTGCACATGCTGAAAATGTTTAAATAAATGTTAAGTTTTTTGTTGAGTAGTGTGAAAAATTATGGGACTTTTAAATTTTCCTTGAATATCCTTATATCTTATTTTTGCCTCACTTTCAAGCAGCTACTCATTTTTCCTCACAAGGTATGAGTGGACCCCATAATATCGAAAGCACAGAGAAAAAAAACCCCAACTGTGCTGCAATTCAAATGAAGGTCAATGTGTGTGCAAACCTAGCATGATACCCACTCAGCCACGGTGACTACGAACACTAACAGCCCCTAAAATTGTTCTTTTGAAATTAAAATTTTCCTACAAAGTAATAACAATAGACCTTCCCATTGGATCACTTGCAGCTTTTTTTATTGGCTCTATCAAAAGTTCATTGTAAGGTGATCATGGTTTTTTTTTTAAACTGAACCTAGAAACCTTGTTGAATTTACAGCAAACATTGGAAATTTTATTTAAACCAAGTAGGTCTTGATATTAAAACTCGTAGATAAATTGGCGGCTCAATATTGTATGAATTCTCTATCTGTGCAAGCATTATAAGAGGGTACCCCACCCCCACTTTACGCCATTAACAAGGTCTGATCAAATCCGGAACTATCTCAATAACTTTTTATTGAAAAATTACAAAAAAAATTTGAAGTGGTCCCCTTCAAAGTACTCCTCTTGGCTACAAATACACTTCTCTCAGCGATGTTTCCATTGGTCCATGCAGGTAGAGAACGCCTCAGCAGGAATGCTGTTCAGCTGCTCTAGCGATTTTTGTTCGATGACCTCTAAAGAGTCAAAACGTTGTTCTTTTAGTGGATGCTTCAGCTTCGGGAACAGTAAGAAGTTTGGGGGGACCAGGTCAGGTAAATAAGGGGGTTTGGGAATCACGGTTATTTCGTATTTTGCGCAGAATTGGCGAATCTGAAGGGCTGTGTGACAGGGCGCGTTGTCATGGTGAATAACCCACTCACCACATTTTCAGACTCTTCTTCCTCACAGCTTTGCACAACAATCTAAGGATGCTCATACGACGATCTGAACGAACCAGGGTGTTCACCTTTTCAACTTGGCGTCTCCGGGAGACGTTGAAGGTCTCCCAGATCGAGGATCGTCTCGGCGGAGGTTCGTCCTTGTTTGAACCTCTGGTTCCATTGATAACATCGCGTACGACTCATTGTTTCATCAGCGAAAGCCTCAGTCAACATCTTGAAAGTTTCCGTGAACGTTTTCAATAGTTTCACACAAGACTTCATGCAAACCTTCCGGTGCGCTTACAAACAGTTGTTTGTAAGGGATACCTTCCGGTGCGCTCGTGTTGACCCAGCACCTAATTGGGAAGTATTGTGTCACTTCTCGCCCATCAGAGGGGAGGCATACTACGGGATGGGCAGGCTACAACACAGACCACAAGCGTCTACAGTAGCTCCTGTTTCGGCTACGAAATAAAAACGGCTGTGAAACACTCATCTTTTTAAAAAAAAAAAAAAAAAAAAAACCCGCGGCTCGCACTTGGTGTTCATCGTAAAAATCGCCGCGGTCGGAAAAAGCACTTCATTAAAAACGTGTTTACAACTAAACTAGGAAAGTTATCTTCAAAAATTAAAGCTTGCGTTACTCGTGAGAAGTCACACTATCATCTGACTTCAAGCGGGGATTTTTAGAACGTCTAGTTCCCGCGCAATTTGAATAGTTCCGGAATTTTTTGATCAGACCTCGTACATTAGATCACACGTCTTATAAAGTCTTGAGCATCAAAAAAGTACCGACATAGGTCTATTCAACTTTTCGACCACTTCTAGACCTTTTTTGTGAATTCTGAATATACGAAATGATTTCTGACAAAATTTACAAGGGACCTGAGAATGACTGCAAGAGATCCGAAGTACAGAACACTATGAAAAACTATGTAGAAAAAAGTTCCATAAGAACATGTAGACTGAAAAATCTAACTAGGTAAATAAGACGTCACATTGCACATTTTCCTTTTGCAACTGCCACAAGTGTCCCGAACGGGTGTTAATCTGGTAAAACAAGGTTATGTTGAGAATAGTTATAATCCTTACCTATGCTTGGCAACTTCATGGTCCCAGCCCACCTGAGCTGATAGTTTAAAAAAAACATCAAGCCTAGAGTTCTTTCTTTTTATCCTGTATAATACCATTGGAAATAAAATCTTTCTTTTAGAGGATAAAAAGAGCAACACTGATTATCAATTATAACTAGGGGCTCTTATCAATTATCAGCCTCCCAGTAAAAATTCAATAATGGAGTACACCACAATGCTGCACTATTGAATTTGGCAACCATCAAAATTGACAAAGCTACACAATGATGATGATGATGAAGTAACACATTACATTTTCAAATCGCTTTATTCCAAGAGTTGTTCAGGTGTCAAAATTATGAGGTTATGATATCAATTAACAAGGAAAATCCATACATTAGGTAATATCTAAACTCATGAATCCTAGGATACTCACACTAATACATGTTTCAAACCTCTACTAACCTGGTAGCTTCTTATTCTTCTTTCAATCTACCTTTCCTAAACCTACATGGGGTTGTTGTTGATTTGATGAAGTTTTGTTCTCCACTTGTTTCTGTCTAGGCTGTCCTCCCTCTTCCAACGCTTCTCTCTCAAATCTTCCTCTACTTTATCTCTCCCTCTAAGGTTGGGCCTCCTTCTTTTATTCTAGTCTCTAGAATATTTTCCCCTTCAGTCTTAGACTCTCTTTCTTATCAAGCCTGGGTTATGGAGCAATCCAGCATGCCTGGGCACTAATTTTCACTCAGACAAATCTAAGCTATTACAGCAAGCTTAACAAAAAACATATCTTTTTCACCATTTGGATTATTTAAATATAAATAGTAAAATCTTTAGAAAATCAATTCTAAATCATTTTCAAGTATGAAATTCAGAGATGGAGAAAGTCAAGGGCCCAAAAAAACCTTAAAGGGGCCACGAAATGGTCCTGGTTAACACAAAAAAAAATTGCATTAATAGCCGCGTTGTTGTATCTGTGAGATACAAACTCAGTTTTTCACATTTAATCTGTGAGATACAAAATTCTTGGAGAAAAAAAGGTACAAATAACTGTATTGTATTCAATGAAAAATATCCAGAATATTACAATAATTCATAGATACACACTACTAATCAGTGTTGCAGCATCAGCAGGAGGAATAGAAAGAGGGTGGAGTTGATCCCCTCAACCCCCCCCCCCCCCCCCCCCCCCACCATCACAAGCTAAGCATGACATATTATTATATCTTACAAATACAAAGCAACTAACGGTATATAAATATTTGAATCTGGAATCTGGAGAACCATAGTACAGCAGATTAACTTAAATAATTGGGCATTTTATGATAAAAGCACCAACTTTGTGGCACAGGTAGCACAGACCAATTTTACATATCACATTGATATCATCAACTGCTTAGCCTAAAATTCCAAATTCTACCAAAATATGGATTCTGGTGGTATTTGGTGGGTTTAGGGGTTTTAGATTAAACGGTTGAAGGTATTCAAAAATAATGTATGATGAGAAATGTCAGTCACAGCTCATCCTGGTTGAAAGTGTAAGGGATCAATTCTCATACATTTTTTTGATTTCTTCAACTAGACATCTACCAAATATGGACTCAAGAAGGTGATTGGTGATTTTGAAAAACCTGATACCGACAAGCTCTAGGTCCTTGGGTAGAGGGTGTAGTCCCTGTAGTTGTGTAGGGCGTAATCCTTATCTAATCAATACCACCCAAATAGTTGAAAATTCACTTACCTGATGAGATCAGTGTGCATATTGCTATAGTTACAAACTTTATCATCCTGCTTTAAAATAATGCAATGGCATGTATCTAAAGATAAAGAAAATATTCTCTTGTTTAATTCATGATAAATTTAACAAATTGAACTCTTGTGACTTCGTGATTACAACTTGTATTTCTTATGAACTATAGGGATGTTGCGATATATCGAAATCCGATATATATCGATATATTTTTGGGCGATATATCGATATATATCGATATATTTTTTCCTCCGATATATCGTCGATATATCGAAAAGAATTCCGATATATATCGGTAGACATTATTTTGTAAAATAAAAAAAAAAAAAATTACTATAGCGACACCATTGTAAAGAGGGTAATAGGGTATTTTTTATTTTTCCCGATCTGCTGACAACACTGTATCGCGTTTTGTTTTTTGTTTCATTTTTTTTTAAATTAAATTTGAAAATGGCTAGCAAAGCTAAAAGAAGTGATGTGTGGTTGCATTTTGAAAAATTAAGTGGTTTTAATACTGTTAAATGCAAATTATGCTGTAAAATTTTGAAATCTAGTGGCAATACATCCAATCTGAAAGCCCACATTAATCAAAAACAAGGATCTTCAGTTAGTTCGGAGCGGGTAGCATCAACCGTTAACCTGGTTGTGCCTAATAAACGCTCTAGACTTACGGGAGAGCATGTTGAAATGAGTGTATTTTTAACATCTCTCCCCAAAAAATACTGGACAAAGTTGACCAAATAAACATACCTACATGTCTATTGCCTAGGTATATATTTTGTGATCTCTATTTTTTACATTATTTTAATTTTATTATTTTATTTTTATCATTGAATAAACATTAGAGAGGAACTGCCCTTTCATACAAATAAATTCAGTGTACTTTTGAAAGGTTACTTTGAGATAGGTTCCTTCGAATATGTGGGGGACAGAATTAACAAGGATTACTACTTTAGCAAAGAGTTAAAAAAAAAAAAATCAGTATTGTAGTAATAAATGCGTAAACTTGGGTCACATTTCAAAGTCAATATCAATGCATTACCGTTACAATAATATTTCAATATCCATCACTGAATTAAAAAACATTCAAACATAATCGTAAATTTTCTGACGAAATTTTTTAAAACCCAAAATCTGGTTTAAGTTTTTGTAAACAACAAAATTTGCATATCATAACAGCACATAAAAGTCAAAAACTGGCTAAAAATTTAAACAAAAAATATTTGCCTGTTTCAATTTTCGAGCCTCCTGTAAACGATCAAAAACTAGCCAGTTTTCTAGAGAAGTAACGAGATGCTCGAAAACTACACTGAATTTTTTTGTATGGGGAAATGAATTATTGGCATATCCATTATAATCTTTGATTTTTATACACTCAATTCCGTCTCATATAACTTGAGTAAGTTGAGAGGGACGCTAAACCAAATAAAACCAAACCAAAGCAATATATAGAAAATTCATTTTATTTTGACAAAAGGCCAACTTTAATTTTAAGTACAATGACTGTTATTAAATTTTTTTGTTTGTTTGTTTGTTTTTTTTTTTTTTTTTTTTTTTTTTGTAGTTTTTGTTTTGAAAATAAATAAATATATTATGTAGGTACTGCATTTTATCTGGTACCTATTATTATAGTTTTAACACAATGAGAGTTATTCATTTTGACATTTTGTTTTCATTTAAATAAAACTTATTGGACTTACGTCTAATAAAAAATCTGGTGTGAACATCACACAACTTTCCTCATAAAAAAAGATGTCGAAACAAAAACAATTTACCACCAAATAGAGTAAATACGCTTCTGGCAGTTATACTGTATATCCCATCAAAATGTCAACTTGGTATTAGGAAGTTTTACATATTATGGTTTAAGGGGGGTTGACTCTCATACTTTTTTGATATCTGCTACAGTTTAGTGAGAACGGCCATTTACTGCCAAAAAGTGGTCAAAATTACGCTAAAAACTGCTCCGATGAGAACCAAAATTTTTTTGTGTCGTACCTGGCGTAAGAGTGACATACATACCGAATTTCAAGTTTCTAACTATTACCGTCCTTGAGAAAAAAAATTTACACACAGACACACACCCTAATGGCTGAAACATTCTTTTGTGAAAACCTGGAAATTTACTTTGTAAACGTTTCCTTTGTAAACTTTGTTATGTTATAAGTTATAAGACCTGTGAGTTATAATATTTTGTCAAATATATCGATATCTAATATATCGATATATTTTCATTCGATATATCGCCTTTCGATATATCGAGGACAACGATATATCGAAATATCGATATATTTCTTACAAATTTACAACCCTAATGAACTACTGAGTAATAATGTAGTACAGTGTTGTCTGTTGTGTTGTTCCGCCCGAGACTCGAAAATAGCCGTGTTTTTTTTTGTATAACCAGACTTTACATTTTGGAATATTTCTGTTTTTTTTTTATTAGAAAATTTCCCCTCCTTTCTGGTAAACTCTAGTAAAAATTATTCCAGTTTTCGGGGAAGAGAAAAAATCTCTCTTCCATAGATTTTTACCAGAGTTTACTAGAAAATCGCCATTTTATTAATTTGTGTTGTGATTTGTTGATGTCGCGTTATTTTGCAGTTCTCACTACTCATTACTTTATGTTTTAAAATTGTTGATCTTTTCATTACTTTAAGTTATTCTGTATTATTTCCCGATTTACTTATAAATATTGTGTATACAATAATAATAAATAAATAATTTGTTATATTTTTCTTTTCTTTTTTACAGAGGACCCATGCTAAGCCATTTTTATTTTTACATATTAGATATTAGGGCAAAATCATTCAGAATTTCATTTTATATAATGTTATGAAGAAAATCAGAAATTTATTGAATCGTAATTGAGAATGTTTACTTCCCCGAATGTTTACTTAAATATTGGTAGCATTCGGAGCGCACTCTCGTTTGACTTGAGTAAGTTATAAAAAATTGTGGTGGGGGTAACTAGACTTTACCTGTACAATTCCTAATCTTAAATCTGGCTCAAAATTCAAAGTAGAACCTAATACCTAAACTGGTTTAAAGTAACCTAGTCATCGATAGAAAATCAAAAAAGTATATTCAATGTAAATTTATGAAAACATAAACAAATAATAAAGATCTGCTGAAGGTCAACCTCAAAGTCAAATTGATTTCAAAATGGCGATTCTCAATCTGACGAAAACGTCGGGTTAAGATTGGAGGAGAAATAAGAACAAGCCGTGAGGAGAAATCCTTAATCTGTGATCAGCTGATGCGAGATTGGGGGAGATTAAGTACAGAAAATACACTTTTTACCAGAATGGATTAGGATTCTGGTAAACTTTAGTTATATATAAAAACACGGCTAATGTCGTATCTTACCATAGATATAGAAACTAGATATCTACCTGGTCCAAGGTTGAGGTAGGCCTTCAACTTGGCGGCCATTTTTCGTGAAGAATTTTTCACGTGATATTTCGAAATAAACTTGGGCTCTGATGGAATATTTACTAAATTTAAATTTATTCTATCTCTGAAGTTAGAAAAGTCTTTTTAGTTGATCTTTTTGTATTTTATTGTAAAGAATATGGTTGTTTCATTTTTTGCATTTGGGTGCAAAAGCCAATTCGTCGAAGACGTAGGAATTCATTTCTTTTCATCAGTATTTTGCATGCAAATCTTGATAGGCATAAACAGGAAATAACTAAATTAGAAGTCTAACCGAAAAAAAGTTTGTAGAACGGGTATAGGACTACAAAAAGTTCCACTAAACTTATATTTTATCTCGAAGCATTACGGAGATAACCGCCATTGTGTTGTTTTCTAGACCAAAATGACCCTCTCTCACAAGTTTGGTCAGAACTCCTAAATTATGATAGACAAAATAAAATTAAAAATATCTCTCAATTAGCCAACAAAATATCCAAACTCGTGGTGGTAATTGTGTTTCAATAATGATTTGTTAATTACACTTTAGAAGAGCTGGAGGTTTGAAAAACCGCACCTTGTAAATAATTATTCTAGACGACGACAAACTTACCAAAAACTTACAATTATTGTTTTGGGTTCATATGTAAAATTTAAAGTATCTATCTTGAATAGTCACGTTCAACAGGAAATTAGCTGTCCCTCCAGAACGAAAGCCCTAATAGAAAATTACCTCGTGAAAAAAATGTTTCTATTGTTTTGTTCTATCCGCCAAAAATATACTTCGTGTGCAAAAGACGCCAAGAAAATTAGAATCCTTTGAAAGTCATTGCCTGAAAAGGAACAGTTATCAAATGAATGCCAAGTTCTTGTAAACATGAAATCATTTGCCCAGAAAGGAGTCTCAAGCACAGAAGTCAAACTGAGGATTGGACAAGACAACTGAGGATTGGAAAGTTGAAACCTGGGATTTTTTTATTTTATTTTTACAAAAATGAACACAGTACTTCCGATTTCTAATATTAGAAATTTCTCGGAAGTAATAGTTTTCTCTTTTAAATTCACAAGAAGAATGGAAAAATAATGTCTAAAAGCGGGAAGGGTCGGCCGGCCACAAAAATGAGTATGACCACAGGACTTTACAGAATTGGAAAATTCCATCGCGTTTAAAAGTTAAGAGGGGTTGGTCACCTTTTCAGAAGCATACTGTACAGGTTTCCTGATTAATAAAGTTCCATTAAGCAGGAAATCTCTGGGGACCATAAGTTTTTTCCTAATTTATCAAGGTTTCCTGCTTACACACAAGTCCCGTTTATTCGGGTTCGACTGTATACGAAAATAACACATTTAGAAATATAAATAAATCAACAAATTTAATTTTGGTTACAGGATACTCATTTAATAGCAATACGGTGAATTCCACTTCTTTTCAATGTCGCTAAACGTGTAGCTCGGGCCGCCCAATCCGTCAGAGCGTTAGATTTCCGTCTCTGGTGACTTAACGGTAACAGATTAGGGAAAAATTCTTAATCAACCCCTCAAAATCATTGGATTTGATATATCACAGCCCCATTTAGGATGGATAGTAAAAAAAAATACAGTACATCAAAAGGCGATCGAAGGACTCTTATTTTTTTATCTAAGAAAAAGCTAAACATGTTTTTTTTAAATAGTTTTTATAGTTTAGCTAGAACCGCAAAATTCCGCCAAGTGGCTATGAAAAGAGGAACAAGGGAAAAAGATGCATGTTTTTTAATATATCATAATCATTATTACTGTTACTGGCAACACTGATTTCAACGAAAAGAATAACATACGAAATTTACAGTCTGTTGCTTTTACTGTTCTCGAGATATCTTGTTCACACAAACACACAACTCGACGTGCCATATTATCTGGTGATTCTTTTTGAAACGCATGTGTTCATGTTCATAAAGCCCCCTGCATTATAAAAAATATTATAGGTAGTCACCATATTTTTTTCTTCTTAATTATTATTTTTTTTTTTTTCAATTTAGGAGATTGATTGCCCTTGTCATAAAGTTATTGCGACTTAATATTAAATTTTGACAGATCAAAAGGTTTCATAAAAAATACCTTGAAATTTTCATTTGAATGCTTATTAGGTCATGCAAGTAAAAGTAACTACCTCAAGTCTTTCGAGATTTGCGATTTTCATGACTTGTAGATTCATCGGTAGAAATCTAAATTTCGTCGATTACGTTTCCTTATTCACTTTGTTCTTTTTCCTTTTCTTTTGTTTTAAACTAATTTCACAAGTCTCTTCTGAATGACTTCCATCTAGACGACGTTTCTTCTTTTTCTTATCATATAGATTGAGACCACTGTCCAATTCTTCCTCCTTGTCGTCCACTACACTACTGTTGCCACCTAGGTCTTTTTTACTCTTGTCTACTTGAATAAGACTACCCGTCAACTCTTCCTCCTGCTTCTGTAAACGCTTCAGCTTGCCAGATAGCTTGTGTCCATGTCTTGCAGCCCTGAAATGGCAGAAAATGATCTGTAATTAATTAATCCCCCACAAGAACTACTGTTACAAAGTTAAGTTCCATGATGCTAGAATCACCCGTCTTCTGAGGACTGTTTTTGCCGATCACAAGATGTTGCTCAAAAATGTAGATAATATTTCCACTTAACTAACTATGTACATAATATTATATCCTCTTTTTTAGGTATATTCTAAATGTATAGCCTCTTATTTCCCAAGCGCTTTTATCATTTGTAGTGGTACCTGTCCGATGTGCATCCAAATGCACATTTGCAATATAGGGTTTGTAATGGTATCTTCCCAAGGTGCATTCAAATGCACAAACACTTTTCTGAACTCATGTTGATTTTAATCTTGTGAACGGATCTTTACCACAGAGGTTTTTTCAAAGGAAGGAGAACTCTGTGCGTTATTATAGGTGGGACAATTTTGTCTTGGGATGATAGCATTACCAAAAAAATGTGCATTCAGATGCACATTGGGAAGGAAGAGGATAGATAAAATACTTTACTCATGTGGGTTCGATCCCCAGCGGGACAGGATTTTTTCTGTTCTGTTCTTGGGTGTTCGGGGTCCACTCATACCTCGTGAGGAAAATTGAGCAGCTGCTTTAATGTGAGCAGCGACCAGTGGTGGAATTATAGGCAAAAATAAGATATTGGGATATTAAAAGATATGGAAAAGTCCTATAATTATTGTATTAGAATTGATTAGAATCTTCTTTGAAATAAAATTTCAATAGTAGGTACCTATACCGATTTCTAACTTTGGGTCTTAGAATGTTGGGTAAAAGGCAAATTAAGTCGCCAGTATAAAAAGTTTGTGAACCACTGTCGTAGAGAAATGAAATTTGGCATGTAGCTGAAAGGCGCTAAAAGTACGGAACCGAAAAAAATTCATTAAAATGCGCCATCTTGTTCTTTGGTTATATCTCAAGAAAAAATAAAAATTCAAATATCTCGTAAACCATCAGCGTTATTGAAAAAATAATAGAATAAAATCGTCTTTAGTGGTCATCTTACACACAATTTAAATGTTTTGAATGTCAATTTTTGACATTTTCCCCATTCGCCCCAGGGTAAATTTTTATACAAAATTGAAATATGTGCAAATATCTCGTAAACGATAAGGGATCTTGATTAGAAAAAAATGATAATATCGTTTTAAATGTTCATTTTGAACATATTTTCAATACTTTTAATATACATTTTCGACATTTCTGAAAATTTAAGTTCACACCAGTTTATTTACTTTCGAAGTCTCGCAGCCTTTGAGCCTACATGGTGTTGAACGGAAAGCAGCTAATTCATATTTGTGTATTAAAGAGCTTACTTACTTATGAGCAGTGAGACCCCCACAGGCAACAAATAGTTCTTCGTCAGTGAGTTGCACTATAGCAAGGGAAGATGGTCCTTGTGATGTTTCATCTTGTTCGTCACTCTTAAACAGTCAAAAATCACAATTTATTTATGCGCGTAATGCATTGCATGCCTAGAGAATTAGTAGGAAAAAATAGGTACCTATAATAAGTTCCAAGACCTTTTTACGAACTAATTTTTATCATCATTATGTACCTAGGTACCTAAATAGATATTATAAGCTGTAGTTTTGAAGAAAAAAAATGCTTCACTTGGGGAGACTCGCGTTCTTTCTGCCTTCTTTACTTCCATGTCCTACATGCCATTGAGAGATCAAGGGATATTAGGTATGTCGGTTGCACTCAAGACACCACGAAATTAGAAAAATTATTGCAAAGGAACTACGAAAACAAGGTTGGCAGGTGCAAGAAGAGATTCATTATGTGAGTGATGGTGGTTCCAACCGTAGAGTGGGTATCCTGTGCTGGAAAGGAGATAAAAGCTTTATTATTGATCCAACAGTGCGCACAGAAAAATCATGTAACCAAGCCAAAGAAGTGGATGAGGAGAAAAAGTCTATTTATGAACCCTGTGTAACCTATTTTAAAGAAAATTTTAACATAAATGATATCAAAGTGATCGGATTGCTGATTGGTGCACGAGGTGTAATGACAAGTTTTTTTGAAGAATTTAGAAAAAGTTTTAACCTTCCAAAATCCATTTTAAGAGAAATAACCACAGCAACGGTTAGAGGTTCTTGTAAGATCATTCATAACAATCTATATAAAAACAACACTTGAACAAAACATCAAAAAAAAGGAGAAAAAAAATTATAAAAAAGAAAATTATCCACCAATATTGTGTCTACAGGGTGATCGAAACCACCCAGCCACTATTTTTTGAACTTCGCACCCTACCAGCTCCTACCCTGATAAGTTTTTTTACTTTCCTTATCCTATAATAAGGAAAGTAATGTATTCGTCAAAAATCTGGTGTAAACAACACACGACTTTCCTCATCCCCCAAAAAGGAGTCGAATTTCGCCACTAGTGACTCAACGGTAACAGATAACTAAAAATCAATGCATTTCCAAATCATTGAATTGGATATGTCACAATCCAATTCTAGGATGAATAATAAAAAAGTTATACAAAGCGGGTCCCCCTCAAATTACCGGTAAATTGGGGCCGGGTTCCAAAAAGTTAAAGATATCAAAAAAATGATCAGAGTGAGCCATTATTATTTTTTAATCTGAGAAAATGTTGTTATCTAACTTTTTTGTATCATTAACTAATTCAAAGAAGCGATGCTTGCGGCCAATTTCAACCAAAAGTTTCATGGTTCGTCTGGTGTATAAAATTAATTACCATACCAAATTTCAAATCTCTAGCTCTTACCGTTCTTGAGATATCCTGTTCACACACACAGACACAAACACAGACAGACGCACGGACCAATGGCTGAAAACAACTTTTTTGGTATCCTGAGGCTATGGATTCGTCCAGAAATGTGAAAAGCTGGGTAGGTCAAATTTTCGACGAATACAATACTTTCCTTATTATAGGATAAGGAAAGTAAAAAATGATTAAACTGAGAGTAGTAATCATGATTGACTCTGAATTCGCGTCCTAAATATGTCCAAAATACAAAAGGTGCTTTTCAAGCCAGATATTTAGTGTTGGAACAAACGAAAAAATTGCCAATTACCTACCTGTTCAACACTTTGCTTTTTCCAGATCATATTCTTTTTGGTAGAAATTTCCATAACACCATTTTTCTTGATTCTGACCTTGCTCTGAAAAAAAAATAAATACATAGAGGAACATTCATAAGATTAAACTCACATTTAAGCACTTCTTCCAGAGACTCAGTACGTGGAAGTCTCACAAGGCATTTTGAATATGTTATAAACTATAGCCGAGCGTGACCGCTCAAAATACTATTCAAAGTTGCAAATTAGTAGGTCACACTATGAAAATGGCTCACCCTGTATAGACATGTTAATAATTGGTCTCAGATGTCCTGACACCGAACAAAACTAATTTTGTACCTTTTTTTTCCTTACACGAATAAATAATGTATATTTCCTTACCTTTTTATTTTGAACATCTATGTTGTTTGCTGCCGAGTTGTATGCTGACTCCCACCACTTATTGGTGAACTCTTTTCCTGGATCATGTCCTAAACCAGTGGTATCAAACTTTAATTTTGGCTTCAAAGCTCTATCTATTCCATCCTCATTTTTTCCAAGTCCTTTACCTGTATTAGACAACAAAACACAGAATGGACACACAAAACACATGAAATATTTCCTTTTTAATATAAAGCACTGATTCATCATAAAACACGAAATAAAATTACTTTAAGTTGCGTCTTTACATACTCATTATTCATTTCCCTTCCCCCCCCCCCCCCTTTTTTTTCCAAAATCTCAAATATTTTATTTATTTGTAATTTTTTGGCTAGTCATCATTTGGACACTTGGAACTACGAGTAGGTATTACATCACATGAAAGAAGAACATTGTACTTTCTATGCCTTGTAAGTAATATAGCAATCATTCGTTTTTTTTACTATTGATTCAGCGAATGTGCCACTACCGGTGGTAAACAGCACTACAACTATTTACCAGAAAAAATCTGACTGAACATTAAAATTTCACTTTAGTTTCATTCATTTTATTCATGTTTTACATAATAAATTTTTGGTTGCTGGGATAGGGATGTACCGGATTCACTCCCGTTGACCTATTTACTTTCCTAATCCTATAGAAAGGAAAGTAATGGAATCACCCAAAAAATTAAAATTTCGATAGTCAGTTTTCAGTGTCTAAACGCGTTTTATGATCCCCTTCGCCTAAATCCAAAATTTCAGCCCTTGTGTGTGTGTGTGTGTGTGTGTGTGTGTGTGTGGGTTTGTGAACAAGAACGGTAATAGCTAGAGATTTGATTATAATTATGTAGACCTTACAAGGTGAGACATTTTAAGTGACGCAGTGAATTGCTCGGCCTCTGCTGGAAATACAAAAAATCTATTCTGAGATCATTTTCACAGGAGGCAAATCGAAAGGTGACATTTGCAAATCAGCCAGGGTTAACCTTCAAGGTCGACCTCAGAATCTTAAACGGAACAACCTTAATTTTATTGCATATTCAGATTCTTCATAAAATCATGATCTCGTTATTAACACCACAATTTCACTTTACTATTTTCCACGATATTTCAAGTCAAACCTATTTACACCACATTTCACTTTACTATTTTTCACCCTATTTCAAATCAAACATACACGTGTGACGTAGCAAATTTAAGGTCTCACTGTGCTGAATGTAAAAAAAGAATGTGAGAATGCGAAATGAAACTATTCGTTAAAATCGGTGCCGCCAAGTGGCGGCCTTTCGAGGTTCTGGCTAAACGATCAGAGAAATTTTCATAGGAACAAAAAAAAAACACAGACCAAATTTACTGGTATTTTGAATGGATCCCGCCCGCTAGGACTAATTTTATATTATTCATACTAGATAGGATTTGTGACATATCAATTCCAATTACTTTAAGGTGCAACGGGAGTGAATCCAGTGTTAATAAAAATATGACTGGGACAGAATCCGTGGTTCTCTACCTAGGTGACGTTCGGTGAGATACACTTAGGACCCAATTATAAAATAGGATTACAACAAAGACTGACAAGTCAAACTGTAGTCCGCTGTGATTGGCTAAAAACTCCAGCTTGAAAGACTTTTATAAGTCGGTCCTTCGTGAAAGTATGATACAATAGGAGGGAGGAATAGAGATGTCAAATTATTACATAATAAAATTAATTAATTATTTTTCATACAACCTAACTAAAAGACTGATAAATGTCGCACTCAAATATTATCTAGGATATTTCAACCACTTAAACAAGAGAAAAATAAGAATCTATTTTTTTTTATAGACAATAACATTTTTCATTTATTTTACATTCATTATGCATACTAAATTAGTTACATCATGATAATCACAAACTAAGTTTTTTTTTCAACTGAAAATTCTCATCAGGGCATTATATAAATTAATAACAAATTGAATGAAATTTAAAATACTGATATCATTTAACAAAATTAAATAGAACAATATGTAATTTAATACACCTGCACAAGTTTTGATAAAATTTACTAACAGCTATATAAAAGGGATTTTGATCCGAAATATTTTTTTTTACATTTGATAACCATAATTAATTAAATCATTCTTGTAATAGATATTTCCTCATTTATCTAATACTAATAAAATAAAATAGATCATTTGTGATTGTGTATGTACAATGTACATGTATATTGAATTACTTTAAATATTGATTATTTTTCAGGTGTATAGAAAATTAGCGAAACATTCCCAACCATATTTTTTTTTCTCATAATTTGTGTTACTGTAATTCACTACTTGCTCTTTGTGCACTTGTTCAGCCACTATAGGTGGATCATTTTAATAATTAAAAAAAAAAAAACAACAGAAACTTTCGCGACCCCTATTTCCTCGTAATAATTTCAACCAGATTTTTCAAAATGGAGACATTTTGGGAACAATTTTTGAGGTTTTGGACGATCGTAAAATTTTCTTGGAGACTACGACCGGGATCTCACTGAGTGAAACATTAGATTTAGTCTCGCAACGTTGCGAAACGTTTCATAGTCCGCTCTTTCTTTAAAATCAAATGTGATCGTATACTGAACCATTGGTTCGCAACATTTCCCCAATTCAAAGCTCGACAAAAATGTAAACATTATTAAACAAAATGTTACACTCAGTGGAATTTCGAAACAAGGCAACCACAATAAGGTTGAATTATTTCAGGAGATGTTATATTATGTAAATTACGACTGTATTAAACAAAGAAGAAATCAAATCAAATCAACCGATAAAAAAGGAATCATTACTTTAGCAAGATGTTCTAGGTCAATTCTATTTATACAAATATAAACTCATTTTACTTACATTTTGAATTCAAGTTATTACTTAGAATAAAAGAGTCAAATAAAAAGTCGAAAAGTAAAAAAAAAAACCATCTTCTAATCTTAATTTCACTTAAGGTCTATTTCATGAATTTTCTGATAGCTAAAAACGGCAAAATGCAATTTTGGTGGATTTTGGAATTTAGGGCTAAACGGTTGAAGAAATCTAAAAATGTATTAGAAGTGACATTCCCATTAATCGTAAACAAAATCCAGAAATCCAACATAATGTTTTCATAAAAGCAACGTCACTTTACGACTGCCGCGGGCTGGCGGAATTTCGACACTTTTAAATTTCACCCTTCGAGCATCCAACAATGATTTTTTTTAAAACTGAATATGACGTTTTACTTATGCTATAAGGGGGTTGATTTCCATGAATTTTTCGATATCTCGTAACTTAACGCCCAGCTCCCTCGTCACGAGTCGAAATTTATGGGGGATTCCTTCTCACAAATATTTTAATATTTTCAACCATTTAGCCAAAAACGCCAAAATCCACAACCCTTAAATGAGTAAAAGTCCATAAAAAAAAACTCATTGGTGCAAGGTCTAGGAATTTAAACGAGACACTTTTTTTTGTAAAATTGTCGCTGCAGCCACCAGAGAGCAATTGGCTGATGGCTACATATCCCAAATTTGCATTATCATAGTGGTATACCTCTGTGCCAAATTTGGTCTAGCTAATATGTCGTACTATTAATTTTGTTAATTAATTATGAAGATGAAATGGAAATATTTTGTTTATGTCATGCAAGGGACAATTACTCACGTATGTGTATATTTTCTTTTCTTTGAAAAAATAAATTAACTGCTTACATTTTAATAGATAACCAATAATTATGGAATAACAATATTTAAATTAAATTATTCTCTTCTTTTTCACATCAATTTATCTTACCTGACCATCATTGTACAAATATTCTGAATCAATTTATAAAATAAAATAGTATCACAAGCAAAAATGAGGAAGATGGGAAAACTAACATGTACCTACTGAGTACATACCCATTTCTGAACATATGTATAAACTATAAATGAATAAAATGCTTTTTACTTTCCTTATCCAGAAATATAAAATATTAATTCTTATTATGCGACCAAGTTTCTCTTGCAATAAAGATCAAAATAGAATTCCATTACTATAATGGAGGTCTACTTTGATCTTTTTAGGATAAGTGTAATTTATATCACAACTATTAGGCGCATGATAAGAATACACTGCCAATTCTAGACACGATCGTTCCTCATGATTGTTGATTCCTTGACAATTTTGAGATTTTACACTCCAGAACTTCTTAACCAATTTTCTTCAAATTTGTTTCATATGGTAGTACTAGCCGCGTTGCGTTCACCAAGGTATGGCCGTGCTGGTGAAAGAAATATATTTGGTAGTTGCATAAGTATTGCTAGATAATTTATATTTTCTTTCTCTCACTTCATAAATAATATGGGTATCAAATACTCAAATATGTACCACGATTAAGTAATCTTATAACACGAATGGTTGAATGAAAGATAACAACAAAATAGGTCCATAGAAACATTTCCAAAGATGAACATCTTTTTTTTCTATTGGGACCCTTTTTTATTTGTCATATTTATTCTCCAACATACAATTTTCGGTGAATAGTGGCGTTTTAGGCTATACATAAAACCTACTAATAGTTCTCTGAATTGAAAACCTTACACAGATTCAATTAGCATAACCATTAAGCATAAATTCATCACAATTGAGTTGCAGGTTGAATATCTAAGCAAACTTTCTTTACAAGATTTAGAATAACGTGAAAATAAAACGTTTAGAGGAAAACGTTGTTAGCAACTGTATTTATTTTCTAAAACAATTAAAAAATTAAAATTTTGTCGGATTGTTTTTGAGATAATTTTCTCTAAAATTTTCCGACGCCTTTGTTTTCGTAAATTTTATCAATACAATTCATAAAAAATTTTTGGATTTTGACATAAAATTTTCAAGTTAGTTTAGATTTTTAAAATCTATTCATTTTCGAAGGATTTATGACGTTTTTTTTTTTTTTCTTAAAAAAAAAAAAAAAAAAGGCCGTACCTCCGGAACGAAAGGCCAAATACAAAATCACCACGAGCAAAAAATGTTTCTATTGTCGTGTTTTTTTACCCATTTTCGTTTGTTAGCATAGAGCTGAAACAAAATGTATTGATATCGGCCTAAAAAACTACCGTTGAAAAACAACTATCCTCTAACTTGGCCAGTATAATGATATCGATTGTCTACAATATTCTGGAAAAATGTATATACATAAATACTAATTTAACCACCAAAAGGAGAAAAACTGGCCAAATTAGAGGATAGTGGGCAGTTAAAAACAAACAAAATGAGGAACTCAGAAAACGCGTTTTAATAATAAAGTGGTGTGACATCACACGACTTCCCTTATTCCCCAAAAAGAAGTCAAATTCCGCCACTGGTGACTCAACGGTAACAGATACCAAAAAATAAAGCCAATTTCGTAATCAGCACCTCAAAATCATTGTATTTGATGTGTCATAACCCCCATCTAGGATTGATAGTAAAAAAGTTAGTCAAAGCGGGTCCCCCCAAAATACTGGTGAATTGGGTCCGATGTCCGAAAAGTTCAAGATATCAAAAAAAAAAAAAAAAAAAAATGATCAGAGTAGACCCCTATCATTTTTTTATTGTAAGAAAAAGTTGTTCTTATAAATTTTTCGTATCTTTTATGGTTTAGCCAGAACAGCCAATCGCCGCCAGGTGGCGTCCGAAAGGCCGCCATCGGCGGCACCGATTTCACCGAAATGTTTCTTGTCGCGTCCTCTCTATAAATGAGGTCTACATACCATTTCAAGTTTCTAGCTCTTACCATTTTTGAGATAATTTGTTTACACACACACATACAAACGGACCAATGACTGAAACTTTGGATTTAGGCTCTGGGGACCCTAAAACGTGTTTAGGGACTGAAAACTGACTATTGAAAATTTTGTCGATTCCATTAATTTCCTTTCTATAGGATAAGGAAAGTAAAAAGAAATGGTTTAGTACCAAGATAACTTGACCGCAAACAAGATATCACTACCTTCATTGGCAAAACTTTTTGGATAGGAGATCTGGAACTTGGCCTTTTTTCAACGGTACAACATTTATAGAAGTAGAAAAAAATCATACTTCTTATCGTTTAAGTTAGATCCCCAAAAAGCGTAAAATATGTATACCATTCGATTTCGTGAAAATGAGAAGTTCCATATCACTTGCTGCTCTCGTATTGAAAAATCGACATAAAAATATTTAGTCCATGACATGACTAAAATGTTCTACAAAATAAAGAAAGTATTTCAGTTATTAACTTTTGTTCATTTATGGTTTCAGGCAGGAATGGGTATGTACAATTGACATTTAAAATGATTGATATTTCGATGGAACCAAATCGATTTTTTGGATCCCAAGCTATCCTCAGATCACTTTAAATGTACATTTATTTGAATTAATGAGACAAATTTTCACCAAATTATTCCCAAATGAAAATATCCTAACTTACTTCAATACTTGGATAGTGGACATACTGATTTGATACCTATTTTCCAAATTGATAAAAATAAAATCTGTCCCACACAAAAGTGCATGGCTAGTTCGTTTTTTGACAGTTCTCAGTTTACTGTACCGGACAAGTCTCAACAGTTTAGAGATAATTAAATCCCTGATTTCGAAGAAAAAGGTAGAATGCAAGTGGTTTTTCTCCTCAAAATAAACTGTTCTGTTTTTTTTTTCTGATTTGGAAATAATTTTCAAAGGCAGAGAGAGATACACCGGAAATTTATGTAATTAATCATTTTACATAGCACTAGGATGCCATTCGTTTACTCGCGGGGTAATCAATATCGTCTGTATCTCGATCTCGTTTCTTTGAGTCCTTACTAAGAAAATCTTTGCTGATACGAATTTTCAATGGATTCTCAAAAGTTTCTTTCATCTTGATTTTCTTTAAGTTAGAAGAGCATGGCATCTCAATGATTTTATCTTTAGGTATGGTAATTTTGATGGGAGCAGGATCAACATGAGAAGAATCTCTGTGCTTGTCTTTTCTTTTTTCTTTGTGTTTGTCATCCTTGTGTTTTTTCTTTTCTTTGTGTTTTTTGTCCTTGTCTTTCTCTTTATGTTTCTTTTTCTTTTTGGGATGTTGAGAATGAGATTCAAGAGATTCAGGTTTCACTTCACTAACAATTTCACTAGCCAGTATCTTAGGTTTTGTAAGTATATCATCGCCTAGTTTAGTAATCATTGGTATTAGTTCAGGTTCGATCTTTGCCCTCAAAACTTCACTGCTTATGGAAGGAGAGATTTTAATTGGTGAGAAAGAAGGAGGTGTAGGAGTTTTAACTTTGAAGGGAGCTTTATTAATACCAGGAGAGGTATTCTTTTCAGGACTGAAAATGGAAGGCGTTTTGGTTTGGGGTATACTCATGGACAAAAAAGGATGGGACGTAGATGATTCTTTGTGACTTAAAATCGTTTTTTCCATTTGCTTAGAATAAGCCACTTCTTTAATAACATTAGTTATAACGTCCGAGTGTGAGGGAGGAGGCAACTTAGCTGTGGGCAAGAACGGTGGGGGAGGATGAGGTTTGGGCACGGGTAAGTCATGGCCGTTCTTTCGAACTTCATTAGGTATTACAGGTTTTGACGGGGGTTTGTTCACCAACATTCTAGAATGGTTTACTTGTTCATGCTTTCTTATTGGTGGTAGATGATTATAAGAGTCTGACCTCATGTAAGGCTCTTGTTTTACAACTAGTTCTTGTTTCACAAGTGGTTCTTTATTTATAGGAGGCTCTTGTTTAATAGGAGGATGTTCTGTTTTAATCTTTTGTATATGAGTAGGATGATGAGCAGGGAGAGAAGGAGGAACTCTAGCAGAGGAGGAGGAGGATGGAAATGTATGAGCTGGAGGTTTATTAGAGTTTGACAGTGGATTGATAGGAACTACTACAGAGCTAGATGTACTTGACCTATTACTTGATGCCATCATTTTCCTATACTCAGGTGGAGGTCCATTGTGTTCAGACCTCCTCTTATCATCTGATGCTCTACTGCTTGTACTATGTGGAGGTGCAAAAGTGGCATTTGCTAAGCCACTTATCTTCTTACTATCCCCATCAAAAGCTGCCATGAGAGTTGAGTTCTGATTAGAACTGATAGAACAGATACGTTTCTTCAATTTGGAGGGACATTTATCAAAGATGGCAAGAAATTCTTCTGTTAGCTGTTCTAACTGTTCTTGAGTCACTTCTTTGTCAATGTACCAAAACCACTTCCTCCCTTCGTTACTTTGAGGTATTTCCCAGTTAGCCCATTTACATGCTAAGTGTATGCAAAAGCAAGCAACAACTGTAGACCTATACTGGAGACACATGGTCGTGAGATGAAGACTATTAGATGCCATGAAATACGAGGTCTGGGTTAAATCTTTGGATGCTCTCACGAGATGACAACATCTCACTACATAAGTGTGTGGGTGTTCAATTCCCACATCGAACCCAAGGGTTTGTAATAATACATTTTCATTGACAACTATTTCTTGTGCCTGTTCTTGATAAGCTTCAGACCGAGGATCTAGGGGTGGTTGATTTTTAAATAAACAAAGTTGAGCTACCCTAATTACATGTTCTAATTTTCGCGGTTGTTCCTCTACTTTAGCTGCAAGAAAGAGAGAAGCTGTGGCTATTGAATTTCTATGAAACTGAGTGAAGGAGTGGAACACATAGAAGCGATGCATGTACACTATAGCGGTGTTGATGCAGAGTTGAGTCACTTGAAGCCGCTGCCCCATGTCTTGAATCAGGTTAGCTGCCTGCTGTCTACAAGACAATTCTTTTTCTGCATCGTAGCCACACTTACGACTCGGTGAGTTTTCCAACTGCTCTTTTGTGAAGTACCAACGATCTGGACTGTGTGATCCTTGAGTCGTGTTGGTGCTCATATTCTAGTGCCTAGAGGCAGATACAATAATGATGGTCAAAGTACATGAGCCTGTTATTATTGAAGAGGAAAGAAGAAGCATGCAAGTGGAAAGAAAGAGGAACGTAGACAATAATCATACAAAAAGTAGTTCAGCATATATTAAACCAGAATAAACACATTACTCAGTAAAATAGAGGATAGTTTACATTTTAAAAAAATTGATCTCTTTTAGTACTGAAATCTAAAATGAAGCCAAGATTAGTGCAGTCTGTACACTTCACTTTTTTTAAGTGGACTTTTTATTATTTAACAGACTTGCAATAAAAATAAACTGGTGTGAACATCACACGACTTTCGATTACCCAAAACTTAATCTTTTTTGTAAATTTTTACAAGAATAAATCAGACAGTAAAATAAAAAAAAAAACAAACTAAAAGAAATAAAAATATCTCAAATAAATATTTAGGGGAAAAAAAAATATTGTTGGGTGGTAGGATTGAACCGGAGCGATGCGCGCAGCTCTACCTTTTG
This sequence comes from Bactericera cockerelli, assembly GCA_024516035.1. NCBI lineage: Eukaryota > Metazoa > Arthropoda > Insecta > Hemiptera > Triozidae > Bactericera > Bactericera cockerelli. Next base: position 23,465,869 of record CM044957.1, read on the forward strand.
CGTCGCGCTTCCAAGTAAAAATATCACACACACAAACACGAACGGACCATTATTTTAATAAAAATTACTTTTTTGAACTCTAATTCGTCCAGAAATTTCATCAGCTCAATTTCGAAAAACCGACCAAAAACAGTACTTTCTATACCTTATAGATAATAGAAAAAGTTTTGATAAGTGTAAAAAAACAGCATGATCTACACTGAATTTGATTTAATTTTAGACTTCTTTTAAGTAACATAGCAATGTTGAGGGAATAATTACTTTTGGGAATGCTCAACCGACTTCATTTTACAGTGGTTTTTTCCTTTACAGGTTTAATAAAATACGTTCTTGACCACTGTTAGTTTTTATAAAATTAATCTGGTATACTTTCTGTCCTAATAGAAAAAATTTATAAGTGCAGTGGTCAAGAACGTAAGAATTTTATTAAATACAGATCATTATAGTTCAACGCAGTAGCAGACGAATTATTTTTGTTATGCTAGAATTTTAAAATAGCACGAATATTTTGAAATTTAGAATATTCACAATTTGCGATTCGATAAGTTTTATACAGGATGTACATTCGGTGCAAGATTTCTATATTCGACTATTTCAACCAAAAATACAAGTGTGACATATTAAATAACATTTTTTCCATACTGAACAAAGTGGTATCAATGGTTTTTGCTTTTGCTTTCAAGGAAGTATTATGTTTTGCGAAATTTTGATCTTGTGAAATGTGCAAATTGATTGAATGCGAGTCAAAACATTAATATGAAATATAAAATTGCATAATTTTCTACACTAAAGAACATGGTAAAAATGCTTTTTTAATACGCCTTCAAATTGTCAAGTTTTTTTTTTTTTTTTAAATAACTCACGTTTCGTGGGATGATTATTTTGAAGAAAAAAAAAATGGAGATATGAAAGCCAATGCAAAAGCAATTGATACATTGTTCTTTAGAATGGAAAGAACACAATTTGTAATGTCACACTTGTACTTTTGGTTGAGATAGTCGATTATAGAATTCTGTCACCGAATGTACAGATGTACGCCTTGTATAAAACTTGTCGGAAAACAACGTGTGAATATTCAAAAGTATGTAGAATTTAAAGGAAATTAATATAAAACAAAACAAATGGGGCTCTCATTTGAAAATCGATAGTTGATTTAAAAAAAAAAAAAAACCAACTTTTGGTAAACCCTGTACAAAAATATTAATATCAATATAACGGTGACTTAAAATAAAGAAACAAGTGATTTTTCTTTTTTCAGTATTTTGAACAGTAATGAAATTATTTCGGGTGAATATAACTATAGGACCACCCTGTTTAGTGCACTGTGGTTGGTTGAATCTCCGACTTGAGGGCGTGTAAGACTTCGATTAACTTTATTCTTGTTTAATAATGTGGCCCTAATTATCTTGATGAGTCCAAGAGGGGAGGAATCTATATTGGCATAATCTCTTTGCTGATTATACTACGTAGCTCAGTCATATTTTTTATATATATTTTTTACTTTCCTTATCCTAGAGAAAAGAAAATAAGGGAATCACCAAAAAATTTGAGTCAGTTTTCAGGTCCCCAGAATCTAAATCCAAATTTTCAGCCGTGTAAGAGCTAGAAACTGGAAATTGGGTATGTAGAAATTGGTGCCGCTAGTGGCGGTCTTAGGCGTTTGGCGGTTCTGGCTTACCGATAAAAGAAAAATGTATGAAAACAACTTTTTCTTACAAAAAACAATAATAAGAAGGGTTTATAGTCTGATCATCATTTTTTTATATCTTGAACTTTTTGGAACGCGGCCCCAATTTATCAAATCAAATCCAATGATTTTGAGGAGCTGATTACGAATTTGACATTGTTTTTTAGCTAACTATTACCGTTGAGCCACCAGTGGTGGACTTTGACTTATTTTCGAGTGATAAGGAAAGTCATGTCAACACTGCCCCAGTCATGCTGGTCACGGACCATCTTTAAAATCTTAAATTGTGGCATATTGTTTTGAAGGCCTCATTAAGAGAAGTTCATTGTAACATTTTTTTTTGCTGTAACTTCATTTCCTAAAACATTAAAGAATACAAGTTTTTGCGTTTTTCTTTATTTTCAGTCGTTTTTGAGAATCGGGGAATGGGACTCTATGGACACCCTGTATGTGTATGTACTATGCCATATTTATGTGTAAGAGTAGAATAGAATGTCTTATAAATTTAAATACAATACCTATTATATTGGGTATTCTATTTAAATTTGGAGAAAGAAGTCATTCCATGATGAAAGAGGGGATATAATACCATATAGATGTGAGATACGGAGAATAAGTCCTAGAAAGAGAAGTTCAACTAGCTATTCATCAAACAAAACACGGTAAAGCCCCTGGAGCAGATTAAGTAGAAGCAGAATTTCTCAAGCTCTTGGATGAAGTAACTAGTGTAAAATGGCTAACACATATTTACAACAAGATAATTATACGCATCCGGAAAGTTCCCATCAGAATATTTAAGGATGGAATTCATCGGGCTACCTAGGAAACCAAATGCATACTCTGTGGAGATTACCATACAATCAGCTTGATGAGCCATATGCTAAAGATATTCTTAAAAATGTACTATCAGGGTGTCCTCAAGTCCTATCAGGATGTTCTCAAGATGGTCACCTATCGGGACTTCGGTATGACATCTACAGTAACAATCTAGACTGCTTCATACAGGATAGCTTCATACAGACTCCGGATTTGGCAGTATGCAGATGACTTGAGAATCTGTACAAAAGTCACAACTATTTAGCACTATTTAGCATCCAGGGTTTGTTATAACGTTGCAGAGATGTAAACAGAGACATATTTGTTTTTTCGTTTGATTGATAACCAAAAAGCTTTTGATCGGCTGATACACCAGAAAATGATAGAAGTCCTCAAAATATTTTGAATAAAGGACCGAGACTTACAAATCAAAGTCGACCTATACTGGAATCGAACAGCAGTACTGCGCATCGAGCGCGGGTATACAGAAGCAATCAAAATTGCAAGAGGAGTGAGGCAGGGCTGTAAATTGTCCAAAATCCTGTCCAACATATTATACTCGGAATTCATTTTCAGAGATTCACTTGATGAAATGCCCGAAAGAATTCCAATCAACAGTATGAAACTGAACAATATTTGATAAATATTATTAATAAGAACATAACATCATTTAAGATGTTACCCCTAAATGACAATACTGGTGTGCATTAAACATTTTTGAATTTTGAGTTATCAGTCGAGATTTCATATAAATTTAGAAACACAAATTTTCAAAACTTCCATCCCACAATCATTTTTTAAGCTTAAAGGGATACACATTATAGTAGCCTTTACAAATCTGTCACGGTGCCAAAAAAAAAAATCGACTGGTCAGGTAAAATGAATATCTTCAAATATCATTTAAATTTTTGAGCCAGACCAGTGAAGTCAAACTAATGGAAACATAATTTTGAGAGGAAAAATTGAACACAGCTTTATGAGAGAGCAAAATTGTTTTAATGAAAACATAGCAAATATATTTTCAAACACACACACAACATAATTTCAAATTAATTGTTTGAAAGGTTTAGCATATGAATATGTTTTGCAATTCATTGATACTTGATACATAGTTTTTTATTTATTAAGATTGGTTAGTTTATCTTCATTATAATGATATTTTCCTCAGTAAATCAAAACAGATATATGGAAATAACAATATTTTAAACTGCTCAACAATTTACTAATTGTAGGACCCATATTGACTATGATCTATAATTTGATTTCTGGATACTCTTAAGTCTAAAATATTAATTAAACAAAGAAAGTGTTGTTCATCAAATTCTATTTTATCAATCAGTAATATGAATTGAAGATTGGCTGGTACTTACAATGTATTTAACTGGACTAGGAGTGGTAATTCTAAAACACATTTAATTTCTAACATGATCGTTTTATGTTATGGCCTTTTATGTCTGAACACTTTATTTGTGGGGCAAGTTCCCTGTGTACTTATTAATAACTTAACTATAATTATATAGTGCACCTAACAAAATTTCACAGTAGAGTTTAACTAAATATGCAAAATCATTTATGTCTAGTATATTAGGATTGCGCATGTAATAGTAATAATAAAAATAATACTAATAATTTGTATATTTTCAATTACAGCTCTATTTTTGAGCTACTGGGTTCATAGTGAGGACTAGGGATTGATACGAAACATTTCCTTATTTGAATCTCTGGAATATTACCTGAAGTATTGTTAGCTAGAACTCAAGTTTTTCAAGGTGACCGTCATTTTATTAAAATAAATATTATATTACCTATATTGATATCTATTAGAAGAAGAAAAAAAATAGGTAGCCCTTACTTATTTTGAAGCTTTGTAAATAGATAAGAATATTAATAGCGTTATAAGTAAAAGAATGTAATAGTATTAGTAAATGTAATATGAATAAATTTTATTATAAGATGAAGCTTCTCATGTCCTATACTACAATTCACATAGTGTTAGACATTTTGTTCTTAATTTACAGTTTTAAATTAAAATAAATTATTAAATAATGAAAGCCAAAAATATCAATAACCTATGATGAGATAATTTTAAATTAAATTAGTTACTTTTAATGTAAATGCCCAAGACATTCATTTCATCAAAGCATGCGGTGCGTAACATTGTTCACACAAAAGTGATGTGATCCAAACTATTACCAGCTCAAGTAGTATTGGAAAAAATAATGTAAACATGCCAATTCTTTCTGTAGCAAGAATCTCACTTGTTTAATGTTCATAGAGGTCAGATCGTGAGTCAGTCATGACAAATGCTCTCTTCTCAGAACTGCCAGTCTGAGAGCAACAAAAATGATGTTCAGTTTAAATAGGCAAGATAAACTTAAAGATTTTCTAATCTCGATACTTCGGTCGTAGCAACTTTTATGTGAATTCCTAGACTTCACATGAATGCGGTACAAAATAGATATCATATACTAGCCATGTAACCTGAGACACAGTGAACTTGGCTTTTATACTTGAAAATTTAGATATACATATTATGAAGCAATGAAGTTCTCTTAATTATTGTGCTAGATTTTGAATGGTATCACAGTAATTTAAATTTTGTGAATACAATAAAATATCAAATGTGTACCTCCTATTCACATCAACACTGATTGCGACTCAGTTCCTATTATAGTTACTTAATAGATCTCACAATAAGTAGGTATACTCGTAGAGCAGGAAAGACCTATGAATACTGCCACAAGCCAGTGTAAGACCAATGTTGTATATTCTTTTGAGTTATGTACCTCTTAATAAATGCGGATGAGAAAAGCTCACTTTCTTGGGGGGTGAACTTATCAATGCCCCTTTCTTTTTTAACACTTCGGGACTATCTCATATTATAAAATGAGTCATTTGTGAGTGTGGTTGTATGTTTGTCCTCGTAAACCTCGAGAACCAAAAGTGGGTTTGAGATGAAATTTAATATGGTAAAGTATGGTTCCTCATGGCATTGTATAAGAGCTATTAAAATTCAGAACGATATTTTTTTTTAAATTTAAGCTTTTTCACGCCTAGGTAATGAAGTTCAACCTTTTTTTTATTATCAAGCCCCTGAAGCTATTGTCTTAATAGGTCTTCTCTCTGTAATGAATCACTAGATAATGCACAAAAGGTTTTGTTCCCGCGTTCTGAATGACAATGAAAGATTACAATGTTCTATCGTATAAAAGGTAAACAAAGACAGACATCACGGATAATGAGATTGAGGGACTGTATAAATTGGATTTGTCCCCAGAATAATTACAATACCTAATTCTTCAATTTAACAATATCTTACTATTCTATCGTGAAAAATTAAAACTTGAGTAGTTTTAATTTTCTATATTCTATTAAATTGTACGCCGACCATGCTTCTATAAACTCACCTGCCCCGCAGGCCTAGCCGCAACGCGGCTAGTATATCATATATTTAATTTTATATAGGTAGTCATTGAAAATTACAATGCTTTTTTTTTTTGAAAAATTCCCTCCTTTCTAAATTATAACTTGAACAGATGAGCAACAGTTGCCAAAGTAGAGTATGTCATTTGTCTTTGTATCATACAGTGAACCATTTTTATTGTTGCCAAAATCACAGAATCATTCATATCTAGTTGTCCTTTTTAAAGAACAAAACTGAAGTACTTTTATGAAGGTTGTGTATGGTTTAGATAAGCATTCTGATTTTTTTTTTGTTGATACTGTGATATTTTCAACTTATACAGGAAAAAAGTGGCTAACATAAAGTATGTAATAGTAATGTATTGAGAGTTTTCTTGCAACAAAGAGCAATGAATATTGTAGGATGTGAAAAGCATTGACAAAATATATCTACTAAAGGAATTTGCAATATAAAGCCAGCTAAACATTGAACACACAAAAGCTTTACAAGCAATTAAAAAACTATGATATAGCAAATTAAACCTAAAAGCTGTGATGAGGGAAACTTGAAAATTTTTTGCTCCTCATTTCACACACTACACATTAAGGGGTTATCATTTCACGGCAGTACTCTTACATTTAACTTCCGATAAATTTCTAATATTAGAAATCGGGATTTTTGTGTTCGTTTTTTTAAAAAAAATTGTGTTCGATTTTTTTTTTTTTTTTTTTTCCTTACTAACTTTTTACTAATACGCCATTAACTCGTGAACGGTAGGTAGTAGGTACACCCGATTTTGATGAAAATTTGCATGTATATGGTTTACATAGTGCAATTGTAATTATTATTTTTTATTACCTATAAGGTAAAGAAAGTATTGTTTTTTTTTTTTAATAAAATATGATTTGGCTCTGATATTTCAGAAAATACAAAATTTTGACAAAAAGTGCAAAAATAAGGTCTACGACTTGCCGATACAGAATTTTTGTAGGATCTATAAAGTAAAAAAAAGGTATTCTACCATATTAAACAAATTTGAAGAAAATCGGTTAAGCGGTTTTGGAGATACAAGTGATTTAGTATAAAATCTCGAAATTGCCAAGTGTATATAACGAGCTCCAGCACTCCAGACGAAAATTTTCTCTAGTTCTAGCTCGTACATAATGAAAATCATCACACATTTCTAGAATAATTAATGCATAATTATTATGATTGTCATGGTAAACAAACTCAAACTATTTAGATACTGAAAGAGTGACTGTATAAATGCCATTTTAGTGCGGTTTATGTGGCAGCACCTCTAAAACATTTTCCCACCGGCCGCGCCTGGTATGTAATATGAACCAATTACGAAGAAGTATTGTGTCCATAATTGTCAGTGTATTTTCATTACTATTTATATACAGGGTGGTCACAAATTTGTGATCACTAGATTTTTCTCAGAACCAGAAAGATTTTTTGAAAAAAAGAAAAAACAAGTAATTCTTTGTTTCTTGAGGGGAGTATTTTCCACATTTTAAAAATATACAGTAGGATATTTTAATGGTATATTCTGATTTTCAAATGATACCCCCATTTTTTATTGCAAATTCATGTTCTCCATTGAATTCTAGACATTTTAAAGTATTCACTTGTTTTTTCTGATTTGCGATTATACAGGGTGTACACTTTTCAGAAAAAAGCAAGTAAAAGTTCAAGTGTGACGTATCGAATAGCATTAGTTTCTCACTCTGGGCAAATGAGTATCACTTGTTCTTTGATCGGAACAATTTGGGTCAACATAAAATGTTGATTATTTGTCAAAAGTGCATGTGTGACCTATTAATTAGCCGTAATTTTTAACATTGAATAACGTGGATGAATTAGTTTTTCCATCTGGGTAACTTTTTTTTATCACATACCAGGTGATACACAAGTCTATAAATGAATTACTAGTGAAAAGTAACAGTTTAAATAATCAAATAGTTGATTTTTCACGATGAGAAACGTGGTACAATTATTTCTTGTATCGGACCACTTTGAACTTACATACAGGGTGATACACAAGTCTAAAATTTGAGTCTTTGTCAAAAATACAAAAATGAAATATTAAATAAATAGCGTTAATTTTTCACCCTGAATAGTGAGGTAGCATTATAATGCAAATATGATGCTCAACGAAAAGGTCACACTGTTACTTTTGACAAATTATTCATTTTTAAAAACTTGTATCACCCAATATGTTGGTCGGACAGTAAAAGTAATGCTCTCACGTTATTTAGTGAGAAAAATTAACGCTAAATAATAGGTCACACTTACACATTTGTAAGTGTGACTCTGTATGTTGGTCCAATCGAAAAACTAATGATACGACTTTGCTCACAGTGAATACCACTTTGCTCAGAGTGAAACTAATGATATTCAATATGGCACACTTGTCCCTTTACTTGCTTTATTTAAGTGCTTGGGACACACCCTGTATAGATGAATATCAGAAGAAGAGAAAAAACAAGAGTAAATACTTTAATAAGTCTAAATTTCGATGGGAAGTCTGAATTTCCAATAAAAAAATGGGAAGTCTCACTTGAAAATCGAAAAATAGCAATAAAATATCCTACTTAGGGGACACAAAGTATAATTTTAAAAAGAGGAATACTTGCCACAAAAATCAAAGAATTACATGTTTTTTTCTTTTATCAAAATCTTACTGGTACCAAGTAAAATCTAGTGATCACAAATTTGTGACCACCCTGTATATTCACAATAGAAGAGAGGAATGAGTGATTTAATTGAATAATAAATTTATATGGAGATCAAATGAAATTGTGGTAGAAAATTTACTTTAGTAGAATCTACAGGTTCTAAAATCTAAAACATCCGTGCAAGGGAAAATATGCACATTTGTGCAGGACTAAAGAAAAACTTTCAAGACTAAAAAAGAAAAAAATCAACGAAATTAAGCAGGCTACAATGTATTGTGCAGTGTGTGTATAAAGTCTCCGTGTAATGGCTTTGCATGATGACTAGAGGAGACATGCAATTAATTTGTGAAAAGATTGGTTCTCTTCACAACAATGTTAAATGCACTGACTATGAAGCTGGATTTACTCTCAAATCAAGTTTCATGAGTTCTCTAGGTAGGGCAAATGACTTTAAGTATGTAGTCTGTCAACAGAGTGGGAACAGCTGGACTGTCTTCGTTTATAGCTTTTAATATTTTCAGCAAGACTTGAAGTGTATCATTGTCCATTGGTATATTACCAGTATGGTATGGGATGACTGTGGTCAAGTACTTGGGTTCTACTCCTGCAGTTTTACCTAATCCAGAACGATTGCTACGTTTTTTTTCTACATGATACTCTCTTCTTCTTTTCTGAACTGCAAGAAGTAGTGATATAAACTGGTTTTTCAGTTCTTTTTCATATTCTAATTCATCTCTCAAAGCAAGTTCTGCTATGAGAGTTTCAGAGTAGTCTTTAGTAAGCAGCTCAATTTCCATATATAATTCATTCATTTGAGCTTCAGTCAGGCGACTAATTTTCTCTTCGTAAATTGGAGATTTTAGAGTTCTTTTCTGAGTAGTGAAGTGAAAATCTGAGGCTCCTGAGTCAATGCTGGGAGATATGTCACTTGTCTCGCCTTCGTCCATAATATCATCAATTTCTTTGAGAATTTCTTCAGCACTTTTAAGTGGTTCATTGTCAGAATTATAACTTGATATGATGAGGTTATGCATATCTAAGTCATTGGCAGTTGCTTCATCTTCACTAGTGAACTCCACAGTGTCATCATCTCTCTTACTGTTTTTTAAATTCAGAGCAGGGACATGGAACTTTCTAGCTTGTGATTTTGACCAATCAATTGGCAAAATATTCCCAAAATTCCCAGTCAGGGTCCACCACATTTGACACTCATTCATGATTTCTTCCTGACTTCTTATTTGAACAGGTGCTAATTCTTCAACAGCTTTTCCAAAGTCACAAAAGCAATTTGTAATTTTCTCATCAAATGTATTAACCAAGTCCTCAAGAGAGCCCGAAAATGTCTCATTAAAGTTGTCAGCTACAGGGGTATTGCAATGGTGACTTGCATTTTCTACATAAAGAGAATTCATTGTGTTAAGATTGACTAGCTCAACATTGCCATTCACTACATCACTACTTCTCTCAACAACATTACTGTGAGCAGAGTTTATTGCATTGGAATCCATAATGCCACAATCCTCAGTGTCTTCAAATTGAACTAGAGGTGCTTCAAATTTAAGTTCATCCATTTTGGCCGAGTCTTTCATGATTCTTGAATATATGTAAAAATTCCTTGGTCCGCTCTGTCCTAGATACCTATCGAGAGAAAAAATAAGAAAATATGGTGTGTTCTAAAATTCTTTCAATAAAATTACAAAACCTTCAATGAACCTTTTACAATTGTTCTACAAAGTTTGATAGTACAAATGTATGTAGTAGGTATACACTATTGTGTGTAAGGCTTTCTACTGTCTAGTTGTTCCATAAGTTGTACCGTGGGATTTTTTTCTTATAGTTGTTTCTCATGTATTTTTCAACAAGAAATCTAAGAGTATAATTTTTTGGACAATCGGACATCGGGTTCTGGACTTAGGTTTGGTCCATAGAATAAAGAAAATAATAACAAATATTAATCCAAAATAAAGTTATCATATTTGTGTTAATCACTTACGTGATATCACATCTACTTAAACTCGCCTTACTAAATCCACACTGAAATCGGGACTTGAACCACCAACCTCCAGGTTACAAGTCCATCACCTTATCGTTCAAGCCACTGAGGTCGGTCTACAGGGTGGTCCAATTGGTCCTTGCAACAATATTAGTTAAAACACCATAACTTTATAATTCCACAAATAATCGAAGTTTTACTTGCATATTTGGTCTTTCTGCACAATTTTACGTCTCTTGGACTGCTCACATACAAGGTGTTGCAAAAAAATTATGCCTCACCCAGTAAAACACTTTAGTTTTGTTTTTCGATATGACTAACGAAAATTGTGTAAAATTAGGCAAGGATTATTAATCCATAAGATTTTTTTTTTTAAACTTGGTTTAAAAAAATCAAGTCATTATTTCAATTATGAACCACCCTGTATAAAACTTTTGCAAGTGTATAAACAAGTGCGTGTTTCCATTACATAAACACTATCTATTCTTGTTATTGAAAGAAAAAAAATTACATGAAATCGAGTTATTCGATATTTAGAAGAAAAAAAATTGGTCCAAAAAAACCACCCTGTATGTAATATTTTAGTATTAAAAAGTAAAGGAATCATTTAGAAGTAAAATTATCAAATAAAATTCAGGTTAATCCATTTAAAAAACGAAAGTTGACTCCTCAATTTCTGACTTTAGAACTACCCTGTATAAAAAAATTCATGACTGAAAGTGTACAATTAGGACATGTACCCATGGATTTTTTATTTTTCAAAAACTCTTTCAGGGGCCGAATAATTTGAGGTGTCCAACTTTGGTGAGACACCCTATAAATGAAGGAGTGTCGATTACGATAAAAAAAATTGTTGTTGATATCTTAAAGTTAACGTCAAAGTTCGCCAGTCGCAAATTGGAATTTCACCACTTGTGGCTCCAGCAATTACTTTTTCGACAAATATCTCTTGTATTTGGGCGTTTTGATTATGGCTTAGGGGGGGTCAACTGTCTCGCACAATGTTTGACATTTTCAACCAGTTTGCAGTAAACCCTAAAATCCACCAAATATTTGTATTTTAGCGGTTAAAGATATCAAAAAACTATAAATTAAAACCCCCAAAAACAAGAGAAATTTGTCAAAAAAGTAATTGGTGGAGCCCCAATTTGCGGAATTCTAATTGGCGGCTGGCGGACTTGGGCGTTAACTTGAATATATCGAAAATATATGGGAATCGACCCCTTTAATATACTCGTACAGGGTGTATCTAAAGGTTATGTACAAAAGAAACCATGATTAGTAGAGCTCAAATAAAGGCCACTTTGCTTAATAAACCCTTATACGGAAATGGACCCTAAGGTTGCTAGGGCCACCATAAGGTTGGCACTTAAAAATCGAAAAATAATGATTAAAAATTGAATTATTTTGCGATTGACGTCTCCGATTGTTATCATGCATCTTTAGTGAGTAGTTGGCACTTTTTCCCGATCAGGGGCGGAGTTATGGGGGGGGGGGATCTTGTGGTGGCCCGAGCGACCTTAGGGTCCATTTCCGTATAGGGGTTTATTAAGCAATGTGGCCTTTATTTGCGCTCTACTATACGTGGTTTATTTTTGTACATGACCTTTTGATACACCCTGTATAGGTAAAACGCCATATCAAACAAAATAATTTTAAAAAGTTATTGAGCCCCCCAGGGTGGAATAAAAAAGTGACATAATTATTTTTAAACTAAATTTCAAAAACAGCCAGGAATTTTTCATTGAAGCATAGTATCAAAACTGTTCCAAATTTTATTGGCTTCAATTGTACTACAAACAAAAAAGCTTTTACAAAAATGTAGCATTCTTGAGATATTTTTTTTATTTAGTTACGATGCAACATGTGTACAGTAAAATTACTAAAATTATGCAGTAAAAGGTTTTGTTCTTAAGTACTGTTTTGTTCCAGCGCCCCCTTTCTACAGAACATTTTATTTTTTCTTATGCAAACAGAAGAACTTATAGTACAGCAGATTAGCTGAAGAGCGTGTATTTTATGATAAAAGCACCAAATTTGGCACAGAGGTAGAAAGAGGATGGAACCATTGGCCAAAAGCCCCCTGGTGGCCGTGAAGGCTATTTCTCAAAATGGCGGCAATTCTGACGACTCTTTTTGTAAGAGTTCAAGGTACAGAAAATTTATGAGAATGTAAAATGGTCGAAATTAAAGAATATTCTCTATCATTTTTTTTTTTTTTATAATAAAAACTTGAGATATTTTCTCTTTATGGTGCTATGTTGAATTTACAAGGTTATCCTCAATTTAGTACGACAAATTACTAGAATGTTAAATGTGTATTTTATGATGAAAGAACCAAAATCGGCACAGATTTAGAGATTTATAAATCACTCTTATGAATTTCTTTATTTTTAACTCACATAAAACTGCCACCAAAAAGACCGGCAATTTTAAAAATGGACAGCCACCACAGGACATTTAGCCGATGGTTCCATATCCAAATTTGTTTATATATTATACTCCTGTATCTCTGTGCCAAATTTGGTACTTTCATTTTAAAATGCAATATTTTTTTTTAAATATCCAATAATTAGTCGTTCTAAAATGTGGTCCTTGTAAATTCAACGTGGTACCAAAAACAGACAATATCTTGATAAAAGTAGATTTTATATTAAAAAAATATGATTTTTTTTTTAATTTCAAGCATTTCTCATATTTAATTTTTCATTCTGATAATTTTTCTGTATCTTGATCTTTCTCAAAAACAGTCGTTAGAATGCCCGCCGTTCTGAAAAACGCCCGCCAAGGCCACCAGGGCATTTGACCAATGTCTCTATATCCAAATTTGCTTATAATATTTTTCTCTACCACTGTGCCAAATTTGGTGCTTTTATCATAAAATGCACGATTTCTCGAAGCATCCTAGCTAATCTGCCGTACTAATATTATTTTCGATATGAAATTACTATTATTTCTTACAGAATATATCAATGAATTATTCAAATGGGTAAAGATAGACAGATGGGTAATGCAGAACTACCAAATATTGTATTTATGGGATTTCCTCAGAAGTATTACAATAATTATCTTCTCATTCCTTACTTTAATATTTTTACCATGCGGCTGAGGAGCTCCAATTCGACTATTGTGGAAATTATATGGTATATAATTTCAATTCGACCATGCCTGGATAAACTTATCCTCGTCGCAGGCCTGGCCGCAACGCGGCTAGTATTAAATAAATTTGAATTAACAACTTCTCACTTTCTGTTTCTACTGATATACTGAAATAAATTTGAAGCTAATTATTTAAACTGCAAAGAAAATTGTTTAAAATAACCCTTTCAACTGTAGTGAATTTGATAAGGCATTAAAAGAAAATATATTTTTAAAAAGATATAGCTATCTTTGGTGTATTCAGAATTTGCAGACACCTAGGTATATTAAATAAGGAAACAAATTTAATAAAAATCTGGTGCGACACCAAAAGCCTTTCCTTATCACTCGAAAATATGTTAGCTAAAAATCAATGTAAAATTTGTAATCAGCATCTCAAAATCATTGGATTTGATACATCATAACCCCATCTAGTGTGAATACTAAAAATCTGGTGTAAACATCACACAACTTTCCTTATCCCCTGAAAAGCTAAAAATCAATGCCAAATTCGTAATCAGCACCTCAGAATCATTGAATTTGATATGTCACAACCTCAATCTAGGATGAATAATAAAAAAGTTAGTCAAAGTGGGTCCCACCCAAAACACCGGTAAATTGGGGCCGACGTCCAAAAAGTTCAAGATATCAACAACAACAAAAAAATGATCAGAATAACCCCTAGTATTTTTTTGCTAAGAAAAAGTTGTTCTGCAATTTTTTGTATCTTTAACCAATTCAAAGAAGCGGCGCTTGCGGGTAATATTTTAGGCCCTGTGGACGCAGAATGCGGCCGATTTAATCCAAAAGGTTTGTCTGGTGTATAAAATTAATTTCCGTACCAAATTTCAAGTCTCTAGCCCCCTTACTGTTCTCGATATCCTATTTACACACACACCACACACACACACAACCACCCACACACATACACATACAACCACACACACACACACACACGTGTAGCTATAGAAGGGCTTATTAGAATTTTGTGATCAATATGTCAAATGAAAGCTCAGACCCTTCTTGCCTAAAACTTTCCCGATTTGAGTTGATAGGTCATCACTTCAAATTTCAAGAAAAAATGTTATTTAGGTCAAAAAACGTAAACATTTTTCCATCCAATTTCTAGGACTCGCTCTTTTCCCCGCGGCTGGCGCCCCAGTTAGAATATAATAAAATCTTTTCTTATTGCACATCTACAATATAAAATCAACCTATACATAAATTTTAAGCCACCAGAAATTTACTGGTACGGAGAAACAGTGATGAAAAGGTGAAAATGCACATTTTTTTTAGGTAACTGAGCCTCTTTTCCACTGAAACTGGCGCCCCGGTTAGAATATAATAAAATCCCTTCTTAGTGCGCATCTAAGACCTAAAAAATGACCTACATTCCAAATTTCAGCATCCTAGGACATACCAGTGATGAGAAATCGAGATGAATGAGTGAGTGAGTCAGTGTTAACTTTTGCATTTATATATTTATACATGTATGTTAGTTAATAACACAATAAAAGTTGTCATTTTTGTCCAATCAAGCTGACACTTTCAGAGTATATTTTATATACTTGGAATTCTCTATAAAGTTTTTGGACCACATAATGTCAAGCAACATTGAGCTAGGATAAGAAATTATTCAAAGCTATTTAATGCAATATGAGCTGCAATATTTATCTAATTGAGCTGTAATTTTCAGGGTATGTTCCAAGAATTCAATGTGTTAAAATAATGACACATTTTTAAAGACACCATGTTAAACAATGTTGAGCTAGGCTAAGATGTTGGCAAAAAAATTAAGGCCAGCTTTGGGCCAGTTATTAATACCAACCTCAGTAGCTCCATAGATAAGATGTAACCTGGAGGTTGGTGGTTCAGAGTTCAGCAAAGATTAAATTCTGTAAAGTGAGTTTGAATAGTTGTAATATCACAATTGTGACTAACAACAATATGAGAACTTAAAAAACAAAACTGGTGTGAACATCACATGACAATAAACTGTCCAAAACTTGGGCAGATTAATTTTTAAGTAAACATTTCCAAGAATAAATCAGATCATCCAATTCACAAATCACACTTCAGAGATATTGGAAAAAAGAAAAACTGCTTATATTGGAGAAGTACATCAAAGTTAGACTAACTTTCACCCACAAGGAGTGAACTGAAGATTACTTCAGGAAAGTTATATGGTCTGACAAGCCTATAATCAACCATTATTCAACTGATGAACACTTTTGGAGCTGGGAGAGGGTGGGAGAATCACTCAAATCATGGGATTTAGTTCTGATAGTGAAACATAGGAGTTGCAACATTAAAGTGTGGAGATGTGCTATAGCATTTGGTGTTGATCCAATTTTGACCAATTACTAACCATAAATCCTGTATCTTCTCTAAGTAGATATAAAGCTTCAGAAGTAGAAGACTGATGCCAAAGGTGACTTGTCCCATCATATAGCTTTCGTCATGTCGTGTCCAGTTCCATGGGCAGCCTATTAAGTGTGTTGTGGGTAAGTCGTTAAGCTTATTTCTTATTCACTGGACAGTAAAATAACTAGTCTTCAATATACTCAAGTTTTGGCGAGTGTATAGCCCCTAGGCTAAGAGACTTTGCACATGTGTGCTTGACAATGTTTTCTTATTACCATTGTAATGTAGGCTTTAAAAAACTGATTTTTTGCAAACAGTTATATAAAATGATAGTAATAAGTATCTGGTTTCAATGAAAATTTGAAAAACATTAACTAACTCCAAATTTCAGGGTCTTATTAAGCAAGTGCAAAAGTGAGTTGTATAAATAAGCTATTTTCCGTTGTAGATTTTGTATCTGGATATGGTCACTTGATGGTCTTATACTAGACACATTTCTCCAATGTATGCAGCAAATTGGGATCAAAATATACAGGGTGTAACAGACTTGATGTAAAATCTCTTAAGAAGTGATAGTACAAATAATTACCAACCATTAATGTTCTATAACACTTTTGATTTAACTTAGTGGTTCTTGAGATATTATTTTTTCAATTATTTTTACAAGTCCCCTGCCGCTCGACCAAGAATGGCATCTAACTCCATAAATACAGTAGATGAGGCAATAAATCAGCGGCAGCGGAAAATTTATCACAAACATGAAATCCACCTGAAACTCCAGCTGCCATTTTCTCAAAATACTGCCTACATAAAGTATTGGTTTCATTTGTTAAAAAACTTGTTTCAAGTCTTAACTTTCAGAAAATATGACACACTTGATAAAAAATTTCATTTTTTATTGATACCAAGAGAAATTATAAAAAAAAGTCAGTCAGCACTACTAACTGTACCTTCTATACTACCAATCTACTTTTACCTAGGGAACCAATTTTTTTCTTCAATTTGACAATTTATGGTTGCCATTTTTTTTCCAATGGCCCAATAGGTTAGCCTCAGTAGACTCATAACTTGGAGGTCACTGGTTCGAGTCTCAAGTATGGCAAATTAGTATGTACATACGAGGTTTGGCTATTAAGTTCGTAGACGCGAGCCGCTACGCAAAAGCTGTCCATGCTAGGAAGATATGATGAACATGTTTAGAAAGCTTCAAGTCTTGTGTTTTGATTGATAGCTGTCACATGCCTGTACTGTAATTAGTTCTGTTGTAATAGCCCGACGCGCAAGACACCTTTTTTAATTTTGCCGGAATTATGATTGATACAAACGTTGAGCAACGAGTGATTATTGAATTTTACGTAAAACTTTCTGGTAAAACTTTTTCTTTGTTAAAGACAGTGTACCAGGAGTCATGTTTGAAAAGATCAACGCTTTATAAGTGGTTTAAACGGTTTCAAGGTGGTCAGGAAGATGTTGAGGACGATCCACGTCCTGGTCGCCCCCAAACCTCAAAAACTGACGAAAACATTGAGAAAATTGGTGTTATGATTCGTTCTGACCGTAAATTAACTCTAGGACTAATGGCTGATACACTTAAAATTAATAGATAATGTGTGAGACAAATTTTGCACGAAAATTTCAACATGACAAAAGTTTGCGCAAAAATGGTGCCATGCGCCAGCCCACAGTGCCTTCTCCGTGAAGACGTTCCTATCCAAGTACAACATCCCAGTGTTGGAACACCCTCCTTAATCACTCGACCTGGCTCCGTGCGACTTTTACTTATTGCCAAAAATCAAATCTACCCTGAAAGGTACCAGATTTGACAGCGTAAATGACGTTAAGAAAAATCCGGCAAAAGTCTTGAAAGGCCTCACACAAAATGACCTCCACCACTGTTTCGATCAATGTAAAATTTGCTTAGAACGTTGTAGGGATAGAGGAGGGGAGTACATTGAAGGGGATAACTACTAAAGTTGGGTAAGTTAAACACACATCGTTTTATGGAAAGAATCTACGAATTTAATAGCCAAACCTCGTACATATCCATGTATGATACTTAGCTGTGGTGCTTTAGAAATCAACATTAATCATAATTGTTCATAAGAGGGAAAAGGTCTCAATGATAAAATGGTTTGAATGAAATGAAACAATAAAACATAACAATGTACCTACATAGTTAACACCCACAGGTAAAGGTAGTACAGTACATACTGAACATTCATAGGTTAGTACACATCTATGTACATATTATTATGTTAGTAGGTACCAAATTTTAATAAAACAAATTAAAAACTAAAATATTAAGGTCAATGAGCTGTCAGTGAGGTTATTGAGCTAAAGTCCACAATCAATTTTTTTTAATGGTTACCTGTTCGAGTGCAAAAGGTTATTTACTATGTTGGTAGGTAAAAATATTAAATAAAGACGACAGAAACACATAATTACTTATTTTTACACCATCCAACAATGTTTAAATAAAGAAAAAATAATAATGTATTTTTCCTTTTTATTTACTTGTTCCTGATAAAATTGTGTTTTTTGTTGTTGTTGTTGTTGTTGTTTTTTTTTTTTTTTTTTTCATATTTAGGAGGTACTAAAAAACATCAGTTTTAATTTTTGTGTTAATCACTATCGTGGTATCACAATAGCTCAAACTCGCCTTACTAAATATTTGCCATACTTGAGACTCAAACCAGTGAACTCCAAGTTGAGAGTCAATCAATGAATCTACTGAGGCTAACCTATTGGGCCATTGGAAAATAAATGGCAACCATAATTTGTCAAATTGAAGAAAAAAATTAGTTCCCTAGGTAAAAGTAGATTGGTAGCCTAGTAGGTACAGTCAGTAGTACTGACTGACTTTTTTTTAATTTCTCTGAGTTTCACTAAAAAATGAAAAGTATATTCTAAGTGTGTCATATAATCTGAAAGTTAAGACTTTAAGCAAGTTTTTACACAACAATACTTTATGTGGGCAGTATTTAGAGAAAATGGCGGCTAAAGTTTCAGGTGGATTTCATGTTTGCAATAATTTTTTTGCTGCTGCTGATTTTTTTCAGTACGTGTGCACTTTTTAAGAATAATTCTAGTCTAAATAATAGTGAAATATTGTTATCTTATGGAAAAAGTTAAATTTATTGTCTCATCTACTGTATTTATGGAGTTAGATGCTATTCTTTGTTGAGCGGCAGGGGACTCGTAAAAATAATTTAAAAAATAATATCTCAAGAACCAAGAAGTTAAATCAAAAGTGTTATAGAACATTAATGGTTGGAAATGATCTGTACTATCACTCCTTAAGAGATTTTACATCGTGTCTGTTACACCCTGTATAGAGGCCAGATATTCAATAATTTAACTTTATTTTTTCTGAATCACTTATGTTCCAAACTGTACCTCCTTCAGTCAGTACCTATTTTTTAGGAAGTCTAACAAAAGTTGTTATACAGGGTCTGTCAATAATGAGGAACCACTCAAAAAATCTAGAAAACAGATAATTTTTTAAAAAAAGCTAACACATGTATGCCATTATATAGAGGGGGAAAGCTTTTCTACTAGGTTTAGATTTTTTTATCATTACCAGGGGCAGCCCCAGGGGGTTCAACTTTGGAATCTTAAATGGAACCACCTTATTAGTAATACATTTCTCAAAAGTAGATGATATTGAAAGTATTATGAGACAAGTTTGAGATTTTTAATTAAAACAGGGCTGTAGGTATCATACATTTAATTTCACAGGTTTTATATAAGAAGTTAGTTGTATTTTAGTAATAATTGTTAAACACATGCCCTTCTATTTGAAAAAAATTAAATTGTTGTGCATTTTTGATACCATTAGTTTTACCAAAGGATGTGTCAAGGGGTCATCTTTTATAAAATTTACTCTTTAAATATTATAATCTGTTCTAAGTAAATGCACTAAAAGTTGGTGTTCAATCTAAATTTAAAACAACCTTCAAAACAGGGCTAGAGAATTGGACTGCAGGCGGGTTTTAGAATTTTTCACATTAATTTGAAGTAATTCCAGCCCCATTTTTATATTACATTGAACAACATAAATTTATGATATGATTTTTTTGATATGATATAATTTATGATATGATATTTAGCACAAATTCTAATCAAAAGAGGATGGTTTTTACATTATTTCAAAAGGGCAAGAAAATTTGGTTATTTCAATTGGAAAAATATGTTTTAAAATACAATTAATTTCTAATAAAAAAAATACTGAAACCTGTGAAATCAAATTTAAAATATCTCGGGCCTGTTTTGATTAAAAATCTCAAACTTGTCTTAAAATACTTTTAGGGCGGAGTTAATGAACGTTTTTGTAATGCCTCTGGGGTGCTAAGTCTTGGATTGCATACTGTGTTTGATGGGGAAAACCGACGCTAAGCAATGACTTAAGTTATTGATTTTGTTTATTAATTTTGCCCTTAAAATCAACTATTGTAGAAGGTGAAACATAGCTTAGCTTGGCCAAAATTTGCAGTATTAGCTTATCATCTAACCCGTTCATTTAGCAGGATGACTATTAACTCTTTGACTGCCAGAGCTAATCTTGACATGTTTCCTACCCAGCCAAGCCAAATATGTGTACACTTCCCCACCGGCCCAATGTAATCTAGTCTGACACAACTCGAGTTGTGCCGTGGCCCTGGAGGTGTGTGTTTTGTAAATTTGCTTCCTCACAGGCCATGGCACAACTAATGGTATTTGACAAAATACATTTAAAAAGTTCTGGAATCCTCAAGACACAGGCTTTCTGGATATACTTAAAAGAAATCAGTAGTGACACAACTCTAGTTGCAACATCAACCTAAAGGTTGCATTTTCAGCACAACTTGAGTTGTGCCATGGCCGGGGGGGAAGTGTACTGGCACAACTTGAGTTGTGCCATGGCCAGGTGGGAAAGTGTACTGGCACAACTCGAGTTGTGCCATGGCAGTCAAAGAGGGGAATAAATTATATAATAAAAAATGAGGTGACTTAGTATTGAAATCGGTATTAGGAATTTTTTAGAAGGTTTTCACATGGCCATAATATGCACATTACAAATTTTCTCTTTGAACATGGGATTAGCTGGCCATACACGGACGTTCTTTCCTCTCGAAAATCATGGCTCGTAATCATTTCATCTTGAAAATCACGTGTGTGAATGGGTGCTGAGACGCACCATGAAAAAACGGGGAGTTATTTTGCACACGATTCGTGGAATGATCTTTTTGAGAATCATCTGTGTTAGTGGATGTTCGTTCTGGAGGGGAAATGAGAGGGGATTTACTCCGAGCCCGCGCCAGTAGTTCACTGCTTCGCCGACCTCCGTGGCTCAGTGGTTAAGAGCATTGGTTACTGACCCGGAGGTCGCAGGTTCAAATCCCGGCCGGAGCGGAAATTTCTGACCGAAATGTTCCGTTTCCGGAATGCCATGGATGTAAAGGTAAAGTGCCCTGAAGTAATGCGAAAGCGGTTCCGAGGCACACTTACCTTTAAAAAAAAAAAAAAAAAAAGTTCACTGCTTCGATAGTTGCTCACGTTGCTTCGATCATCTTGTGTTTCTTGTGTGTCTTGTGTCATACTACTTCGTTATGACGGACATTCGCCATACAACGAAACAATTCATGACCGAATTCATTTCAATATACCGGGAGCATCCAGCTCTTTGGAAAACAAAGTCCAAAGAGTATGTAAACCGCAATTTAAAGAATGTTGGGTCGGATGCGCTTATCGAGCTGTATAAAAAGGTAGACCCGGATGCTGATCGCGACTTCGTCTCTAAAAAAATTCAATCCTTGCGAGGCTCGTTTCGCAAGGAGTTGAAAAAATTCGAAAAGTACCGAAAAAGTGGTGCAGGTCTCGATGAACAATACGTTCCTAGCTTCGACCTGCTTATGTTTACCCGCGACCAGGAACTACCGACTGACAGTATTGATAATTTGTCAGACTCTCAACTCCAGTCAACCCCTGAACTATGTGATGGCGATAACTATGTGATGAATCCATCCGCAAATAATTTTTGAAATCCTCGGGATTGTTATCTCTTAGTTCCCTCAACAAGCCCATGTGACCATACTTTTCGCGGTCAGCCAACCACTTTTTCTGCCAAACTTCTCTCTTTTTCCGGGTCTTCTTTCCCAAAACTACCGTACTTTGACATAAGAGGGCGCACGCCAGTATGAATTCCTTCTTTTCGGCCTTGAATACTCATTTTATCCGCAGCTTACGCTCTCAACACCAGCAAGAAAGAACTCCAACATCAGAGTGAAAATCCTCTCGATTTTCCTTCGATCCTGTACGAATTTCAAACATGACAACGCTCCAGGATAAACGCCACGATAAATGAGGGGGTTTCCCCACTAACTAACGCTTTTTCCTCTCAAATGATAACGCGCCAGTCGATCATTTGCCAAATCCTTTCGTCTCAAAATTTTTCAAGAGTTCGGCCCAGTTTTCCCTTCCCGCTCTTTCCTACCACGAATCCCTTCCCGAACCCTCTGCCGTATCCACGCGCCACGATTTACCAAGGGAACAAACTTTTCGCATTTTGTTCACCACACTTTCCCTTCCCGTTCTTTCCTTCCCCGTTTTCCTTCGGCGTTTCCACACTCCGCGATTTTCGAGAGGAAAGAACGTCCGTGTATGGCCAGCTATTGGGTATTCATAAAATTCATGCTCAAGCTGACTTGAGTGGTAATATGATGTAACATATATTTAGCAAACAAGTTACGTCTAAATCAGTTAAGTCAGATGTGGATTATAATTATATTCAAAAGAAGTTTCGCCCTAAATATCAAAAAGATTTGCAGAACATCGATTTTTTTCCCTTTAATGAATAGGAAGTGCGGAATAGATGTATTGCAGTAGTATACACTCACCTTCCTCCCAGCCGTACTTTTTCAAGATATTTCTTGCAAGATCCATAAAATAGTGCGTACTT
This sequence comes from Bactericera cockerelli, assembly GCA_024516035.1. Taxonomy (NCBI): domain Eukaryota; kingdom Metazoa; phylum Arthropoda; class Insecta; order Hemiptera; family Triozidae; genus Bactericera; species Bactericera cockerelli. Next base: position 23,488,888 of record CM044957.1, read on the forward strand.
CTTCAACCTTTAGCAAGTGATTATTTATTCTTTCTCTGATTTAGTAATTTAGTTGATACTTCGTACAGTAATTTTCTTTTCCAGAAATAGTATTTTATGAATATTGATCAATGTACATACGACATTGGACCCAGAACCAGAGCAATAACTTCAATAACATGGGAAGCCATTTTGTTTGAGAGAAATTCGATGGGGTCTGGTTTGGGGGAGGTAGGAAGTGTCCATGCAGTGTCCTCTTAAAAGGGACTTTTGTTCTTTAATTATTATTCCCACACAAATTCATCTTATTATTTTTCCCTCCCACTGAACTGGTATAAAGACTTATCTGATTTGGTGTTCATGAACCATCAGCATCACCAAGAAATGCACCCGAAACGGTGGTGCAAATCCTGTCGCAGGCCAATAAGAACCTCTATGTAAACCTTTTTTGCAAAATGAAACAGTAAAGAAGGCGAGGTTATGTATTTACCTATATGGTTAAAATATTCTGTTTGGCATGTTATATCAGTTAATTTTCTTATTCATAGAGTAAGTAAAATATGCGTGTGGGAGTACGCACTTTTTACTATCTGTCATTCACCAACAAGAGTCGAAATACCAAATGGAACTATGTGAGATCTCCAATCTGACGTTGTATTCCAAATCAGAAAAGAACCCTTAACACTTAAGTGGTTAACGCGCTATTCTGATAATCAAGGTAGCGTAGGGATCCGTTAGTTCGAATCCCACCCAGTGCAAGATTTTTTTCCTCGTTAAATTAAGTTTGTGACCACATAATAATAAGACTGTGAGGGTTTCGTGTGGTAGAAAATGTTTTGAGCATTAAGCTCGCTAACATTAACTAAAGATTGTTATTATCCTTTTTACTCGATTAAGAACATTTCCCAACCCCAACCTTAGGTTACTTGGGCAGAAGATAAGATCAATGTTCGGCAGTTCATACCTATGTGAAAGTGCCATTTGGTATGTAGCTTACTAATTTACACTTTCAATTCCCTCTCTTCCTCCATATCTTCCTCCATATACCCCCTCCCCCTGCGGCCACCAAACTTTGTAGATTGATTCATTGCGGCCCGAGGTGGTGCGTAGGCAGTGGCGTAGCCAGGAGGGGGGGCGTTTGGGGACAAATCTCCCCCCCCCCCCGAAATTTCGAAAAAACCCCAGCAAAGATGGAATATACGTTAGGCGAGATTTCTGAACCCCCCCCCCCCCCCCCCCCCCCCGAAATGTAGGTCTAGCTACGCCACTGTGCGTAGACTACGGCAAGTAGTGGGATTTTTTTAGTCTACGAGAAAAAATATCATTCATAGTAAAAAAGACCCGTAACTGAGGTATTAATTACCTTTTCGTTGGTAACTCCAGCAACGAGAGTTACAAGATTTTGCAGTACCCTATAGAAATTTCGATAAAATTTTCAGCAACGTTTTGAATTCAGGTACATGCCGGACATGGATTGTTTTTCATACACCACAGAGTCCACAGATAAGAGCTGTATTTTTCTTTCCACTGAGATCATAATTATGAGTGTTTCTTTCTAACCAAAGTGTATGCAAATGGAATAAAATGGAAGAACTGGAAGAAAGTCTTTTTTCTTTTGGAAGAGGTAAAATGATCTTCCAGTTTGGTTAACATAAATGGATTTTTATTATCTCTTTTATAGGTTAAGTTCTTCTATAGGTTAAGGTGCACCGAAACGCATTTTTGTTTCACGAATAGTGGGGAAGTTAAACTTGGAAGAAAATGGAAATATTTGGATATACGGAACCTCGAAAAAAAATTGTCCAAAAGAAAAACACGGCTAAGATTACGACAGATCTTACGCGTATTTTCTTAATACATTACATGTCTACCTGGTAGGAGTCTCAGCCCCCAGAGTCATAAAAGAAAAAAAACTTCTTTTCTAAAAATAATTATGGTCAAAAACAATAACAGTTGGAATAGAATGGCATGTATTAGCCATGGGTTGCATTATATAAAAATGATACCTACTCTCGTTTTTGAGGGAAAAGGTCAAGGTGCCATTTTGCTCGCTCGGACTAAAAGTTTCTAAAGACTAAAAGTTTTTGACCAAAATTATTTTTAGAAAAGAAGTTTAAAAGTGTCCATAATATAAAACATTCAAAACAATGTAAGCTTTCATTTGAGATAAACTTAAAGACAAAGTAGTGAGCCTTTTCGGAGTAACGGCTCCGAAGCCTCGCTCACCAGCCAAAAATCGCAATTTTTCCAAACTTTGAGCGCCCAGCGGCTATTTATTTTAATAATGCTTTTTCTTTGTGTTATTATGTCACAATTTTTAGTGGGTAGCGCAGAATCATAGGACTTTGCCGCTTTAATTTACAATATCTTGTATTATTTTTTTTGCCTAAGATTCTGCCACTGGTCGCTGCTTCACATTAAAGCAGCTACTCATTTTTCCTCACGAGGTATGAGTGGACCCCGAACATCCAAGTACAGAGCAGAAAAAATCCTCCCCCGCTGGGAATCGAACCCAGGTCACTATGTGTGCAATGCCTAGCGCGCTAACTCGCTCTGCCACAGTGACTACCCTTTTTAATATCTGGATAGACTGCACACTTTGTGGGGTTGGCAGATAAAACTTTCTGACATTGATTTTTTAAAACCACCCCAACTGTGCATCTTCCAAATGATCCATTATGGCAAAGTCCAATTCATCATTTATTATTATTTAACTTATTTTATTCAGAAAAAAAGTGCTTCTTCAACTGACATAATTACACATTACACAGAATATAAAATATTGTTATCACAGATAAAACAAAAAAATGCAGATAAAAGAGAAAAAATAACACTTGCCAAAAAAATCTTAAATTTATCAGAATTGAAATGTAAAAATCAATTCTACTGTATGTAAAAAAGTGGGAACGTAGGTTTAGTTTAATTATATATAATATAATGTATTTTTTGAAATCACGCGGTATTTTGAGTCAAAATTTTCTTTATCGTTTACGAAGAGAGAACCCCATAATCCACTATGGGGATCCCCATAACCATAACCAAACTCCGATAATTTTTGTCATGCGCAGAGACGCAAATTCGAGACTTTATCGTTATGGGGATAGGTTATCGGGTCCCGATAACTTTGCGAAATCTTACTAATATTGAATATAATGCTTAAACAAAACGAGCGATTGGACGGCTGGCTGTACTTGATTTTGATTTGCTAATCAAGTTTGCAGGAAGCTTGCAAAGTTAGGTTTTCTATATGGTGCACCAGTGAATCAAAATATTGGCGTCCATGTGCCTTGCAATGTAAGCGGTCATCGTGCCTTTCTGCACACATTCATCCACCAAAATGTTTAATTCATTTCACGTGTCTAGCAAACGTACTTCACGCTTTCGGTTTGCATTCGCAAGCCTTCCAGAAAACTTGTGTTTCTGAATGAAACACGCACCAGCAAACGTTCTGTGGTATCGGGGAAGTCTCTAGGTTAGGTAGTCTAGGTATTACTTTAAATAGGCCATAATATCAGGATAAATAATAGCATGCTTTAGAGTTTAGACTACGTCAAGCAGTGGGATTTTTTTAATCTGCGAGAATAAGGCCCGAATTAATAGACAAATTTACAACTTCACAAGTGTCCTGTGTTTCACAAATTTTGAATTTTCGTATTAATAGACGCACTTTTCGTTAAATTCACAAGTGACTGCTAAGAATCTTTGAACAGCTGTCAAAATACCTCTGTGCAGCTTAAAATGGTATTAATAGACGTTTTTTGGTTGCCAAAACTTTTCATTTTCACAAGTGCTTTCATAAATTTTTAAGTGCCCAAAATCCTGCGCTAAGATAGGATTTGTGAAACTTTTGTTTTGTTTTTCATTGTGTCGATTTGATTTTGCATTATTTATTTCAGTTTGACTTGTGAATATTTTAATGTTATATCTGTGATACGTTATCAAATTTTGTTTTGATGGTTTTGAAATTGCAATTTATTATATATCTTATCTTCTTCAGTTACTTATTAACTTTTTGCTCGTTATTTTACCATGGAAGATTTTCATGAGTTGGCTGATTTTTTGGAACATCTTTTGACAATGAAGTGCAGGATCCTGTAGCAATAGAAAGAGAGTTTTGAAGGATGAAGGAGACCCTGCAGCACAGACCCTGAGACCCAGCAGCACAGACCCTAAGACCCTGCAGCACAGACCCTGAGACCCAGCAGCACAGACCCTAAGACCCTGCAGCACAGACCCTGAGACCCTGCAGCACAGACCCTGAGACCCAGCAGCACAGACCCTAAGACCCTGCAGCACAGACCCTGAGACCCTGCAGCACAGACCCTGAGACCCAGTAGCACAGACCCTCTCTGGAAGTTCTCTCATATTTGGATTTCATGATGCAGTAGCACCTTTTAAAGAACTTTGAGAAATGCTTGGATTGACCTATGTATAATAGAACATATCCTAAAGCAGCTGAGTTTAGATACCTTGATATGCATTTTCATTTCAGGATGTTTTCAGACAGGACAAGTAAATTTCAGACAAGGCTGGAGTGAATGTGCTATGTTTATATTTTGTTCCTTAAGAAGTATTGAAATCTTTTCTTGTACCTTTTTGTTAATGTAGGTACCATAGATTATCTCTAGAAACAAATAGTTTCACTCATACCTATTAATACATTAATTATTTTAGAAGACAATATTGAATCAATCTAAAAAATGTCTCAATTCATACATATGTACAACAAATTAAAGAAAGTCTTTTATTTTGTATATTATTCTGCTCTAATACAGGTTAGTGTGACAGTTAGGGATTCTCTGGTGGGACCTCAACCAGTTTATAACAAATACTCTAGAGAACAATAATTCTAACCAATAGAAATGAAAAACAAAAGCAACATATTTTAAAAGCAGATTTTTATTTGTATGCAATATGTTGTTGTTGTAACAAGGTTGGCCAGCATTAATGGCGCATTGAATGCAACATTTCTCATAATCACCATAGTTAAGGATTGTCCATTGAGGTGAAGACTTTGTGATGCTGGCATTTCAGACCAACCCAGGCTGGGTGAGGTTAATGTGGGTAGCAGGTTTGTGAGTTTCCTGTGAATCAAGTGTAATACCCCCATGGTGATGTGACCATACAGCCAACTTAATTGGAAAATTTAGCTTGCTCTGAACCACTTAGTTCAATGTGCAATCAACCAGCATGGAACTTGGGCCTTTAAAAAACTCTTCCGGAAACTACAAGTCTGTTTTCTGTTTATAGTACCCTACTGAGACACTGGTCTTTTCCCTGTTTATTGTCCTTCAGTCAGACAATACTGTATGTATGAGATATGCTGAAGACTACATGCATGTTCACCATTTCTTGTGTTTCATATTTTTTTTCTTCCAAATAAATAAATGCATAGTGTGAGTTTGATTTCCACAAGTTTATTTATTTTATTTCCAAAATAATAATATAAATAAATTTAAAATTCACAGGTTTCTGATGTGTCTATTGACCACTGAAAATAAAGAATATTAAACACAGATAAGACCTATTAAATGTGTGAGTACACATTAATTGGTTTAATGACACTCTGGTTCAGGTTAATGTGAGTACTTTTACCTGAGAATGAAATGACTATTGGAAAAAGATTAAATGTAATCAATTTCTGAATGATTTTGTAAGACCTTGGCATGAAGAAGGTCCCGGGTTCAAATCCCAGAGAAAGCAAGAAAATTATTCACAGTTGCTTATAACGGATACCTTCCGGTGCACTTGTGCTGACCTATCACCTAAATGTGAAGTATTTTATCACTCCTTTCACATCAGTGGGTAGGCATACTTTGGGATAGGCAAGCTACAAAGCAGACCACAAGTGTCCACAATAGGTTATACAAAATAAGAAAACCTGTGAACCACTCATAAAAAAATATAGCCAATAATGTGAATTATATGGTTTAACCCAGTGATCAGTGAATTTGGTAACTAGTTTGTTAGACCTCTGATGTAAAGGACAAAATCTTTTTTCACAAGTATAATCACCTTTCCCATTTTAGTCAGCATGGCTGGCCTGTACAAAGTAGCCCAACCACATGCAATGCCCTGGCACCAAATGGTACCAGGGCATCTTCTTAAAATAGTGTCCACTTAAAATAAATCCTAAGAAACAAACAAATCAAAAAATACAAAATAGTGAGAACTTTATTTTTTTACAATGTTTAATGTAATTTTATCACTATTAATGCTTCAAATTTCATAATAAGGTTTGTAAGTTATAGCTTATACAAGCATTGCACCATAGAATTACTATAGTACACGTCCGTCTTTTCCATCTTTGTACCAGCAGCATTGTTGTCGATTGTTTTGAGCACAATTGGTAAGCAGTTGGATACAAAAGCTTTTTTCCTCAGATGCTTTTCCACACTCAGCATGATCCCATTTCTTGTTGCCTTCACACCTGTCCAATATTTCTCTGGGATACTCCTTTCTGAAAGTTTCAACAGTAAAAATTAATAAGATTGTTACCTACCTGAGTTTATTCTCTTCTATACTAATACATTTTTATTGAAAATGAATCTTGAGTTTAGAAAATTGGAATTACATAATTTCATTATTATGATTATTTACATCATACAAATTTATTTATTTATTGTTCAAAAAAAGTTTTTAGCTAGGAATCCAATTGAATTTGTAAGAAAAGGATTTTTCTGCTCTGTGTATTGTATAATAAATAAATAAAATAATAAGATATTAAATTTCTATTTTCATGAGTAGATTTAGATTTAGCATGAAAAACTAGGTACTGCAAATTTACTAATTTTAAGGACAAACCCAGATCTCCTGCATAGTTATCAAAGATTGTACCATTGAGCTACTCAGTACTCATGCACATAAACTGGCCTTTGAAATTTAATATTTCTGTCATATTAACAAATGGACACAAAAGAAAACCTTCATGTAATATTTAAGTTTCCTATCAGACATTATTTGAGATTAACCTCACCCAACCTAAGTGACGTGGATTGAGCTGGACCTTGCTTAACTTCAGAGACAGAATAAGAACTGGTGCATTCAATGTGCCATCAACACTGGCTTTGGATACATGAACCAAATGTGTAAATAAAATGGTCAAGTAGTCTGTAATCAAGTGATTAGGGTACTAAACTGGTAATCCAGGTAGAGAGAGTATCTGTTGGTTCAAATCCCACCCACTGCAGAAATGTATGCTGCTGATTTTAGTGTGGCAAATGTTATTTGGTTTTTTTATATAAGCCATTAACCCCTTGGAAATCTGCAGGCTGTCCTGGCTTGTTAGGGTAGGCTAGTCTGTTCCCTGTTTATAGTCCTCTACTCAAACAATGGTCTCTACCCATATAATGTCCCCAACCAGATAGCCAACAAAGAAAGAATGATGGTAACCATACAAATATGAATAGACAGGTCTACAAGTTCGAACTTACTTTCATATTCAGGGACTGAGCATTGAATTCCTCTGTCAAATCATTCCAGGCTCATTTCTTGAGAAAAAATATTTTATTATTGGTTGCTGGAGTACATTTTACTAGGTACAAATTATATTTCTTCAGTAACTCTCCTTCTTTTTCTGCCACTAGGCACGTCTAATATGCCTATATAATATATTAAAGTTGTAATTTCAATTGATTGAGAAACAAAATTTCATTTAAAAAAATTATGAGAAAAAAATGACGTGCTTCCCTGTAGACTGACGTGAAGAAACTAAAAAGAATTGGAAAATAATTTTCAAAACACCAACAAAAATTTGAAATCGACCAATAGGAATCGTTTACAAATAGTAAAGAGATTTCATTGGCCAAATCATTACCTCTGTGCACTAGGAAAGACAAAAAACTTAAGTGAGGGTAATCGGTGAATTTGTTTTGTTTATTAATACGAACTTTTCTGAAGTCATGACTTGTGAAGCCTGTGGCACTAGTTCCCAAGTCATTTTTTCGGTATGTCTATTAATTCCGCCCTAAATATCTTAGTAAAAAATCCCGCAACTGAGGTATTAATACCTTTTCGTTGGTAACTCAAGCAACGAGAGTTACAAGATTTTGCCGTACTCTGTAGGAATTTGTATAAACTTTCCACTTTAGCATCGTTGCCATCTTGTGGCTTCAGGCTTTGACGCAGTGTTTTCTTTTTCAATGAAACACGTGTGTACATAAGTTCATTGTTAACCAATTTTTCCCGAAGCCTAGGGGCTGTGAAATTTTGAGGAATTATCGTCAAACAAATTAAAATCATTCACAATGCCACGTGAAATCAAGGAAATTAAAGAATTCCTCTTAAAGGCGAGAAGGAAAGATGCCAAGTCTGTAACAATCAAACGAAATATTTCCAAAAATAAGGACAAGAAACCTGACAACACCAAATTCAAGGCAAGTTTTTAACAATGTGATATTTGAAGACACAGTTTCTTATTTGGATTTATTATTATTCATCGCCCTGAGGTTCTTTCAATCAATATCATTCCCTTCATTTTTTGTCTTAATGTTGCTTTCAACAGCATGGGTTTAACATTTGCTGGTAACTTACAAACTAACTACTAAAGTTGACCTTACCAAGCCTGGGTGAGGCTCTAAATAGGCATCATCATGAGGGTCCAAATGATAATGGTTGCCCATCCAAGTCCTAATTATATTGAATGGTTCTTATTATCAGTGACAGAAAAGGAAGTGGTTAATTCAATATGAGGAGGTTCCATCAAATGCAAACTTGTCACTGAAAGTAATTTTGCAGGAAACACAAATTTCAGTAATTATTTGAAATTATGACTTAGGTTAACCAAGAAATATACCTTCTATTATCTCTTAAGTCATTTTCTCCTGTCCTTAAATTATTATAGACTGTTTGGAGTTCCCCAAGAGAAGCACCAATGATCTCACCAACCTTTATTTACCAGTTTATTCAATTTGGTTTTAAAGTCCTGATTTGAAGTAATGGGGTTTTACCCTCCATTTGCTGAAATTACCAGCCTCACATGTCTGGAAGGAACAGAATTTTCTTCAAAAATTCTACCTCAACTGGAAATCAAACTTGGGATCTCTGGACTACAGGCAGTAGTCAGAACTATTATGTGACTGAGGCTGTGCCCTGTTGCTGAAAGTACAGAGTGGCTCCACATTTCTCACTCCACGAATCCAATTTCTGTTCCTGAAACACTATTGCAAAGTTTTTTTGTGGATCGATTTGGGGAGTTGTAATGCGGAGTAATTTTTGTGTTTCTGATCCACAGAGCTTTAATTTCACAGAAAGCAAAGTAAATTTTTGCAGAGTTTAGTTTTTTTTGCAGAGAAAGTTTTCACACCTTGGTCTTAAATTTTTATCAGAATTTCAACTTTGGAGTTGTTAACATACTTATTTTATTGATAGAATTCATGTATTTTGTTGTTAAAAGAAATCTTTCGAGAAGTTTAAGTATTGTTTACAGATTTTGGATTTTCTTTTCTTTCATTATGTATGTATGTTGTCTTCACTCTTGAGTAGTGAAGTTCAATGTTAGTTCAATTGGATTATTTTTCAACTAGCTGAGATGGTCAACTTCATATCATCAACTGAAAATTAGTTGCCTGCTAACCTCACCCACCCTGAGTTGGGATGAGAGCTAGCATCACAAAGTCTTCACATTGCTGGTCATTGCTTTACTTCAGTGATCCTAAGAGAATTGGTGCATTCAATTTGCCCAAGACGCCATCATCAAAATTATTGGAAGCCAGCTTCCAATAATTTCAGAGATTTTCAAGAAACAACAAAAAAATTCAAATTACAACAGCATCACAAAATCATTGTATCTCGCTATATGTAGCTTAACTTTTGTGACCCTACGAATTGGTGCATTCAATGTGCCATTCTCATAATTTCAGATATTTTCAACAAATCACAACAACAGAAAAAATCAAAACAAATGAAAAATGTAAACAACTTCTGCGGAGTCTATTGTAATGCAAAGTTTATTTGAGGAGTAAATAAAAATTCTTTCAGGAACCAGAAAACTTCACACTCTGCAAAAGTGTGGATTGCAAAATTTTCTTTCAAGAATAAGGCCCTGGTCTTTTTTTATCCTATCACACTTCCACAAATTGCAGAAACCCAAAACTATAACTTTAATTTTCAAATTCTATTTAGATTTTAAACACATACATGACCGGTTGTCCCACGGGTGGGACAACTGCGTGTGTACTGAATGGACCGGTTGTCCCACCGGTGGGACAAGGGAGTATGTACGCAATGGACTGGTTGTCCCACCCGTGGGACAAGTGACCTTCTTGATTTCAAACCTGTTTGTCCCATCGGTGGGGACACCTATTCCTATGTTTTAGTATAGAAACATACTCTATAATCCTGTATAATTTTACTCTCCAAGCGGGTTTTTTGGTCCCAGGAGGTCAGATATGCTCAGATATAGCGGTCCCATGCGTACATACACTGAAAATGGTGCCGGTCGTGTATGTGTTAAGAAAAAAATCTTAACAAAATATCACATTTGAAACATCATCTTAAAGTCTTAAAAATTATGAAGTGGATTTTCATCATAGATATGTTTAGGATATAGGTGTTTGTAAATCTAGAGGTAAAACCTTGTATAGAATAATATGAGGTTGTACCTCCAAAATTGAACACTGAGCATAAATTACAAGTTTTATTTTTGTCCCATGGAGGGTAGCATGTTTGTTGTTCAGCACAAATACAATGATGATTGAAATTCTCTTCCCAAAAACGTTTTTTTTTTTTTTTTAATTTCGTCATGAGGTTGTCATTCTCAGTCATCAATATGTTTTCCAATATTTTACTGCTGACCACGCTTTGAGTATTACTACAACAAAATAAGAATATTCAAGAAAATTGGTGCTTTAATCAATGTTTTGTTTGATCAAAGTATCAAGTGATGGGGAAATTGTGTGTAGAATTTAAGTTGGATTTTTGAATATCAAATAAAAGAAAGAGGATTTTAATTCAAAATTGAATGTTGGTGCCTATTATACTTCTATTGGGACACCCTGTAAAAATATGGACAAACTTGCACTAAAATTTCATTCAAAAAATTTAACTCATTTTCTTCAGTAGCCAAATAGATATAAAGGTAACATTAAAAAACCATTCTAATTTTCCTTCAGAATACACAAGCTTCATACTCTTTATGTTTTAATAGTGTTTTTCATTTACATGTCCCCAAAAAATCAAAATTCTGTCTCTTATCATATAATATTTTGTTCTGTTTGCAGGTTCGATGCTCAAGGTTCTTATACACTCTTGTAATCACAGACAATGAGAAGGCTGAAAAATTGAAGCAGTCACTACCTCCAGGCCTCCAAGTTAAAGAAATCAAGTAGGACATATTAATATTCTCAATTATATTTGGTTAATCTTGTATATTAATTATCACTCATTTATATGTAATAAACTGACCATAATATGACAGCCCCTCCCTAGTACTGTTCTTTTCAATTATCTTCCTCTTTAATGTAGATCTAATCCCCCCAAAAACACCACTTCATGGTTACAAAAGGAAGAACATCCACTCAGAATAATGAGTGATAAAGCTTTAAATAAATTATATCAAAATGAGAACACCTTTGCCCCCCTCGCTTTCTATTTATCTGCACTCCTATCTGCATTTGTTCCTCATTATTCTGAGTGGGCATTCTTCCTTTTGTAACCACAAAGTGGTGTTTTTGGGGGGATATCAGTTCTTTTTGTACGAAAATATAGGTTTGCACACTATGAAAACATTATGAATAACAAAATAAGCTGAAAAAATGTGAATGTACAGTACATAGTTGGCTTACATTCCAAAATTTTTGTTATTTTTTTTTAGAGATTAGTTTTAGCAGTAGGTATATAACTTCTCTCAATTTTTAGCAAGGTGATCTCGAAAAATACATACTGACCAAGACCACTAAGCTAAGGATTCGAATGTACCTACTCGCCAAAGAAAATGAAAAGGCTACCAGTTGCCATCCAGTGGACCATGTGGGTCTCAAAGGATCCGTATGAAAACACTTGTCTACAAGGCATTTTTATACTGATGGCTTTGGATATTATAACATTTTCATTAAAATAAATACCATAAAACTTTTTTCCACCCATGTGTATCTTCAGGGCAGTGACCAAGAGTTTTTGAGAAGGTGCCAGGCCAAGAGAATGAGATGGGTGATTCAAAACATCCCACCTTAATGAGTCCAAAAGTTGCTTCGTAGCGTTCGCCGAGTGAGGTTTGTCGTGCAGAAGACAGATTCCCTGTCAGCAAGCCCCTCCTTTTATTCTGAATTTTCTTGGGGCCCCCAGTATCTTTTTGTGGTGACGGTCTCCCTCTAAGCCAGATATTCCATCAAAATTATGCCTTTATGATTCCAAAACACAAATTCCATATTTTTGTTGTTGCTGAAATTGGGGTTCCGATTTTTCGGAATTTTTCTTGGTCGCTATGAAACTCAGGAAACCACTTATACACATTGGTACGATTCATAACTCTATAACCATGAAGAGATTTAACCTCATTTAACACCTCAACTGCAATTTTCCCTCTATAAAAAGGTAGCGGCTGACAGCGGTGATTTCACACTTGGTGGGAGATTGAATCGACGTGTTTAGCTAAAATTGCTCTTACATAAAGAGTTTTTAACGTACTGACCTCAAATTGGTCTTATTTTAAAGAAAAGAAATCAGGCTAAACGGAAAAGATGCTTACATATTGAAAAAATATTCCCTTTCGCTACTGAAGCCCCAGTACACTTACTTTCTGGACATCCCTCGTAGTTTGTAAAATAAATAAACTTTTACAGTCTTCATATTTTTAATGCTCTTGTGGTATTAACAAAAAAAATATTTGTTTCATGACTACAAAATAAAAAATCTGGTGTGACCCCACACACGACTTTCCTATTACTCGAAAAGCAGTCAAACTCCACCACTATTGACTCAAGTACTCAACGGTAACATTTAGCTAAAAATTAATGTCGAATTCGTAATCAGCACCTCAAAATCATGGAACTTGATGTCACAACCCCCATCTAGGGTGAAAAATAAAATAGCTAGTTAATTGGGGTCGGGTTCCAAAAAGTTCAAGATATCAAAAAAATTACCTGAGTAAACGCCTATTATTTTTTCATTCCAAGAAAAAGTTGTTCTCTAACTTTTCTGTATCTTTAACCAATCCAAAGAACGGCCATTGTGACCCTTTATTGGAGCCGATTTCAACTTCGTATTTCGTGTGGTGTATACAGTGAAATAATTTTAAGATTTTTTATCACGTGCACGTTTTTTGTCACGATCGATGCACGTTTTCAAAGAAATGATAGCTAGGAGGTGAGTTTTGTCTTCATGTATGGATAGTCAATTAGACATGCATATTTCCCTTCAAATGCAGTTAGTTGCATAAAAAATATTGAAAGACTAGAGAGATATTTAATCATGAGTTCAATCTTTTCCGAAAATTCGATTTTTCCCTTTGAACACTCGATGTCTGAAGCGGTCTGTGAGACCATTTTTGTCTCAACTGCAAGTTATAAATGAAAATTTTCTCAGTACAAATAGTTCTACTAACCAACTATATCAATCAAATCAAATAGTTCAATTAACAAGGCGATCGATTTGTTCGGTGGAAGAGAAAGCCACAAGCTTTAACCCCGCCCCTTGGTTTGCTACATAAATTCTCATTTAGAAAGCTATCATTTCTTTGAAAACGTGCATCGATCCAAGTGACCTCTAGATCTGTAGGAAAAACATGGATTTGGCCATAACACTCCCTAACGAAGCAAAATGCCGCACTGCAAGTTTCGCTTATATGATAGTCCACGGTGGGCTGAACCTACCCTCAAAATATATGCATCTGTATCCGGGACACCCTGTATAATCAACTTCCATTACAAATTTCAAGTCTCGAGCTCTTACCGTTGTCGAGATATATCGTGTTCACCTGTTCACAGACGACGCACCGACCATGGCTAAAAACAACTTTTGATTCGTCCGGAAATGTGAAAAACTGGGTAGGTCAAATTTTACAATAATATACTTTCTTTATTAATATTATAGGATAAGGAAAATAAAAAGACGGTTTCCTTTTTTTATTTAGCCATAATACACACTATGGCTTCTCCTCACACAAATTGTTGGAACTATTGGTGACTTTAGTACCTCTTAGTTTTAACTCAGGATTGTGGGGTGCAGTTAGTAACCGCTTTGCAGAGAACTTTTCTTGGTGATAAAAGTGTTATAATCCAAAGTGTGATACAAAGTATGTTGATAATAACTCCTAATGACGAGACCTTACGAACAAGTTATAACTCGACCTATTCTGTTGGTGTTGGTTTCTGATAAGTTTCGTGAGTGTGAGCCAGGTAGACGAGTTTTTAAGAAAAAAAATCGAGCAAGCATGCTTGAAAAACCGTGACTGTTATGCATGCATAAGAGTGTTTGGCAGATAATGATTATGAGCATAAGGTCGTTTATGCAGTGTCTAGACTGTTCATGCATGCATTTATGTGTGTGGCCGTCTTAACCACTCGATTTTTTTTATTGATGCTTAAGCCGGCCACACACGTAAATGCATGAACAGGCAAGAGGCTACATAAACGATCTTATGCTGGTAATCATTATCTGCCACACCCTCTCATGCATGCATTTTTCACAGTCGCGGTTTTTCAAGCATGCATTCATGTACTTGTGTGGCCGGCTTATCCATATATCAAACTAGCCCATACATTAATGGAGAAAAATGTTGGATGGTCTCGAGGCTGCATTTATGAGAATGGACGGCATCGGCAGTTCGGGACAAAACTGCAAACGACAGGTAAGAATCAACATGAAATTTTAGTTTCATACAATTATTTAAGCTGGCCAAAATTTTATGTCATTAGCTCATAAGCATAAATTCCTCAAGTAAGTTGCAGGTTCTAAACAAACTTTCCTTATGAGATTTAAAATAGCGTGAAAATAAAAACTTTTAGAGGAAAATGTTTCTTACAAAAGTTGTTAGGAACTGTATTTAATTTTTATAACAATAAATAAAACGAAATATTATTGGATGGTTTTTGAGATAGTTGACTTCAAATTTTTCAAACCAACGCCATTTTGTTGGCTGAAAATGGCCGTACCTCCGGAACGAAAGGCCAAATACCAAATCAACTCAGAATTTTTTTTTCTATTGTTATGTTCTACTACCCACTTTCGTTTGTTACCATAGAGCTGAAACACCCTGTATTGTACATATACTTATTAGTAAAAAAAAAATCGAAGAAAGCAGTACAAATGTAAGTACAAACTTTTAGTTTCTCTGTATTAAGTCAACATAGGTAGGTACCTATTATTTTTGTACAAAAAATAACATTAATAATTTTATTTACTAATTGTGGTTTTATTGGTTTCTCTCACCCAGATTACAAGGGCGGATTGATAAGTTCAGTAAAAATGAATGAGGAAAGAGAAAAGTATTTGGGTCATCACTGAAACAAAGGCTTTTTTTAATTAATGGGCGTGGCCCAATATACATGTGTACAATAAAATAAAACCTATCACAAGAAGCCTAACTATAAAAACTCAATGCTCTAAATTTCTAATATGAAAAGAAAAGCTCTACTGTCCAATATGAAAAATGCAACTCAACTTAATGATAACTAAATCTAGCCTGAAAAAGGCATCTTCCCAGACTCAGCAAACTTGATTAGGGTTTGAACAGAACCGTGAGAACACCTCCCTCACTGGCTTTGTTCCAAAACTTCTGACATCACAGTACATTTTATGCTATTCACAAGAAAAAAAAAAAAACAACAAACCCTCGGGCGAGAACTTTTTATCTACAATTGTTACTGACCTGATTGACATAGAGATATTTTAGATAATACTGTTTACAAACAACAATTCTGATCACCAAAACTTTACTGTGTGATGTACGTAAATACAGAGAAAAATGAAAATATTTGTTTTTCAAAATGGACAAAAAACCCTTCCCCGATGTTCAGAAATACGAAACCTCGGTTTTATATTAGGGACACAATCCCTGAAAGTTTCAGAGGGGCCTAATTTTTTTCAGTAAACAATGTTATCACTAGATTGATTGTACTATAAAGTAAAACTATGTATTGTATGTTGACTAAAAGCAACCAACCCCAACCTCATTCAAATTATCCTTGAGGAATGGGTATATCAGTCAATGTAATTAGCTTGAGCTTCTTTTCCACAAATATATCTTTATTGGACGTGTGATCTAGCATAGAAATCTGAAACAGAAACATAGAACTTAGTCAGTATCTAGACTAGACACCAAATTTATGTAAATTGACAAAGAGTAAATGTAATATTAATGTGCCATGTTGATTAAGAAAAATATCCGTCCCGGTAGCTCAGTGGTAAAGGCGGCACTCTGTGAATCCAGAGATTCAAGATGTCGCGGGTTCGAAACCCAGCCGGGACATGACAAGTTATCCTCCCATTTGGGATTTTTACCACATAATAATACGTCTTGGGCTTACTGCTGGAATAATGGGACCTAATAGTCCTAATCGGGCAGTATAAATAAGGCGATGTTATTATTATTATCTTTTAAGAAAAAATAAAATATCAAATTAACACACTGACACACAGCAAAAAAAAGGGAACTCATGCATCACTCAGTCATTCAAATATTAACAGTCACTGGCATATGCAATGCAATGCAATGAGAGAGAGAGAGAAAGAGATAGTGCATTCCAAGGTGCAGCAACTCGGCAGTTCCGTCGTCTCCAAACATAGTATAATATTATACTACCGAATTTCGTACCCTTTGAAATGTAAGTAGTGTAAAGTACCTACTTTGAGTTTATTTTAGATTTTATTTGTATTTTCTTTCTACATTATCATTATTTATGGTAACTAATAAGTCCCAGCTTAATTGTTGAGCGGCAGTCAAATACAGTATAATGGTACTGAATTGAGTACCTTTTGAATTATTCAGTAGTGCAGTACGTTGAGTTCAAATTCTAGTACTTTTTTGGCATTTGTCCAAAATTGATATTTAAAATATGTAAAATGTGTTTTAGATCTACATAAAAGACGATTTTGTTCTATAAAAATTTCAATATCTCATATCGTTTACGAGATATAACCAAAAAACAAAATGGCGGATTTTTATGAAATTGTTCCGAGTGCGAATTGTTCATACCCTGAAGCTACATGCCAAATTTCATTGCTCTACGACTTACTATTCTTGAGATATTTTGTACACACACATACAAACAGACCATTTGATAAAAATCACTTTTTTCAAATCAGGAGAATCTAATTTGTCCAGAATTGTTATTAGCTCAATTTTTTTAAGAAGTAAAATTTTCAAATAAAATTCAGGTCGATCCATTTAAAAATCGAAAGTTGACACCTCAATTTCTGACTTTTGAAGCACCCTGTATAAAAATACCCACATAATTAGGACATGTACCATTGGATTTTTAATTTTTCAAAAACTCTTTCAGGGGCCGAGTAATTTGAGGTGTCCAACTTTGGTGGGACACCCTGTTTAATATAAGATAATCAACCAATTTCGTCCAAACAGACTATCCTCTAACCAAAACAAGATCAGTTTATTATAAGAGCAGCCCACTGGTCATTAGTAGAACTCTGGATGAGCCACACAATTTAAGAATAAAAACTAATCAGTCTTTTTAGCAAGTTAGAATTTTAGAAACAAAATATTGTTCTTACCTGATGTCTTATATAATGTACTAATCTTTCAATATGCCATGCATTATCACAATTCTTGCAGAAGAATCTCCTCCATACAGCCCCAGCTAAAACTTTGTCATCACCTAGAATTCCCTCATCATAATTGAGAAAGGCTGCACGAAATTCTTCGGATAATTCACGCACTTGAGCTGTTTGAGTTGACTTCAGTATCTGTGAATAAAAGAATAATCAAAAAAGTTTTAATTTCTCATATTTTTAGTTGGTAGTATCTCAGAGTTAGTTAGATACATATGTTTTATTACATTATTACAGTTAATAAAATAAACAAGAATCTGCTATATATTTCTAGTAAATCACAGAAAAGGACAATGCTTCTCAAAAACTCTTATTTTGACAGGTTCTGAGGATTTTGACTGTTGCTTATTTTTTATGGCCTTAACCACCAAATAAGTGTGCCATATACCAAGCCACAACACGTCTGATTGAAGTATAAATGTTATAGATCAGTTAAAATAATGAACAGCAAACTTACTGTCATGTGCTGTGATCTCTCATCTACATCACTCCACATTGTGCTGATTAAACCATCCCTGACAACTCTACCATATTCTTCATCTCTCATGACTCGAACACTCAACATCCATACATGCAGCTCTACTATCAGGAACCATGAGTGAAATGTATCCTCCATTTCAAAATCTGCAAAAGAACAATGCAAGAGTAAGAAGTTTTGTTTTAATGGTTCTTCAATCAGAGTATTACATTGGTTAAAAAAACAAGTACTGGCAGACCCTTCTGATTTCTAAACTTAACCACTTCAGTGGACTCTGCTGTGAGAAAACTAGCAGGTTAAATGGCATAAACTTCGCTTTAACTGAATTTTGTTATCAAAAAGTCTATCAAACTTCTGAGCTTTATGATATCTGGACCCTCAGACTTTGCCATAATGACTAAATCAATAGGTACATAAGTGAACTTGCCTTTAAAGAATTGTAGATAGTCTATATCCTTGATTAAACTTTCATACAGCTCAAAACCCAACATTGAAAATTTCTGAAACAGTTGACATAAAGGATAGTTAGACTTGTAACTAGTTTAACACAGCTAAAAAAAAAACTGCTTTGTAAAGAAAATTTGACATTAATTAGGAAATACTCGTAAATCAATCAAATTCTCTACAGAGTGGAAGGTCATTGGTATAGTGGATCTCATCCATATGAATATATTTCACCTTGAATGGCTTGGATTATTTATTTTTTGTTAAATTACAAGAATAGGGAAGTACAAGTGACCCATGGCGCATATCTTGTTTTGTTTTTATATTATAGAATTTAAAGAACAAGTTCCATGTGTACAAAAAATAATATTAAAATTATAAATCCTAGATTTTACAATTTTAAAAATACTTAAAACTACCTACCAATTTGTAAAATTAAACAAGACCAAAGTACAAAGTCAGAAATTAAACCAATTCATCCTTTGTACATAAAAGGACATCGACTCCAGCACTGTTGATTAAATCTTGTGTGCATCAAGCAAAATGCTAGTTTAGCAATGCCAAGAAAAACAAAACGAGCATGCTATACTTACACTAAACCTAGTTTGTATGTATTTTGTTTTGTAATTGTGACCATTTTAGGCAAAACTTTTTTTTTTCATGTTCGGAATTGTCATATTGCATAAAAAGGGAATACTTTTTATTTGACCTTTTTCTAACTACCAGAACCGCTTTTACAAACACCCCAAAAATTAGCAAGAGATTCATGCTTTTTTTCTTTCTTTTTTTTCACCTTTAACATTTCCACAAATTTATGGTTTAAAGTTTATGATGCAAAATTTTGGATTCAAGTTACAAATGGGTGCATCTTGCAATTTTTAGCAAAAAGAAATGTCTGTGGTCACTCGCCGGTGCTTTGGCGGAAACTGATACCAAAGTAGCAGGTTCCGCCATCTGTGGGTGTGAATTTTCCTTCATGATTCAGGAGTGTGTTGAGCTTTGTGTGTCTTGTGTTCCATGATTTTTAAACTAATATGAATGAGAGAGCTGACATCAGTGGTTTAGAGCATTGGTTGTGGAGGATGCGTATTTGAATCCCAGCCGGAGCAGAAGTGTGTGTGTATGTGTGAATTTTCCTTCATGATTCAAGAGTATATTGAGCTTTGTGTCTTGCTTTTCATGATTTTTAAACTAGTATTAATGAGAGAGCCGATCTCAGTGGTTAATAGTGTTGATTTCGGATTCAAATCCCAGCCAGAGCAGAAAATTCTGACTGAGTTTTCCCATTTTTGGAATGGCATGGATGTAAAGGATAAAGTGCCCTGAAGTAATGCAAAAGTGGTTCCGAAGCACTTTTAAAAATGAAATTTAAAATAATAATATTAGACTTACTCCTTTGTATATGAATTTCCATCCTAATTTCTTTACTAAAGATTTCACCCAAGGAGATTTTTTTTCATACAAATATTCTGCTCCTGTTGTTTTGGTGATTTGATTCAACTGGTGAAAGGTATTGATATTTCTGTTGATTTTGTAGAACTGCTGCATTGTTTGATTTTCACAACACAGTGGTGGTGTCACTGATATAACCTTGCAAAGATAACTTGCAGGTCTCAACTAGAAAAAATATGTTTTACTATTAGTTTTGGTAAAAGAAATCCAGTAAATTTGAAAAATTGTAGCCAATATTTTTTAGATATTCGAGATTGACATTAAAATATTAGAAATGGTAACAAAAGTAGAATTTGTTGCATGTTATCGGCTCATTATAATAAAAAGTACATACATATTTGCTTCTTGAGAGGTAAATCACCCTAACTACCATATAAAATATGGCCAAGTTCCAGAGCTCTTATCCAAAATGTTTTAGACAATGAAGGTAGTGATATCTTGTTTGCGGCCAAGTTATCTTGGTACTAAACCCTGTTTTATGAGTTCCTCATTTTGTTTGTTTTTAATTGCCAACCATCCTCTAACTTGGCCAGTTTTTGATATCGTTTGTCTAGAATATTCCAATTTTTCTTTTTTTAAATACATACCAATTTAACCACCAAACAGAGAAGACTGGCCAAATTTTTTAGTTCAAAACATACAAAATAAGGAACTCTGAAAATGTGTTTTAATAAAAAGAAGTGGTTTAGTTTTATGGGGACTTATATTATTCAAGAAGAATAAATGTTCCTCTTGTGGTCTAAAATGTTTGATACATACATTAGATCCTTCTAATAACAAAGCAGATTTAGAGAACAATACCCCCAAAAAATTACAGTAAAAAAGGTCCAATTTCCAGATATAATTATATGAAAAACTGGGTGAATTAATAACAATGATCTTTATTTTATTATCTTTTGTTTATACATTTTTGTCTTTCCATGAAGTACTAGTGTACTTTTTGGGAAATAGAATTGGTTTGTAGTAGTTTGTACTGTCATGCTTGCTGGAACATTGCCTGGGGCACTGCCATGCACTCAAATTACTGGGGGAATAGCCAATTGAGACAATGGTCCTTTCACATGAACACAGGGCTAGAAGTTACTTTGAGGAAATAATAAATGGCTTTTAATAAATCTTTGGTAAACCCTTACTGTACCTGACCTAAGTGTGTGTGTGTAATACAATACATATTAAACTACTACATAGCTGCTCCCCTTACCTGAGAGCACAATCGAATTTGAGAAACATTCATTTTAACTTTAACACAATATTTCTAGGAGTTAGATTAGATACTTAAGTCTGAAGTTAGATTTAGATGTTACGTTATTTATTGTAACTTTAAATTGTCATTTGTCATTGCTTTGCTCCTGTGAATCCTGTGATCCACCACTGGGGTTTGTCTTTTGTCTTATTCCTATGTTAATCCATTTAAATCCTAAAAGGGACTAGTCGTATTTTTTTATATGAATATAAAAATATTTAAAAAATGGACATAAAAAAATTCGTAAAAACAAAAGATGTATTTTTCTTTTGGATAATTTTTTTCCAGGTTCAGTATTTCCAAATATTTCCAGTTTAGCTTCCCTACTATTCGTGAAAGAAAAATGCGTTTCGGTACTTTTAAAGATAAACAATGGACTTAACCTGTAAAAGAAATCTTATTCCAGTTTGGTTAACCAAACTGGAATAAGATTTTTTCTCTTCAAAAGAAAAATGACTTTCTTCCCGTTCGTTCATTTTATTCCTGCTGAATCCACTTTGGTTAGCAAGAAAAAAAAAAATACGTCTAAATAAGGTGAATAAAACGAATATTTTTCTCTTCTATCGCGATCTGGCTCCAAACGTTTTCCATTTTCCGCCATTTTTAAACAAATAAAATAACTAGTGGTTCTGTGAACTATAAACCTCACACAGATTCAACTATCGCATTATTAATGTTTAATCAACAATGAGGAAATCGAGACCTTTCATTCAATACCCCACTCGATAGGTTTTAATTAAAAAATATCAACCGGCCCTTAATTTGGCCCTTTTTCGATTTTTTACCACAGTTCGGCCCCTTTAGCCTTTTACGATCACCAAGAGCCTTGCTCGATAATAGAATTTTCCACTTGAAATTTCGAAATTAACATGGTTTCTTATGGAAGATTTACCAATTTTAAATTTACTCTATCTCTAAAGTTAGAAAGTCTTTTTAGTTGATTATTTTCAGCCCTGTCGACATGGTTGATATCGAAAAAATAAATTCAACGCAAATCAATGCAAAATAAAAGCTAACGAATGCCACAAGAACGGTTCAGATCGGTGGAGGTGGTGAGCCAACTTAACGTTAAGGTGGCTCACCACTTTGCGACTCGAATATCTCGACAACCGTAAGTTGAAGAGCAAACCTGTTTGCATATTCTGAGAATGCATAAAAATTCAAAATGTGAATACTACACTCGACCAGTTTCGACATGGTTTAATTGAGATATCGAAAAAATAAATTCAATGTAAAATAAAAGATTCGGCCACAAGAACGTTTCAAATCGGTGGAGGTGGTGAGCCAGTTTAACGTTACATTGGACTCGAATATCCCGACAACCGCAAGGTTGCAAAATGAAGAAATGAAAATGCAAAGCAATGAAAAATAACTGCAAAACGTTTAAACAAGAACGGTTCAAATCGGTGGAGGTGGTGAGCCAACGTAACATAGTAAATGTATAGTAGGAGTATTGGTACAAGTTTTAACCTGTCTCCTGAGTAGAGTGAAAAACTATAGACGAAATTGCGTGTATGTGTGTGGACCTACACTGAAAAAAAAAAAAAAATACTAGCTTACGAAGTATGCTCGATCTTCCTTAGGTATTTATTAAATATTTCTTTTTAATAAGATAAGGAAAGTAAAAAGTGGGACATTTTAGAGTCCCGAAGAGATCTCTCGGGGCAGTTGGACAAACGGCTCCAAAGAGGGACTGTCCCGCCGAAAGCGCGACGCATGGTCACCCTACACATACATCACACCCACAACAACACCCACAAGCACACACACAGATGCACATTGCACACATACACAAACACACACACACACACACATCATACATCACACGCACACACATAATTGTACATCACACCCACTTTACCACATACACAGTATGTGGTTTGTGTGTGCGTGTGATGGGTGGTGTGTCTGTGTGTGTGATGGCTTTGCGAAGCGGGTGCAGCCCCCTACTTCATATAATAAAATTTGTTTTGTAAAAATATTCATATAAAAAAATACGGTTGAAATTCGCTTTAACGGCTTTCCTACTCGTGTTTTTTCTTCATACCTATGAACAAAATCTTAAAAACACGGCTATATATCGCTTTTCGAGACCCGGATTTTATGCGGTGTGCGTTCGTTCAACACAAGTTCATACAGCATAATAATCGAAATCGATTATGTTGTGCGACCGTTATGCTGAGTGAATTTGTGTTGAAAGAACATTATGTCCTGCGAAATTGTGTTGTACGAACGTTTGAAATGGTTAAAATCCATGAAACTCTTTCCATTTCCCCACCCAGAGCTCAAAAGTTTCCCTTCAGAAGAGAATAGAGAAATTTTATCTATGAAATAGGGAATTTTTCACCGTGGAATAATGGAATAACCTTAACTCAATTATTATTTTTTACTTTTCTAGTTATCTTTTTTGCAGTTAAGAGGAGTGTATTATTAAAATACAGTGAACTAACAATCAAAGGATTGGAAATTTATTTAAAAAAATAATATTAATGTAATAAGAAAAGTTTTATTTGAACGACAACAAGCATCGACAGCTGTACTAGTGTACTCACATTACTGAAGTCCACAAGGTTGAACTATGGAAACTAGAGTTTCACTAGCCTTTGATTGAATCTATTGTAATCTATAGTTATGGGGATATGAAAAGAATATTGACTGCCACTGTGGACAGGTGCAGACAAATGAACATCTCCTTGTCTGTAATCAATTGGATGAACCCTGTACCCAACAAGATCTAACCCTGGCCAATCTAAGATATGAAAGATATGTTGTTCCGGACATGAAAAGTAAAGTAAGTAATGTAATAAGCATGAATGGTTTTATGATCATCACTATTGTGAGACAGCAAGCCTGTCTAGTTAAAAGCTTGTTTATCCCAAAAAATTTCAGTTCTTTTCTTTGCCACTACTATATCATTGTGCTATTTGTGCTTGTATCACTATATGAAATTTGTGTCATCTGACCCTCATCTTTTCTCTGGTGTTAGCCCTGCAAGACAAAACAGCTCCTATGTACTTCTCTTATATTTCCTTTGATTGAATACTGGAGCTGCTATGTCAAACATCAAAGGGAATTTACTTCAAACATTTCAGAATGCTTGTGTTGTGTTTCACTCATTTGATCATGTTTTAGCTAAATGAAAAAATCTTCTATGGTTACGAATTGATAAGAGATTAAAACATCTGAGATTGGGCTTACTGTGGAGAATTTTGAATGAGGCTTCACCTCCATATCTTCACTCATCATTTCATACACTCTTCATTCCACAGTCATAATACTCGCTTCACTTATCTCTCTATTCCACCTCACAATACAGTAGAACCTTCATTATCTGAGGATTAATGTCTACTAGGGGTATGCCCGTATGCTGGATAGTCGAGGTCCTATATAAAAGTCTGGATAATTGAGAGGACCCTAAAAAACCAAATAATAAAGAAGAATTTTGATTTTGTGTAAAAGCAGATGTATTTTGATATATTTTATTATAACAAGAAATTTTGTCCTCTCCTAGTTTCTTATTAGTCTTCAATGTCTTTTCACACATCAACAGGTCATTGATAGGTTGTCCGGTAGATCTTGCTTGCAAAAAACAACTTGAAAACTGCCTGATCCAAGGAATCATAAGAAGAAGTCTTCATGCATGTATGCTTGGAGCTCTGATTATCAGTAGCAGTGTTGCTATGCACCTATTCAATAACAGCGTGTTTTTTTTTTAATCTGGATAATCAAGTATCCGCATGGTTGAGGACGGGATAATCAAGGTTCTACTGTACTAACCATATGGGGAATAGTTTTACTGTTAATGCTATAAGCTATAAGATCATGGAATCAATTGCCTGATGAACTATGGAGAATCAAGTTTCTCATAGAAACATTTCTTGGAAAATATAAATTAATTTTAATCTTTTTTTTTTTAACATGTTGTTTCTATGTATTTTTATTTATTTAGCTTCTTTTTACTTTCCTTATCCTATAATAAGGAAAGTATTGTATTCGTCTAAAATTTGACCTACCCAGCTTTTCACATTTCTGGACGAATCATAGCCTCAGGATACCAAAAAAGTGGTTTTCAGCCATTGGTCCGTGCGTCTGTCTGTGTGTGTGTCTGTGTGTCTTTGTGTGTGTGAACAGGATATCTCAAGAACGGTAAGAGCTAGAGACTTGAAATTTGGTATGGTAATTAATTTTATACACCAGACGAACCATGAAATCGCCATTTTGAAAGAAAGCCCTGCGGCCGCATTCTGCGGCCGCAGGGCCGCAAATATTGGCCGCAAGCACCGCTTCTTTGAATTGGTTAAAGATACAAAAAAAGTTAGAGAACAACATTTTCTCAAATTAAAAAAATAAAAGGGGTTCACTCTGATCATTTTTTTGATATCTTTAACTTTTTGGAAACCGGCCCCAATTTACCGGTATTGTAGGGGGACCCAATTGGACTAACTTTTTTATTATTCATCCTAGATGGGGGTTGTGACATATCAAATTAAATGATTTTGAAGTGCTGATCACGAATTTGGCATTGATTTTTAGTTATCTGTTACCGTTCAGTCACCAGTGGCGGAATTCGACTCCTTTTTGGGAGATAAGGAAAGTCGTGTGATGTTTACACCAGATTTTTTATATTATTATTGAAATATCTAGATAGGGAACTCCAAGGGTAGCGTGGAAGAGATTGGCATAGGCAATAACCCCTCCCTTTAGTTAGGACACATGTTTATATATTTTTTTCTGTTCTTTTCCCTTTTTATTGTATATTAGAGTGGATCAAAAAATCATTTTATTTTATTTAATTAACGCTATACCTCGGAAAAGTTGTGGCTGTTCAAGGTAAGACTTGTGAGCTAAAAAAATTTTGGACCACGTCTTCCGGTCGCGCAAAGGCTTTCTTTCAAAATGGCGAAAATCCAAAAAAAAAAAAAAAAATAGAAATTAAAAAAAAAAAATGTAAAAAAATTGATAGGTAATCAATTTTTTTGGTTTGCTATAGAATATACTAGTTATAAAAAGACTAGTATAAAGAGTTCAAAAAAACACCAATGAAAACACCTTTACCAGTCGCGCAAAGGCCTTGAAATTTGTGAATTTCACGAAAATTCACTATAATTTGCCCTTTTTCAAGGAATTGAAAAATATAGGTAATTTTTTTTTAATCTGACTCCCCATAGAAATTATTACTTGCATGAAGGTCCGAAGAATCCGCAGAGACCAAAAAAAAATATAATCGGACCAACCCTTCCGGTTGTGCAAAGGCCTTGAATAGTTATCCTCTAAATCTATGTACCTACTTACTTTATGTATATCATTCAGACCAGCTTAAAAATTGACACAGAACTCACGAAGAAAAGTTATAGGTACGAGTATACGACGAATTCCATCCAGACCCTACCCGTATCTCAGTAGTCAAGACGTCTACTGGTAATCCAGAGGTCGCGGGTTCGAAAGGTGACCGGTAAAGGCGGTTTCATTGGTGTTTTTTTTTTAAACTCTTTATACTAGTCTGGTCTTTTTATAACTAGTATATGCTATAGCAAACCAAAAAATCGATTATAATTTTTTTTACATTTTTTTAAATTTTCTTTTTTTTTTGGATTTTCGTCATTTTGAAAGCCTTTGCGCGACCGGAAGACGTGGTCCAAAAAGTTTTTTTTGCTCAAAAGTCTTATCTCGATAAGCCACTACTTTTCCGGGGTATAGCGTTAATTAAATAAAATAAAATGATTTATTGACCCACTCTATTATATACATTATTTTTTTCCTTTCCATTATTGTTTCCATTATTTGATTCTTATAATAATTATTTGTACTGTACATACCTAATTATGTCTATGTATATCCAATAAAGTGTTTAATAATATTAATTATCTATCTTTTTGCTTTCAGAGACTTGCCGTGCAGATCTTTAAGTGACTCCCACTGCCTCTGGACATCTGGCTTTTCTGCTGCCTCAGGCCATCCGTCTCTTCTGTTGCCTCCGGCTATCTGGCTCTTCAGCTGCCTCCGGCTTTTCTCCTGCCTGCCTGTATTATTATTCATTTATTTATTTACACGCTGATTAAGATTGTCTAGGCAACCATGTTTCATGTCAACCCACTCTTCTAAACAATGTAAACTTAATTATTACAATAAAAGAAAAAAGAAAAAAAATGAAATTCTGATGTTCTCTATTTCCCAGACAAAACAAATAGCCACCACTTATAGCTTGTAAAAATACAGCGGTTGCATTTTTGTATTCAACGTTTCATAGGTGGAGAAAATAACCTGGTTCCCAACTTCATTTGTCTGTCACTGTTAATGTCAATTTTACAGTTACCAGAGCAGCCGGAAAGATAAAATGGCCAAGCAGTGGTTCTTAACATTTTTAGCATCGCGGCACACTTAGCATGAAGATCAAAGATATTGGACTTAGCCGCAGACAAAATTTTGAAGATGTTTATAAAAAGAAAGAGATTTTGTATTGAACCCAACTAATATTGAGGGCTTTTTTTATCTTCAGAAATTTTATAGCACATCAGCATTATAGGATGGGAATCACTGTGCTTACTTTATTAAGTAGTCACTGTGGCCGAGTGGAGTAGGCTAGCAAGCAGGGTGACCTGGGTTCGATTCCCGGCAGCGTTGAAATTTTCTGCGTGGATGTCCGGAGTCCACTCATACCTCATGAGGAATAAGCGACCTCACTAGAGACGAGGTTCTGTTTTAACTTGGGTACTGGACGATTTGGCTTTCGTTTGTCTGTCTGTTAAGCGATAGCACCCGACCGGATTCTTCAAAATTGTTATTAGTATGTATACATGTTCATTGGGGTCTTAGAATTTTACCTATTGTTTTTAGGCCGGCTAGGAAGGAACACTCGACCGCAGCGCAGGCTCCTACCTAGTAGAGGCAGACCTCAACTCAACCAGGAAAAATCTATCCTGCTTGGTAGAATACCTCGATACTGGGCAAGCTAAAGACGACTCTAGGCGGGAACCTCAATTATCCATCACTATACCTCCTAACCTCCATTCGTCACACCAGAAAGCCTTAAGTCTGGACGGCATCGGCAGTCCATAACTTCGGCTATGCCTTTGATGACTTTTTGAAATAGTGCGATCGGTTAAGGGGGAGGGGGGTCGACAAGAGTCAGATTTTGCCCATCTCACCCATCTGTTACCGTTTCGGCTGTAGAAACATTTTACGCCTGAACCTTCGACTCTCACCCGAAATACGGACAAATGTCACTCGAGTTGACATTACTTACTTGTAAATTAGGGACGGGTTCTAAAAAGCTCGAGATATACAGAGTGTCCCACCAAAGTTGGACACCTCAAATTACCCGGCCAATGAAAGAGTTTTTGAAAAATAAAAAATATATGTTTCAATTATGCGGTTTCAGTCATGAATTTTTTTTTTTTTTATATACAGGGTGGTTCGAAAGTCAAAAATTGAGGTGTCAACTTTCGATTTTTAAATGAATCGACCTGAATTTTATTTGATAATTCAACTTCTAAATGGTTTCTGAGTACTTTTTTGAATTAAAATATTACATACAGGGTAGGTTTTTTGACCATTTTACTTCCAAGAAATTTCTAATATTAGAAATCGGAGAAGTATTATTGTGTTCGTTTTTGTAAAAAAAAAAAAAAATATTTTTTGCTCCGATTTCTGGACGTTTCATAACCTCCTGAGCAACTTTGGTTTTGTGTCCGTCTGTCGATCCGTCGGTCTGTTAAAAATATTCCTTGTAACGCGCAAATCTCAGAAACTACTGAACGGATTTTGATGAAATTTTGCACACATATAGGAGACGTTCTGTAGATGGTCCCATTTAAAACAAATTTGAAGAAAATCGGTTAAGCGGTTTGGAGATACAAGTGAAGTGATTTAGTAGAAAATCTCAAAATTGGCACGTGGTCGTGTATACAATGTGAAACAATCACGAGGAAGTATTGTGTCCATGATTGGCAGTGTTTTTTTTTTTTTTTTTTTTTTTTTTCTAAATCTCGAATAATGATTTCGTTTAATTTTTTCGATAACAAGAATAGAAAGTGTTTGTGTAATGAAAACACGCATTTTCAATTGTCAGCAAAAATTTTCATACAGTTTGTAAAATAATTTTACTTGGTTTTTTTTTTTTTTAAACCGAGTTTATTTTACAAAAACTCTTTCAGGGTCCGAGTAATTTGAGGTGTCCAACTTTGGTGGGACACCCTGTATATACATATATCTATTTATAAAATGCTTGAAGGTAACCTCTGTCATTTTTTTTACTTTTCTTATCTTATAATAATAATTTAAATAAATGTGTATAATAAAAGAGCAGAATTATAGGACTTTTTCGTATCCAGTATAATCCTTATCTTATTTCTGCTTATAATTTCGCCTCTCTACGCTGCTCATATTAAAGCAGCTACTCATGTTTCCTCACGAGGTATGATTGGACCCCGGACATGCAAGTACAGACCCGAAAAAATCCAGCCCTGCTGGAGATCGAACCCAGGTCACCGTGCACGCTGCACGCAAGCCAAGAGCGGTAACCCACTGGACAACCGTGACTACCCTTATCTTACAGAAAGGACAATTTTTGCATATTTGTAGACTTCTTTTAGGAATAGGATGTAAAGAAAAGACCCAATTTACCCGTCTTTCAAAAATTATTCCACGAAATCAATTCAAAACCAAAACCACTTTAATATGCTCTGAATTTCTAATGGGTTATTCAATCATTCTTTCTCCTTATCATTCTCTCTTTCGCTCACTTACTCTCTGTCAGGTCGTCTTTTTAATTTTCTCTCTCTCGCACACACATAAAATTTAAAAACTCAAATTTTCTCTTTCTCAGGGTCGGACTTAAGTCCTGTAGCCCTAGCGTCAAGGGTACGTTGAATAAACCAGTACTCGTTTTGTCTCTAAAGTTAAGCAACGTGCAGCGAGGTTAGGACATGGGTGAGTGACCATTCAATTTAGAACCCTCCTGATATTGGCTATTCCCGACCTCACTGAAGCTGGGTGAAGTTAATTTGCATTGCTGGTTTGTGAGTTTCAAGCGAATGGAGGGTGAACCCCCGTGTGATATGACCATGCAGTTGAAAGCCATATTAAACTCAAATTTAAAAAAAAGATCCTGAAATTAAGCAATGAAGTTAAAAAAAAGTCCAAGACTTGGATAAGTCACCATTCGAATTCAAATGCTCGTGTTGCTGACTATTCCCGCCCCACAGTAGTCACCGTGGCCGAGTGAGTTAGCGCGCTAGGCATTGCACGCACGGTGATCTGGGTTCAATCCCCAGCGGAGCAGGATTTTAGCTGCTTTAATGTTAGCAGCGACCAGTGGCAATATTATAGGCAAAAATAAGATATTGGGTTATTAAAGATCTGGAAAAGTCCTATAATTCTGCGCTACCCACTAAAATTGTGATTTAATAACATAAAGAAACACAGTATTATTATTCCCGCCCACTCAGACTGTGTGAGGTTTATTTGAATAGCTGTTTTGTGAATACCCCTTTATAAGTGCCGCACGCTACAGAAATGAATAATATTAATTTTATTTATTTTAACTGGGGTTTAATATCTATAATTTTGGGGTTCCATATCTTTAAGGTCGTTGCTCACAGTAAAGAAGCTACTTATTTTGCCTTACGAGGTACGAGTGAAAAAAATCCTGTCCTGCGGTGATCGAACTCAAGTCACCGTGCGTGCAAGTCTAGTGCGTTACCCACTCGGCCACTGTGACAAATGTATCCATCTCGATTTTAAACCCTTAAAATTAGTTAAATAATTAATAAAATAAACATGTTCCAGGTCTTATTAAGCTTTTGCGATATTTACTTGATTTTTTAAAAATATCGTGGGATATTTTACTAGAGATTTGGGAAAAATCCCGTATGTCTACTTCCCCTACATCCATAGTCTATACAATGAAGTTTTTTTCGATTAATCGGTTATGCTGTGCGTTCATTGTGCTGTACGAACTTATGCTGTGTAACCGTTGTGTTGGATGTGATTGTGTTGTACGAACACGATTTTTAAAATATGAATTCGATTATCGATATTTTATGCTGAAAGACCATTATGCTGTGCGAACTTGTGTTGTGTGACGCCGCACCTTTTATGCGACTATCCTATCCGTACCAGCCATACCTGTAGCCCGCGCTCCCTGCGTCAGCGTAGTTTTGGATTAATTTCCGTGTTGTATTTTGATTAATTAAATTAATAATTATTTTTTTCATGGTTTTAGTTTTGTTTTTCAGATAAGTTATATTTGAAAAAATTGACTTCGTGAGAGTTTGCTGACCGACCCAGGATGTCCTGCTCCTGATTCCCCAGGATCTGTAGAAAGAAGTTTTGAGGACAAGGAGAATTTAAAGCAAAACACAAGAAAATTAGTGGACAGTAATTCAATCATTTTATATCAGGTAAAGTATATTAAATGTATCATCTACCACCTATACCTACAGAATATGATTTCATATTGATAAATTTCGCATTATTTGAGATGAATGATTTATTACCCTCTGTTTAGTAGAAACTAAAATCAGTTAGGCATACTAACCTCACCCAGCCTGTTTTCTATTGGGAATTATACAGCATCCTGAGGTCACTTATTAATTCCTAATCTCACTGGACTGTACTTCAATCTAGGACTAGTTTTTGTGTCCATCAGAACTGCTCCAGAACAATGCAGTTGGTAAATCTTGAGGATCCACGGTGAGTTTAACACTGTGATTTTTTGCCAAGAGGTATATTTCTCCTTTTAATGTGTTCAAGAGACTCAATCAGGTCAAAAGCCCTTTTTCTAGGTAGTTTCATGTTCACTTTTGTGACCCCTCAGAACCTTGATTGTTAATTACCCCTTAAACCTTATCAGTTTCAAAAAAGTTCTCAGAGTTGACCCTCCCCCAATAACATGATTAACCTACAAATAACATTTTAACTTTGATTTTGAGAAAGAAAAAAAATTGGTAAAAAACTGTGTGCAGCAAACTGTCCAAGGCAAACTCTGTAATACACATAATTGAATTGTACATGTCACACTAGAGAGCATCCTGCCCATGCAGGCTGTATGGACCTGAATTTTATATGAAATGGATGGACCTGAATTTTATTGCATATACAGACTCTCCATGAAAGTTTGATCATATTGCACTATTTACAACTCATTTTCACCCAATTTTTCAAGGTCAACCTTTTTTTTGTCAACTGTAACATACACATGTGACATATCAAAACCAAGTAATGCTGAATGTGATAAAGTACCATAAAATGGAGTTATTAGAAACAAATTTCAACTTTGACACCTTCTAGTTAATCAACCACAAGACCTTTTTTCATGTTTTCTTTGTCCAAATTTGGGTCCCTATGAGCACTTTACTATAAAGTAAAGTTCGCCTTCCTCCCTCCCACATACAACTCCCTACATCCCAAACCATGGGTTGTTTCTAATTACCCGCAAGGTGGGGTTTTAAGAAACACAGTTATGTTTTCTATTCAAGTGTCTTGTTACTGTGCACTAATGTAAAGAGAAATCCCCCAAAAAACACTCCGTGTTCAAATAGTCGTCAAGTGTTGGAATGATTAAAAAGAACTGATATCAAAAACGTCAATTTTCTATGTTTGAAGGAATTGTTTTTCACATAATTAGTCTCTTGATAATTCAAGCAAAATAATAGCCTCACAACAACAACACACCTTTGAGCAAACTTCGATTTGGTATTTTGAGAATTTAACCAAAAAATAGCCAACACACAAAACAATGCTCTTGTAAGAACAATGGTTCTGTAATTATGCAACATTGTTCTTACAAGAGCATTGTTTTGTTGTGTGGCTATTTTTTGGTTAAATTCTCAAAATACCAAATCGAAGTTTGCTCAAAGGTGTGTTGTTGTTGTGAGGCTATTATTTTGCTTGAATTATCAAGAGACTAATTATGTGAAAAACAATTCCTTCAAACATAGAAAATTGACGTTTTTGATATCAGTTCTTTTTAATCATTCCAACACTTGACGACTATTTGAACACGGAGTGTTTTTTGGGGGATATCACTACTTTTTGATTTAATTGATTTTCCTTTGATAGATGAAATAAAAACTAATTAACAATCAACAGATAAGAAAAGACTTTTCATTTAAGGATGTTGCGATACGCAGTAATAATATAAGACTATCATATAAAATGTTGGGTAATTTATATTGAATTACGAGTAGTGAGGTGACACTACCTTGTTTAATGAAAAAAGTTATAATGAGTTGCATGCTCGAAAATTATATTGTGACCCAAGTACTATTCCGTAAATAATAATTACAATTTGGCAATAATTAGAGATGGGTGATATCGAGTATTTCATAGAACTGGTACTTCAGTAATCGATTACTTAAAAGTACCAAGCATTTATCCAATTACTTTTGTACTTGGTTTTAGAGGTTATGAGAGCGGATGTAAATGGAATAATGGATTTGAGTAATCACTCAAGAACCAAGTACAAAAGCACTGGTTCTTTCATTATTCAGTACACTAACTAAATCTCACAATTTTGCATTCAGAACGTTTACAGGAGATGAATCTCGGTTCACAAAATTTGTTGGGTGTTTTAGTTTCAAGAGTTTCAATAAATTAGAAGCTCCACCTCCTATTTTAAAAACTGAATTACATAATGTACATTTCTCTAAACCGTTCGATTGTTTGACAAAGAAGTTTCAAATAGAAGACTTGTTCCTACGAGACAAAGAGAAAAATATTAGGACACCGACAGCTTAAATATTATTCATAGATAATATCGGAATAATTAAGTACCTCTCTCTGCTGTACCCAGTTCTAGAGATGGGTATTTGGGTAGTATTGTATTTGTAATACCAAGTATTTAATAGAACCGGTACCCAGTACGGTACGCGGATCCAGTGTGTTATACCGTCACCAGTGTCGTGCATGGGTACAATTTTTTTTGTACCCGGTACGGGTCCAGGTACCTAGCAAAATTTTGTACCCCGTATGGGTACGGGTACCTAATTTTATTTTGTGCCCGGTACGGGTACTTTTGTAACAGTACCCGGTATTTTTGGTACTTTTCGGGTACGTTATCCTTATCTATAGTAATAAGATTTGTCTAAATTATTTTAACGACCAAACTAAATAAAATACAAAATTAATAGTTAGCCTTTAATGAGGTCTTGAACTCCAAGTTTCAGGTTAAAAGTCTAATAAGCTAGATTTTAATATTATTTAAAATTACTATTAATGTTAATTTATTATTATTATCACAATTAGGAAATAAAAAAATAGATTTATTAAAAATAAGGCTTACTCCTTTTTAATTTAAGTATGAATTTGTGAACAAAAAATAACTAGAATGTGAAAAAATAGTATTCTACCATATACTCGTATGTAAAACAAATTTGAAGAAAATCGGTTAAGTGGTTTTGGAGATACAAATGATGTAGTCGAAAAAATCAAAATTGCCACGTGTATACAATGTGAAACAATCACGAGGAATAATTGTGTCTATAATTGGCAGTGTTTTTTTTTATATTTATATATATGGTACATTTTTGTAAATTTTGAATGAGATCTGTGTAATTTACGATTCAAAATACAAAAGTATTGATCCAAATAAATGCTTTATTTGGACTGTCAGTGGCCAGCGTAATAGTTGTATCTACTGCCCGTAGTCTAGACATTTCGAATTCGATTCCCGGTTGTTGCAGAAAAACGGACAACTCTGTTTCGTGGTTTTGTTTACAATACAATTTTATTTATATTATGTGCCTGTGTACATGGTAGGTAGATGGAAATTCGATCTTGGTAAAATAAAGAGGGAAATGAAAGTGCCGCGTATTATTGTATGTTCCGAAATTGCCTCTTACTATGGCTCTAAGAAATGTTGACCAGCTAGCGTCGATGGCATGTGGAATACACCGGTTCCCTTCAGAACACCGAAGTTAAGCGACATCCAGCGAGGTTAAGACTTGGATGGGTGACCATTCAAATTCTAATTCTCGTGACGCTGGCTTTTCCCGGCCCCACTCAGGCTGGGTGAGGTCAATGTGAGTAGCAGGTTTGTGAGTTTCCTGCGAATGGAGGGTAAAACCCCCGTCGTGATATGACCATGGCAGTTGAAAGCGACGTTAAACCCCACTTAAAAAAAAAAAAAAAATGTTGACCCATATATTTGCCTAACTTCGAGTTACTAAACATGGTGTCAATTCAGCATAATCAGTAGGTAGATATAAACAGAAGTGAGAAATTATACTAGATATAAATTTAATAATTATAAATTAATAAGCAAGCATATATCCATGGAATATACCCTGAAAATTTCGGCTCGATTGGACAAAAAAAGCAACTTATATCATGTTACATACAAAGGTAGATGGATAATTATATTGTGACATGTGACAAATCAATGTTGATCGAGTTAAACCATACTCACTTCGTTCGAAATTAAACGGTCATAGGAGGTTGACTCAAACTACCAACTACTGTTTTTTTTCTCACGAGGAAACCGGACATTCAAAGTACAGAGTAAAAAAAAAAACTACCTAGCCGGGATTCGAACCCAGGTCACCTTGCAAACTTTGTGTTTTACCTACACCAGTCGACGACCACAGAGACTGCTCAATACATAATATTTTATTATAATTTATCATTGTTTTGATCTACATTAATCAATATTTTTCCTGTTACTGGCCAATATTTTATACACTTCTCATAATATAGACCTAGTTTACCTCTTGATGTTGAATTCTTTTAATGAAGTTATAGAACGTTATTTTTCCCATTCTGATAAAACGGTCTGCTGGCAGCTTGGATGAAGCAAAGACGATAATACCCCACCCATATTTTAAGTTATATGTGAGGCGAAGATTTTTTGTTACTCTCATAAATCTAAACTCAGTTTTTTCTTTTTATGTCTCACACTGTCGCTGATTTTTCTAAAATTTTATTTACATCGTAGTATAATTCTGCGTAATTAGATCTTTAGAAAGAACCTTCAGTCATCAACTTGGGATAACTAGGCGTGGCTCCAGGGTTCATTATAGATATTCCTTTAGAGGGCTTTAAAAACTTTTCTACTTGTTTCAACCATCTTAAATTAAGTGATCTCATTCCCTTTGACTAGACCTTTCTAAAAACACCAGAAATACATCTCTAGGATAAAAATAGACGGCTCTGGGCTCCAAAATAAGTATTCCTTTCAAAGGCTATAACTCAAGTTTGGTCCAGTGTAATACTTTGGTTATATTTTTATATTTTTTACTATGATAAGGCCTTTCGAAAAATACCAGAACCACAGCTCCAAGATAACCAGGGGCGGCTCTGTGCAACTTTCCGGTTTTATTTTAGAAGG
The DNA here is from genome assembly GCA_024516035.1 of Bactericera cockerelli. Taxonomy (NCBI): domain Eukaryota; kingdom Metazoa; phylum Arthropoda; class Insecta; order Hemiptera; family Triozidae; genus Bactericera; species Bactericera cockerelli. The sequence goes on from CM044957.1 coordinate 23,525,533, forward strand.
CTATATCTCCTATCCTATAAAAAATAAATACTTGAAACTATAAAAGGTATGCAGAAATAAAAATTCCCTATCCAAAAATGTAGCTCACGTCTTTCCACGACAAGCACACGTTGCTGTACCCTTGACAGAAAATTGGTCTGAAGAAAAAAAAAACCTGTATGAATATTTTCATGAAATTCAAGATTTTCGGCGTGGCCAGAAAACGACTTTAACTGTACGTAGGAACCTCGCGCTTTCGTGAAACACAATCTATTTTCGCGTCTCATTACGAATTTGAAATAAAAATTGATAAAAGTTAGCGGGAAGTGGGCGAAAACAATAAAGCAAAATACATATAAACTCTGTTTCGTGTTAATATAGGCCGGGTGGCTGGCGCTACTTGACGAGCGCTCGCCTCCCGGCGAGCTTGATACATAGTTTGATAATGAATGTCCTGCTAAATTGTTTTGGAACAATTAGGGGCTCAAAATTATTACACTCTAGGATGTTCTTCTTCTTCTTTTACTCTGTCTTATCTTGCTCAAGCAGGATCGACGTTGTTCAACCTCATGGTTGAGGTTGATTGGTTTTGGCACATTTTTTTACGGCTGGATACCCTTCCTAATGCCAACAATTCTATTTGATTTAATGTCCTGAATTAGGACGGGTGTTTTACCCTCCATTTGCTGGGAATTGTACCAGCTACCCACATTAACCTCACCCAGCCTGGGTAGGGCCGGAAATGCCAGCCTCGCGTGTTTGGATGGAACAAAATTTTCTTTGAAAAGTTTGCACCAGCTGGGAGTTGAACTTGGGAACTCTGGACTATGGGCAGTAGTCAGAACCGTTACGCCACAGAGGCTGGCAATTACACTCAAGGATGTTAGGGCCTAAAAAATAAAAACTCAAGTAAATTAAAGTTTTTTTGAAAAAAAAAATCCCCAAAACATCAAGGGAGATAAAACTGCAGTGGATAATGTAATTTTTTGAAGCAGCACTACTATCCAAACAAAAAACATACCTAGAAATGTTCTTTAATGCTTGTGATGTAAACAAATCTTACAACTATTATACTTTTCGAGCTTGCAGGAAAATTCAAATGTATCAAAGTTTTGTTTCTTTTTACCCCACTGTTTCTATCACAATATCACATTCCGCCTTAACTTTTTTCCAGTTTTCCATAACAAGTACTGTAGTTCAAGACTAATGATAACACGAAATAAAAATGACTGAAGTATTTATTTTATTTATATATAGTTCTTCCCGTTCAACATGACAAGACCTTTAATTTAATACATCACAATGGGGGAAAAGTAAAATGAAAATGTGTAATAGTCAAAAAAGATCAACATTTTACAGAGAAAATGAGAATATGCAATAAAATTCAGGTCAATCTATTTAAGATGCTGAAGTTGACCTTGAATTGACTGAACCAAACCTTGGCAGATTTGCAATGGTCATCATCAGACACAACCGGTGAGAAAAACAATTGGGGGTGCTGTCACCACTATCTATTTATGTACAATAATATAGGTATAAGGTACCTATATTTCTATAATACTTAGAAATCATTATTTTCATATGTAGAAAAAAAAAACTCTAAATTTGCAATGAAACTCACAAACCAGCTACTCACTTTAACCTCACCCACCCTGAGTGAGGCTGGAATTCAAGGGTTGGGACTAAAATAGTCACCCATCCTGGTCTTAACCTTATTGAACATTTTGCTCATCTTTAATGACACAAAGATAACTTTATATTAACTGTTACTTAATTTTAAAGACATGATAATATGACATAATTTTATTTTACAAAGAGCCTTAAAATTGAACTGTTCCAAAAATAAAACCAACCAACACTCCAGTTCTCAAAAAACAAGACATTAAATACTGAAGAGAGAAGGTACAAACAAACTCTTAAACACGGAACAGCAAGCAGTTTATAGCACAGCAGGACTGAACAGCTATTTTGTTAACATTGTTCCTTGTGGTCTCACCTACCTTCCATTCATGTGTCCCAAATATGCTGAATCACTTTTACATACATTATGTATTTGTATGTAACAATGCTACTCTATGTTCATTGCCCCATATTCTACCATAATGATTGTGTATATTTTGGGTTTTCAGAAGTTTTCAAACCAAAAATGAAGCCAACTCCTCAGCAAGTTAATATTAGATCCAATGTCAATCGCCCAAAGAAGAAAAAGAAAAGATAATAACTGATGAATCTATGATCAATGTAGCCTTGGATTCAAGTTCAAATGATATGGTTAAGATCTCAGAACTTCTCACTTGTGGAACTAAAGAGGTAAGTTAATTTTTTTAAGGCGACTTTAATAGACAAAATTAATGCAATATTTTTGAGTTGGAGCTTACATTTTCCTATTTAAAACAATAAGCACAATCTAGACTAAATTGATTTTTAGCTAACTGATACCATTGACTCTTCAGTGGCAGAATTAGACTTCCTTTGAGTGACAAAGAAAATTGTGTTATGTCACACCTGTTTAATTATTTAATATACTTTTCCTTAAAATTCTATTCTAAATACTATTAAATATTTACACATTGTGTCACGATAAGTTTTCTGTTGGTGCCAGAATTCTAATATCAACTATCTAAACCAAAGTCTAAGCATAACATGTACAAATAAGCATCCTCAGCACTAGTATCGCAAAGGAGTCTCCTCTCCTCATCCCCCACAAAATTTCTTCCCCCGTATCAAATGTAAACATAAACAGTTCATATGGAGACAGACAGTGAGAATTTTTTTACTCCTTTGTGATGGTGTCGCGCTTCCATGTGGCGTTTCCATGCAACTGGGGTCCAATTCCTCACTTCTTATTTCTACACGCTATGGTCTTAGTGTGACAACCAAGTTTTTTGGAAATGATGATCTCACGAAATGTGAGTCATTATGCCAATCTAGGTAATTTGACGGTGAAAAAAAACTATAATAAAAATTAAACATTGTTACCATGCAATTCAGCATGAAAATGATCCAAAATTATATCCACAGTGATGGCTTTGACACATTTTCAATCAGTTTGCACATTTTGCAAGATCATGAATTTGCAAAACATGGTTGTTTGAAAGTGAATGCAAAATCTATTGATACCATGTTATTCATTATGAAAAAACAATGTGATTTAGTATGTCACTTGTACTCTTAATTGAGATTGTTGGTTTTAGAGTTCTGGCACCAAATGCACACCCTGTATAAAACTTATTGGAATGGAATGTGTGAATATTTTAAAGTATGTAGAATTTTAAGGAGAGTAAGAAAATTAAATAAAAAGCAGGGGTTCTAATTTGAAATCAATAGTTGAAAACAGGATTAATTTTTTTTCGGGCCATCATAGGTTAATTTATAAAAAAAAAATGAAACTGGAAAAAAAATACTCTGTGAGTATTTATGTACCTACAATCAATTTGAAACATTTAATTTAGACCAAAACGTGTCTCATTTCATTTATTTAACTCAAATTATACTTGATAAAGGCTAACATTAAAAAAAAAAAAAAAAATGAATCTACTCTGGTAAAGGTGGGTGTATAAAAAAGATATGAATTTTTGATGTCAAACTTTTTTATATGCAAAAATACTATTTATACCTCATAAAAAAATTACTCAAACATCTGAAATGAAATATAGGATATTTCTAAACCTGTTTTGAGTTAAAATCTCAAAACTGTCTAACATAGTAACATTAGAAGTACTAATGTCTTCTACTTATCAAAAAATATTACAAACAGGGTGTTTCTATTCTATTTAATATTGCATCCAGAGTTGAACCCCCTGGGGCCAGCCCTGGTCATGATAAGAAAACTAAACAAAACACAGTAGAGAATGTCCCTCTTGATATAATACTACTGGTGGCTTAGCATTTTTTTAAATTCAAATCTGTTCTTGAGACATTAGTGGCTCTTTTTTTTTCGGTGGACCATGTTTGTAATTTTGATGATTCCATAAAATATTAGGGTCTAATGCTTTATGATTATTGATTACACATTGAATCCCAGGGCTCCCTAGTAAAAAATGTTAAAACATGTTGCTTGTAGGTCAAAGTACTAATTACCTAACTCTCTCTTGCTATAAGAACATGGCTGAATACTTAAAATTATTCTGTCTGATTAAATATTTCAAGGGATGATTCATTACTGTTATTTTCAGATACAAGATGTTTTGAAGCATGAGTGTGTTGTCATTTTCGAATGCAAAGTATGCCGCGGGCTCTTTCGAAGTATTGGCAACTTTGTGATACATAAGAGAAAGTATTGCGTGAATAAATTCTGTGCAATCAACCATCAAGACTTGTCTTCCAAATTGCAACAGGTAAGATAAAGAACCATTTTCTACTCGTTCACTTAAAATAAAATGAAGAAAATACCAATAAATATACAGTAGACTTTTTTTTTTTTTTTTTTTTTAAAGTGGGGTTTAACGTCGCTTTCAACTGCCATGGTCATATCACGACGGGGGTTTTACCCTCCATTCGCAGGAAACTCACAAACCTGCTACTCACATTGACCTCACCCAGCCTGAGTGGGGCCGGGAAAAGCCAGCGTCACGAGAATTAGAATTTGAATGGTCACCCATCCAAGTCTTAACCTCGCTGGATGTCGCTTAACTTCGGTGTTCTGAAGGGAACCGGTGTATTCAACATGCCATCGACGCTGGCGCAGTAGACTTCAATTAAGGTGATATTCATCAATCCAGAATGCCCAGTGGTTCAGCACCAAACTTGAAATAGTATACATTTTGTACATATATAATTAGTATAATTATCTGTATTCTAGTCTTAAGTTGTACTTAAGCAGCACACACACACACATCAGAAAAATACCACCATCATTGCTGTAAATTTCAAAATCCCGTGCTAAATTGTTTCATAGCGAGTAAATCTGAAAGGACTATGAAAATGCAATAAAGTGGCCTATTTTTCGGGAACGGTTTGTAATACAGTAATTCCAGCAACACTGTTTACTGGAAAAATTAGGCTCCCTCTGAAACTTTCAGGGAATAATAGGGGTTGTGTTCTTAATTTAAAACCGAGTTTTTGTATTTCTCAAAATAGCGGAAATGGGGTTTTTCGGCCATTTTGTGAAGCAAGTATTTTTATTTTTTTACGTACTTTTTTTGATGATTTTACATCATCCACTTTACATAATGTTGAACATGAAAAGCGCTGCGCAAGATGTGGAACTGCGCTCCGGTATCGGTGGGTGCAATTCCACCAACCAACAAATGCGGGAACGGCTGTTTCTGGTATATTTACTATAGAATCAGTCATTCACACTTGTTTTCCATTTGCAAGTGACCCATTGTCCAGAAAGCTTAGTTTTAACGCGATTTTTACTAGTGTAAAAAAAGTTGGTGCTTTACCGTTGTAATTACAATTCCATACTATCTTGGAATAGACTACTGAAGGCATAGGAATATTTCAGATCCACTTGAACTAGAGCCATTCTGTTGTTGCATTTCAGGTCGAGGCCTTATTCAAAAGCACTTCCCATGACACAGATAAAGGAAAAACCAAACCCATGCGGACAACACAGCCTCCTACTTTGTCTAGCTTTTATGAAAGTTTGATTAGCAAAACTCTAAGCCTTAGTCCAGATGGTAAAGGAATGCCAAGTGACATTTTAAAAATGCAAAGCGCAACTGTGTTGCTTGACAAGCTGGATACATCTCACTTACATCAGGTAAGTGTAAAGTAGATACTGATGGAAATGTGAGCAAATACATGCCACATTCACACCACTGGTTATATCAGTGGGTGGTGCTGTCGCCCCACTAATGAATACATTTATAAAAATCTGGTGTAAACATCACACGACTTTCCTTATCATATTAGGAATGGGAACAGGACCAAAAGCCACTGGTGACTCAAAGGTAACAGTTAGCTAAAAATCAAAGCCAAATTCGTAATCAGCATCTCAAAATCATTGGATTTGATATGTCACAATCCCCATCTAGGATGAATAATAAAAAAGTTAGTCAAAGCGGGTCCCCCCCAAAATACCGGTAAATTGGGGCCGAGGTCCAAAAAGTTCAAGATATCAAAAAAATGATAAGAAGAGACCCCTATTATTTTTTTAATTTAAGAAAATGTTGTTCTCTAAAATTTTTTGTATCTTTAACCAATTCATGGAAGGGGCGCTTGCGGCCAATATTTGCGGCCTTGCGGCCGCATTTTGCGGCCGATTTCAACCAAAAGTTTCGTGGTTCGTCTGGTGTATAAAATTTATTTGCATACCAAATTTCAAGTCTCTAGCTCTTACCGTTCTTGAGATATCCTGTTCACACACAGACAGACAGACAGACAGACGGACAGACAGACAGACAGACAGACAGACGCACGGACCAATGGCTGAAAACAACTTTTTTGGTATCCTGAGGCTATGATTCGTCCAGAAATGTGAAAAACTGGGTAGGTCAAATTTTCGACGAATACAATACTTTCCTTATTATAGGATAAGGAAAGTAAAAATGTATTCATTAGTGGGGCAACAGCATTTATAAATAGCGCGCGATTAGCTCAGTTGTTAGGTACTCGCTTGCCATGTGGAAGGTCCTGGGTTCGATACCCCGTGCCGACAAAAATTTGTATTCTTAATTTGGTTACAATTGTTTGTAAGGGATACCGTCTGGTGCGCTCGTGTTGACCCAGCACCTAAATGGGAAGTATTGTGTCACTTTTCGCCCATCAGAGGGGAGGCATACTACGGGATGAGCAGGCTACAACACAGACCACAAGCGTCTACAGTAGCTCCTGTTTCATGGCTACGAAATAAAAAAGGCTGTAAAACACTTAATTTAAATAAAAAAAAATACTTTAAAAACACCGCGTTTAAAATTAACGAAAAGAGGTGTTTATCCCCTCCCCAAATAATATGAAAACTGGTATTTAAACTTCAAAATGAACAATTAACATACCATAAAACTTTAAACGTCTAAATATTTGACAAAATGCAGTTATGACCTTTTAATGAACATCAAATGCAAGTGCTTGGTAGCCACAGCACTTGTTACGAATTTTAGCTTGCGATATATTGAAAACCATTGATAAAGGCTAGATTTACATTTTAAAAAATTGAACCTACACTCTGGTAAAGTACCGTTTTTTGAGCACTTATATTTAAGGTAATTGCAAGTACTTAAAAAATGTTTAGTATATAAAACGCGAAATAACTTCTGCATTTTACGATTTTTATTAACGAAAAAAACACCACCCCGAACTCTGGACCTTTTTACTACAATTATTATTGACCTAATTGACCTAAATATTTTTTTTACTGTTTTTGTATAAGACTTATCACATGTGATGGCTTGGCGAAGCGGGTTTAGCCCGCTAGTATTAGATAAGGAAAGTAAGAATTAATGAGAGAGGTAGTATGTAAGTGAAGGTTACACAACAAAATTATTTTCTAGGATGTTCGAGATTCGTCAGACCTTAGTTCCTTGCTTTATGATGCTTCTACCGCTATCTTGCGTGAAGATGGGACAGTAGTCACAAATCTTCAGTCTCTGGAAGAGCTGTATGATAAAAGACCATCTTCTGGCGCTTCGTATGTTGAGCCAGCTGCCCAACAGTCCAACGAGCAAACCAATTCCTCTGTCCAGGAATCAAGTCGTGTTCGTTGCTCTAAATGTAAGTTCATAATGTTTCATTTTATCAAATGCGTCATTTATCAAAAAATCATAAAAAACATACTTAAAAACGAGCACAATTAAGGGACTTGTTATTCTATTCAAATGGTCCCATTTTAAATCAAACAAATTCTTGTAGGAAATTTAAGCTCTACTAAAATGTGTTAACAGGTTAACGACCAGGCCAATTTTTCATGATTTTGACCTTTGGACCAAAAACTTTTTCAAGAATTTCACTTGTTTTTTCAGGGTACGGATTAGTATCTCAAGAGTAAGTCATGTAAAAACCAAATGCTAAGGTACACATGTGTGCCTTGTCAAGCCCCTTTTCTTGGTTCTAGGTTTGAATTCTAGCTTCAGTACCTTATGGGCCTTCAAAATAGAGTTCAAAACAAGGTACAAATGTGTACCATAGGGTCCCACAGATACAGCTAGTGAAAGTACATATTTGTACCTCATGGTCCTATAGATGTAGCAAGTCAAGGTACAGATACGTACCTCATGGTCGTTAACCTGTTAAGCTCATTGTGCCATAAGAATTGGGTGAAGGTTTACATTTTTGCCGTTTTCCATCTGTTCCTGGGACACCCTGTATAATATGCTCAGCCACTATCTTTTTTTAAAGAACCCCCGGCTAAGGTAGTTATCTTACGCATATAAATAACTCCAATTTAACTCACCTAGCATACAGTGTGTTCATAAAATCCAGCAACAGCTGTTTTACTTTTGAACGGTTGAAGCTGGAAAAAGAAATTTTGTTTGTAGACCTATGTTAATGAACTGGCTTTTTTAATTAATTTGAAATTTCATTTACGAACTCAGGAAAAGCCCCAGTCAGGGAAGTCAACTTTAAAATCTTAAATGACACAAAAGTATTTTACACAAAACCCGAAAACTTTATCACTTACCAAAATATCGGCCACTAGAACTTTGAAGTTTCAGGTGGATTATCTCTAGAACGTTAAGTGATAAAGTTGTTCTGCTTTTTTCCTTTATCTTCTCTAAAGGTAGTAGTAGTAGTAGTAGTATAATTTATTTGTAGTAATGTGATACATTTTTACAATGGTTTATCACATTGTATTATAATCAATAAATAATAGTATGGTTCCTTCATGCTACACGCTACACTTAGTACCAATAGGTTTGGTCATGATCAGGGGAAAAGTTGTAGATTAATAGAATGTTAGTATTATCACATATCGGTGCTCATATCATGTGATACAAGATTAAAGATGATAAAATTTCAAAACGGAACAACTTCATAACTTACCTTTTTAAAGAAAATCGACCTGAAACTTCAAACTACTAATGGTCGCCATTTTGGTTTGGTAAGCGATACAAATTTCGGGTTTTGTGTAAAATATTTTGATATAAAGGTAAATTAAACAGCATTAAGAACACTGGGTAGTTTTATTCAAGATTTTAAAGTTGAACCCCCTGGTGCTTCCCTGAGTCGGTCCCTGAAATTTTAAATAATTTAAAAAGCGCAGTGCATTAACACAGGTCTACATACAAAGTCTCAATATTCCAACTTTAACGGTTTAAAAGTTAATCAAAGGTTGCTGGACTTTGTGAACACACTGTATGTAGACCCTAGAGCCTAGGATCTATCCTTGACATTCAAAGTACAGCGCATTTTGTTTTCCACCCAGGCAATATTCAAAGCCAGGTAGCTCCACGTCAGCCCGGTGTAGTGACTACATCATATTTTATTTTCAATTTATTTCTCATTCTCCTTTTCCAGGTAGGTACACTTGTCATAGCCGCACTGCCTTGCATAAACACCTACAGGACGTGCACTTCACTCTATACAAGTGTGATCAGTGTGGCAAATATATACATAGCGTGCGTTCAGTGCTGCGTCACTTACATGAAGGTGAGAAAGTTTTTAGATCTTAGACTTAACAACTAGCTGTATCATCTTACTATGTCAGGAAAGATAATTCCAAAATCAATCAAATGTTTATGGAAATTTTGTGATAACTCGTTCCCTTTGCTGATAGCTCTCTTACTTTCCCTCCTTCTCCACTATCTGCCGAGTCAGTAGACATCCACAGTGTATCTCTACCTTCTACCGGTACAGTACTGACTGGACTTCTAGCTTTATCTCGTGGAAAACTCACTCTTGCGCATCTCAACGTTCATTCCATGCGCCCACTAGATAAGTTTAGTGAGTTTAGATCTATTGTTTCGTGTACAGGTCTTGACATTATCTGTGTTTCCGAAAGCTGGCTTGATCCTACAATATCAGATCCTGAAATCTCACCCCTAGGCTACCGAGTTGTAAGATTTACCGAGTGCCAAATTTTATCGCTCTACGACTTACCCTACTTGAGACGCACACGCGCACAATTTAATAAAAATTACTTTTTTGAAGTCAGGAGATTCTAATTCGTCCAGAAATGTTATCTACTTGATTTGGAAAAAACAATACTTTCTACACCAAATAGGTAATAGAAAGTAAAAATGCTTTCTCGTTGATATTTACATTTACGGCTTTCTCGTTGATATTTACATAAATAACAACTACCACTCTATTCCCATAGTCTATTGGAAAGATATGCGAGCCATGTGTATAAAGAATCCCACACAAAATTCTATGGAACAAGTAAAAACCCTGCATGCATGTATGTATTACGTTTTTCATTATTACACTCTATTTATACAATTAATAGTTTTCGTATACTGACCAACCTTATTTTTTACTTTCAGTACATCATTTCAAGAAAGAGACTATTGAACAGAAATTCAAGAAAAAAGTGATTGCTAGCAAAGTTGTAAAAAGTGTCCCCAAACACCTCTACCGCAAGCTTCAAAGTAAACCACAACTTGTTGAAACTAAAGCAACAAGAACCAAATCTGATGTAAGTTTTTCTTTAGAATTTTGGTTACTTTCAAATCCCATTATTATGAATAAACAAATAAAAATATTACAAATGACATTTACTTGACTTTTTTGTCATAATCAAGGGCGGAGTGAGAGGGGTTTAAACTCGTACCCTGTAGATTCAGCGCTGTCTCTTATTAAGATCTACAAATTGTTTATTTCATTAATCTAATTCATATGTAAAAACTTCGATTTTTTACCGTCATCAGTGGCGGACGGTAAATTATTAGAAGTCTTATTTAGCTATTTCCATCGATAAGGTGCTCTTAGTATTATTATTTTTCAGCTGTTAACTTTATGACAAGAATAAATTTTTGTCCCTACAATAATCAGGGTCGGAGTTATGAGGGTCTGAATTTGGAGAGAAAAAATAACCTTATGTCAGACGGCACACGTGTATTGAAGATTTTTTATAAATATGATGCACGGATTCTTGTTTCAGACTTTGTCTTGCTGTGTTCAATGTCTTACGGTGTTTAATTCAGCGTCAGGGGCTGTCCAGTGTGCTTCTTGTCTTGAGACTGGTCCTCGCTTCCCCCAGCTGCCCAGTCCTGCCAAGTTCCTGATGAAGCAGGGGCAGGGGTGTGCTCGCTCCCCCGCGTCCTCGTGTGCAGGAGACATGGCCCGCTCTGGCTCAGGCTCCCCCGTGGTGTTCCCTAGACACAGCATGGAGGACAACCGGAACAAGGCAGGCATTCAGGTCCGCATGAACTACGACAAGTGTGGTCCGGGAGACCCAATCATTTCCAAGATAGAGACCCCCGTCGATACAGCAGATGATGATTCTCTTCCCGTAGAACTACACACCCCATCCCTGTCTCCTTCCAGTGATTCTGTCTCCTTGAAAGAAAACGCAAATTTAAATGGAAACTGTTTGGTGAATGGAGAAAAAGAAAATCACATCATTTCCAAAGACAAGAGAAAAAATTTGGACTCCATAACGCAAAAATTGTTGAACAGTAAAATAGCAGACAACTCGTCTTGTCCAAAATTTAGTCCCTTATGTAATAATAAGTTATTGAACGGTGAAAATGGTAGAATTAGAAATAGAAAGAGCATTCGAAGAACTGATCTCAATTTTTTGAGCGGCAATTCCGTGAATCCTACGGTTCAACGTGATACAGAAATCAAGTCAGATAGTGAGAATAGTAAAAAAGAGTTAGATAAGGACAAAGTAGATGAAGTAATTATTACTGGAGAAGAACCGAAAAAACGGACGAGACAGAGCTCTGTAGAATACAAACCTGTGATTCTGGAAACAAGAAGACGATCACATTCACTCAACAAAAATGAAACAATTTTATCAAAAAATAGGCAAGAGAATTGTGTTAGTGACAAATCCACACCCAGACCTGTAGTTGGAAAAAAAATTGATGAGGTCGTTAAACCTGATGTTGAACATTTGAAATCAAATATTGTTATAGGAGCACATAATAATACTATTGAGCATAGTAACACTATTGAACATGACACAGAGGGAGTTCTTAAACGTAAACTAAGAACTCGAACTGATGCTTTAACAAATAAGAAAAGTAAATATAATGAATTGATGACTGCAAATGTTAAACCATGTAATGAAAAAACAGCGTCAGAACAATTGATAATTAGTACTGATCATACAAAATGTGATATAAAATCAGTCCCCAAAAGTTTAAGACAATCCAGTGAAAGTTTAGAAGATACAAGTGCATCCAGTAATACCAGTAAAGAACTTTTATTCAAATCCCTTATGAAAGAGATTATGGATGTTAGTACAGACACTTGCAGAGTGTGCAAAATTTCTCTTCCAAATAAGAAACTTCTCAGAATCCACGCCGCCTCTAGACACTTGGGCTACTTCCGTTTCCGCTGCTTGACAGCTTCCTGCGGGAAGATGTACTTCAGCCACAGCGACGCCCTGCAGCATGCCACGAGCTCGCATGGCAGCCAGCAGGGCGCCGTGGCCAGAGTAGAGGCCGCCACCCTCAACACAGCCGCGGCCCACGAGCTACAAGCTCATCTCAAGTCACTTCAAACGTAAATGACACTACCTACCTTCTCTCAGGGTCTTCAAGTCATCAATATATTCACATTCGTCCTTTTTTTGACCCCTAACTCGATACTTGGATCAAACGGATCTTTGATCAACCCAGCGGAATCATGGACTTTTTCTTCGGGGAAAAAGTGTTTAAACCTAAAGTAGTGTGATACATCAAATCGATGTAATTTTTTATGCTAAATTATTTGGTAGGTTTGGTTTTTCCAAATTTTACACGTCCGGTCCTACAGCAAGTGAACGAACGAGATTCTCGGATGATAACAATTTGATTACGAGCTGAATGAACAGACGTGTAAAATATGGGAAAACCAAAGCTACCACGTGATTTAGCATGAAAAACTACACTGATTGCCAAGTTTATAGAATGTGAACCAATCACGAGGAAGTATTGTGTCCGTAATTGGCAGTGTATTTTTGTGTCACCCATCCAATTTTTGTCCTTACTGAGTGTAGCTTAACCTCAGGGAAATATAACCTAGCCTAGAAGAATTTCCTGTTCCAGACGGACCTATGTGCAAAATTTCAGGTTTCTCGGTCTAACGGTGTGGATTTGTATAAAGAACATCGAGCGAAACGGTCGTTTCGCGAGAGTTTCATAAAATCACATAAATTACGAGTATTCTTTTTTTTTTCATAAGACGATTTTTATCAGCCCCAATAACTACCAGACCGTTTGTACGAGGAAGGTCGGTGATGGCTTTAAACACATTGCCTGGCGTTATAGATGTGCACAGACTAAAAAAAATGTTCAAAAATATAGACCTAAATGGGACTTAACCACAAAAAAGGCCTTTTAAACACAACTACCCTTATTGAATTATCTATCAATGTGAGAAAATAATAAAAAATATTTTTCTCAAGAATCGCACAATTCCTCCAAAATAATATTAGCATTGAAGTAATATTAGCATTAAAGGTAGGTGCCGGCCTACCTTTATATTATGTCTTCTTTCACTGCATCAGCATCGAGAGTGTGAAGCTGAGGGGTTAGATGCTCGGTCATTCGAATCTTGGAATTATTGTTGTTTTTTTTTTTTTTGTCAAGTAATAAATAATAACAGAGGTTTATTATTATTATGTTTTTTTCTTACTTATTTTTTTTACATAATGCGTACTTATAGTTCTACTATTCTCATTTTATTTTATAGTGTATTTTTTGTTTTTAAACAAAATTCATCGTAAATATTGGACTAAATGAGAATTTGTTTAGACTATGAGAGTAATTATAGGTATTGTATTGAATTGTACAGTCATCCAAAAAATAATGATATCTACAAAAATTACACTTCGTGTTAAAAAAAGGAGGAAAACGCTGTTTCCTAAAAAGAAGTGATGTCATGAGTAATAAACGCCTGAATTGGCTCTTGTTTCATTGCTATAAAATGAATAAGTTTGTAAAACTCCTGTCATAAACATTATGAAGAGAAATAAAATTTAAGGCACACTTCATTCGTTCCACTTGCTACATTATAATACTTGTTTAGTTCATTTACTTCTCTCTTGTCACCCAATGTATTTCTCGTTTCCTCCATCATACAAGTAATAGTTACCTTCTGTCTTTTCCTGGTTACGAACTCAGTTTGTAATAATCAGTTAGAAGGGGTAAATAAACAAAAGGAGGTAGCAAGGAAAACGAATGAGGTGTGCCTTAAATTTTATTTCTTTTTATAATGTTTATGACAAGAGTTTTACAAACTTATTCATTTTATAGCAATAAAACAACAGTCAATTCAGGCGTTTATTACTCATGATATCACTTCTTTTTAGGAAACAGCGTTCTCCTCCTTTTTTAATATGAAGTGTAATTTTTTGTAGGTACACAAATACAGACAGCTTCATTTTATAGAGAGATTCCGTTTTACTGTCTAACGAAGCTGCCCACATATTTGAAGGTTGAAAATATACACAACATATCTATCAATACTTGAGTACATCATTTTTATATGCATATTTTCTTTTTCTTTCTTCAATAAGTTAGAATAGACATGAAAATTTACTATTTTAACACTGTCACAAATAATAGTTTGTAATATAGGGTAGTCACCGTGGCAGAGTGGGTTAGCGCGCTAGACATTGCACGGATGGTGACCAGGTTTCGATCCCTGTAGAAGTACTCTAAATTCACGGAAGAGAAAAATCGAATTTTCGAGAAGAAAAAAATTGAACTTATGATTAAATATCTTTCTGGTCTTTCAATATTTTTTTATGCAACCAACTGCATTTGAAGGGAAATATACATGACTATCCATACATGAAGTCAAAACTTTCCTACTGGCTATCATTTCTTAAAAACGTGCATCGATCCAAGTGAGCTCTAGAACTGTGGGAAAAACAGGTATTTGGCCATAACTCTTTAACGAAGCAAAATTCCCACTGCAAGTTTTGTTTATATGATAGTCCACGGTGGCCTGAACCTACCCTCAAAATATATGCATCTGTATCCGGGACACCTTGTATAGTATTTTTAATAAATTCTTGGCAAGGTTGAACTTGTCAAAGAAATGTATGACATTCTTGGATATTGTTCCTCGACTTCCAAACCACAGTCCCATTACTTGAAGTCTCTTTCACCACATGATATAAAAATTGTACACTGTAATTATATTTATTGTGCGATTTGTAAAAATGTTTATTATATAAAAAAAAATTAAAAAAAATCCAGATATTTTTCATTAATTTGAAGTAAATCCTGCACTGTTTTATTTTAAATCGAACAACATGAAGCATTGCATTTATTTAGCACAAATTATACTCGAAAAAGAATGGTTTTACATTATTAAAAAAAAGTTGATCACTTGAAGTCTCCCCTGGCAAAGCTAATGGTATCAAAAAGGCATGAAAATTTCATTATTTCAAATGAAAAACATGTTTAACATTTTTTTAAAAATTTATTTCTCATAAAAAATGACTGAAATCTGTGAAATGAATTGAACGATATCTCCGGCCCTGTTTTGATTTAAAATCTCAAACTTGTCTTATAAAACTTTTAATTTCAATTACTTTTTAAAAATGTATTACAAATAGGGTGGTTCCATTTAAGATTCCAAAGTTGACCCTCCTAGGGCTGCCTTTGGTAATGATAAAAAAAGAAAACCTAGTAGAAAAGTTTTCCCCCTCGATATAATGGTACACGTGTTATAGCATTTTAAAAAAATTATCCGTCCTCTAGATATTTCGAGTGGCTCCTTTTTTTTGGCGCACCCTGACAAACTGTATAAAAGTGGAAAGTGAATTTTTTAATACACATCAATTATTCATCGCAAATTATTTCCTTTTAATTGACCGCTCTTGAATTATAGGGCAAAGGTTTCCGCTCCCCTCCTAATCTCCTTAAATCTTCTAAAAATTCAGAAATATAGGGAAGGTGAGAGATCAAAAAATCTCTAATCTCGTAATTAAAATTATTTCAGCCTTTTTTATATTATGTCTCTTTTTCTTTTAATTAATGTTGAACACATAAGTTAGAAACTACAGTCCACTTCGCTCCACATGCTTTGTACTATACGGTTTTCGAGAAATTATGATTTTCTAAGATATGCTAATATATTAGAGTTTTGGATATTGCTAGCAGGATTTCTCGAAAATTCTAGTTTGTGCTGATAGAAGTCGGGAACAGAAGTTTTAGGGGAAGCATTAGCGGAACTCCATACATTTTCTGCTTCTTTGTAGGGTCCGCGAGAATTTTCATTTTCATGATATGCTATTTTTGTAGAGTTATAGTATAGCAAGCAGGTTTTCTCGAAAATTTGGGTTGGTGCTGAAAGAAGTCGGTAACAAAAGTTTTAGGGAAATCACTAGCTCAACTTTTAATATTTGTTGCGCAATGTTGTTCATCTATTTTTTTTTGTATCTTTAATCAATCCAAAGGAACGGCCCTTGCAGCCAATTTTCGCGGCCCTGCGGCCGCAGAGTGCGGCCGATTACGTGGTTCGTGTGGTACCTATATAAGATCTACTTTCATACCAAATTTCAAGTCTCTAGCTCTTAGCGTTCTCGAGATATCCTATTCACACACACACACACACACACGCACGGACCAATGGCTGAAAACCATCTATGATTCCTCCAGAAATGTGAAAAACTGGGTAGGTCAAATTTTCGACGAATACAATACTTTCCTTATTATATTATGATAAGGAAACTAAAAAACACCCCACCGGGCTCTGTTCCTTTTAATAGTCTAGTAATCCTGGCTTTTAAAAATGCAAGTTTTGGTGTAGTTTTGATTTTTTGTACCATAGTGTATTTTGAGCTGCTGAACACGAATCTGAGGTTTGCCAACAAAAATTTTACCGGCAAATTTTTTTACAGGCAAAAAACAGGCAAAAAATTGGACTATTTTTAGTTTTTCTGAAATATCTCCCAAGTGATTTAATAAACGCCAACACTAACTCCATACAAAGTTGTTCACAACTAAATTCCCTACAATTTATATTCTACAAAAAAAATTGTGCGACCAACCTTTGAGCTTTGAGGGCGCCCGCAAAATGCAGGCAAAAAATCAAAAGTGGCCACATTTGCGATTTTTTAAAATTTTACTTCAAAATAACGCTCCTGACAATATTTTTGGCAGTTAAAGACGTCATTGATGGCTTACAGGCTAAAGTTTCAGACTTTTTCAGCCTCTTAGAAGGACCTTTGCAGCCTTTTGGAGTGATCACAGTCACCTGTGTCTATCTAGAACCCTGGTTTTAAAACAAAAAGTTTTGCTGTACTTGTGATTTTTGGTAATATAGTGTATTTATAGCTGCAAAGTATGAATTTGACGTTTGCCAACAAAAAAATTGCCGTCATTTTTTTAACAGGCAAAAACGGCCTGAATGGAGCTTTTTTCAGTTTTTAACAATATCTCCGAAACTGTGCATTTCAAAGCAACGTTGGGTGAATACTAAGTTCAACATAACTGAATTTCCTACATATTATGTTCCCAATATTTTTTTGTGCAACCAACCTTTGAGCTTTGAGAGCGTCCTCAAAGCCCAGGCAAAAAATCAGAAAAGGCAAATTTGGACTTTTTGAAGTTTTACCTCGACATAAACTTCTTGGCAGTGTGAATGATATTAATAATGGTTTAAAGGCTAAATTTCTTGCAGCCACAGTTTCCTGTATATTTGCAGGAAACGAGCTTCAGCAATTCGGCGGGAGCGGGGGCAGAGAGTTTTAATATAGGTTCTAGACCTGTTTGAGTTTGCTTTCATTCCCATTCTTCAGGAGCTTTACTTACTCCCAACCATTGTTGCACTTGATGGTACAGGGTACACCCTGAGGGAGTGCACACGGTGGTAACGCAGCAATGTTGGTGTTGATTCTAAAGGCTACCTTGGTATAACATATGTATCGCAGATGGTTAAGTGAAGACGGACTTTTTCCACTGGACGCATACAAATGTATTAAGAAGCGTTCTCCTGCTGCCGCTACAGAGTCTTGGGACGCTTTAGAGTCTTTGAAGACGTCTATAACTTTTCCAAGACTAGGACTTTTCACAAGGGTTTTTAAAAATTTCCCTATTTCCTTGTTTAAAGAGAGCCGACGTCTTATCACACCTGCTCATTGCAAGTAGAAAGAGGATGTGTTCTTTCACGCATGAGGAAGTTGCAGCTTCAAGGGGTGAATACAAAGCTGGACAAATGGTCTGCTTTCCAGGTTTTAAATAGAAGACATTATCAACTTCACAGAGCACAATCAAGATTACTAATATTCCCCTACTATAGTAACAGTCTCATTTGAGTGCGGTCGTAACAATCAGTACGCCTGCATCTTCTTCTGTCTGCTTATATTGCAAACCTGCTTCTGAAAGTTTGGTAGCAAGTAAGTCAATGAGACGACTCTTATTTCTTGGATTTGCTAGAAAATTATCTTTTGACATTGTTGGTGTCATGGTGTCATCAAAAAGCATGTCTGCAGATAAGAGAGTCCTCGTTCTCCTCATACGCTCAGCTGTCTTTGTTCCTCTTTGAATATCTTCAGGCTAGCCATCGAAGACAACTACTGCCCCAGGATATTTGGAGATGACATACTGCATGTATCTGTCACAGTTTGAAGAGAATGATGCATTTGTAGGCCAGACAACTCTGTGTAACAGGAATCCCCCATCAATTACATATTGCACCTGACCAGTAAAGTGCTTGTTCGTCAGGAGCTTAAGATCTTTGTATAGAGTGGACTTTGTTCCTTTTCTCATGCATCCTTTGTCAAAAAGTGACAAAGAATAAGGTCCTAGATCGTAGCTCAAAAAGTTTTCGAGTTTTTCGTTGGAATGCTTAGCAAATGAAATCCGTTGGAATAAAGTTGTGGGATTCACGGGGACCATTCGAACATCTCCATTCTATTTTTGTTGTCTGTTTTTACTCCTGCATCCTTCAAAGCAACGTGTTGATCAGAGCTAGAAAGCGAAACACCACAGAAATGTTCGATTTGTTCTGACACATGCTGAATGGATGTCATCCCCATTGTCCATCTTATGAGAACGCTTTCTCCAACACCACGACCATGAGTAAGGCGTCAACCATTAGAAACATCAAACCTTTAAAATCAGGTGCCCAATATATAAATTGAAAATGAACTGCTTATAATGTAGAAATATAGGACAGTGGAATAGATAGGCGTTGCCATCACAAACTACCCAGACAGCACGGCAGGTGACTTCCAGTCTGGATTTAAGGTGGAAATATCCAGGTGTATAAAGTCAACTGGACCTCCAACTGTCCCGACAGCTGGATTTTTCCATCATGGATTAAATCAGTTGACCAGCCACCTGGATATTTCCAACAAAAATCCATCTAGACTCAGTCACCTGGGCAGTCAGCTGGAAATATAACGAATCTCTCCAGCTAGGACATAACTAGAATTTAGTCAGTTGACCAGTCAGCTGGAAATGTTCCATATTTTTCCAGTTTACATAAAACGCGTCCTTTGTTGAAGACGCCATCTTTGATCTTTCGAAATTTCGGAAATCGTGATGTTGGTGATTGTAAATTGTTTTAAATAATTAATAATTCTTTTAAATATTCGGTATTTCATTTAGTTTTGAACATTTTTAAATACAAATATCATTTTAATTAGTTTTGATCTTTTTACTTTCCTTATCCTATAATAAGGAAAGTATTGTATTCGTCGAAAATTTGACCTACCCAGCTTTTCACATTTCTGGACGAATCATAGCCTCAGGATACCAAAAAAGTGGTTTTCAGCCATTGGTCCGTGCGTCTGTCTGTGTGTGTGTCTGTGTGTCTGTGTGTCTGTGTGTGTGTGAACAGGATATCTCAAGAACGGTAAGAGCTAGAGACTTGAAATTTGGTATGGTAATTAATTTTATACACCAGACGAACCATGAAACTTTTGGTTGAAATCGGCCGCATTCTGCGGCCACAGGGCCGCAAATATTGGCCGCAAGCACCGCTTCTTTGAATTGGTTAAAGATACAAAAAAAGTTCGAGAACAACATTTTCTCAGATTAAAAAAATAATAGGGGTTCACTCTGATCATTTTTTTGATATCTTTAACTTTTTGGAAACCGGCCCCAATTTACCGGTATTGTAGGGGGACCCGATTGGACTAACTTTTTTATTATTCATCCTAGATGGGGGTTGTGACATATCAAATTAAATGATTTTGAAGTGCTGATCACGAATTTGGCATTGATTTTTAGTTATCTGTTACCGTTCAGTCACCAGTGGCGGAATTCGACTCCTTCTTGGGAGATAAGGAAAGTCGTGTGATGTTTACACCAGATTTTTTAAAACTCTACTGGAAGTGTTTAGATAAAACTCGTCCTTCGTTGAAGGAAATTCAGAAATTGTGATATTTTTGTGACAAATTGTGAATTGTTTTAAATAATTAATAATTCTCTTAAATAATAGGTATTTCATTTATTTGAACATATTTTAAATACAAATAATATTTTAATTAGTTTTGAACATTTTTTTTATAACTACTGAAGTGTTTACTTTGTCATTTCTGAACTCCAAATTTGCTTTCGAGATGTTTCAAAAAATAGTTCTTTAGTTTGTCTAAATCGTGAATTGTGACAGAAGAAAAGGAGAGGACAAGAAACATTTAATACTGGATCACCTTTTTCATCTGACAATAACCATCCATTTCTAGAGACATCCACTTGGACCCTAATGAACTTTCTGCACTCTGCTGTTCCTGGACTAGCACAATGGATTAACACCTTCAGTTCACTTGGAATCATACCAGCTACCCATATTAATCTCACCTAGCCTAGCCAAGCCAAAGTAGGACCATAAATGCTAGTCTCATGTGTTAAGGGAAACAGAATTTTTTATGCTCAAGATCTCTTGACCATAGGTTGGCTAAAAAAAGGTTCTGGTTCAAGCAAAGAAACAGCTGAATGCATAGTGCTAGATAGTGAAATTTTTCACTCTGTGGATTTTATTTAGATGTACAATACATATTATTATAAAATGAATATTTCACTGATAGGTGGTTCTGCCACACTAAAAAATGATGTTTAGGTACTTTGTGACATGCTTCCTGATTACTTGATTTAAAATTAATTGGCCAATTTACTGTGCACTGTTCATAATAACAATAATAACTATTGTGCTCTCTCTACCACCTTATTACTATGAAGGCCCTTAAATTTTGAGTTAATTTTATATCTATTTAAAAAAAGTGTTCCACACTATTGTGTTTTATAATTTCACTAGTCTTAACAAGTCAATTTTGTTTTAATTTAAGTATAACAATGTTTTTTGGTAATAATTCTCAAAGCAAACAACCCAGCAATTCTAATTAGCCACAGCAGTATATAAATTGTCATGAAGGATGACAAATACATAATAACATTCACTAATCCATGTTCAACCCCGTTAGACATTGCTTAACTTTTGCAATTTCATGAAAACTGGTGTATTCCATGCCCCATCTTCATTTTCTGCTGGCTATTAGTTTATTTCTTTGTTATTTTTGGTTTCTCAAAAGAAATATATTTTAATTTACATAGTATTATTATTTTATTGTGATTATGTACATGTTATGAGCATATTTTATAATTGGATATCATTATTTTATTTCTATACTAGCTAAAACCTGGCATTTTGTCACCATTAACGTTTTTTCTCATGGCCGGTGTCCCAATAAAAATAATAATAACACTTTTAACTGGAAGGTAACCACCAGGTAAGGTTAGGTTATGCTCAAAGCATTTTCTACCACCTAACCCTCAGAGTCTTATTATTATGTGGTCACAACCATAATGAGGAAAAAATTGAAACAACGGAACCCTACGCTAGGTTGATTATCTGACTAGCGCATTAACCACTTGATTACCAGTGCACTTGAAAATTGTATTAGATATTTTAATTTTGATAATTTTCTAGTATGTTGAAGGTGGCTTAGGGGGGGTGAACTCTCAGTGAGAGTACCGTTTGGTATTGTAACCCCAAGAGGACATAGTCAGCCAGACATGCATAACTTTGAGTTTTATATATAGAGTTTATACCTACTTAGGAAATATTTGTGATACATTGGTACAAGGTCTTGTGACATGATGGAAATTTGATAGTGCATTTTACACTTTTGGGACAATTTTTTTAATAATAAACACTCTTATTGTAAAAATATAATAATGTTAAAGAGTCTTATTTGAATTGTGTTGTTTAAAACAGATTAGTTATTTTCTTTTTCTTTCCAAATTTCTATATAAAAAAAATTATACTCAACATTGTGTGTGTGTACGTGTTAAAAAAACCTATTTAAAATTTACCTATTACTTTATTTTTATACAAAAAAAATATTCTTCATGAGATTTGAATGCATGGCCTCTAAATTAAATAACTGAAATTGAATTTATGCCTAATATACATTTGTTTCTAGTATTTTTATTACTATTATTATTTGAAGAAAAAAAAAAATGCATATAATGGGATTCGAACCCACGACCTCAAAACCAAGAGCGTAGCATTTGATTATTATGTAGTATAATGTACAGTATAGGTAAATAGGTATGTCAACATTGTGGTAGTGAGTTACTACCCATCCACTAGAGAGCACTACAAGTAGCTGGAAATAAGTGGAACAAATCCAGTTGACTTTGGGCAACTGACTTCCAGTTAAAAGTTGGGTTACTTTCCAGTTCATTTCCAGTTGATTTCCAGGTGGAGGTCAGGTGGAAGGTGGAAATCTCCAGCTGATTTCCAGGTGGGCAAGTAGACTTTTTCCACCTAACAGTATGGTATACATCCAGTTGACTGTGCTGTCTGGGTAATATCACATCGACCTCACCTAGCCTGATTGGAACCGGCAAAATTTAGCAATACTCACTTAGGATGATATTTGAAAGAATAGTAGGAAATAGTTTGTTGGCCAGCAACTTATTTTTTTGCAAACACAATATTCGGGACTCAGCAGTCCAAATACTCTAGTGTACCAAAAATTAAAACTACAACAAAACTCTTTGTTTAAAAACAAGGAAGGGTCCTAGATTGATGCAAGTGATCCTGATCTAGATCCAGGTATTACAAAAAATCTACAAAGGTCACGAAATTTAGTTTCTAAAGTTTAGACCTTTAGAGTCTAAACTAAACAATATCATACACACTGCCAAGAAGGTTATGTCGAGGTAAAACTTCAAAAAGTCCAAATTTGCCTTTTCTGATTTTTTGCCTGGGCTTTGAGGACGCTCTCAAAGCTCAAAGGTTGGTTGCACAAAAAAATATTGGGAACATAATATGTAGGAAATTCAGTTATGTTGAACTTAGTATTCACCCAACGTTGCTTTGAAATGCACAGTTTCGGAGATATTGTTAAAAACTGAAAAAAGCTCCATTCAGGCCGTTTTTGCCTGTTAAAAAAATGACGGCAATTTTTTTGTTGGCAAACGTCAAATTCATACTTTGCAGCTATAAATACACTATATTACCAAAAGTCACAAGTACAGCAAAACTTTTTGTTTTAAAACCAGGGTTCTAGATAGACACAGGTGACTGTGATCACTCCAAAAGGCTGCAAAGGTCCTTCTAAGAGGCTGAAAAAGTCTGAAACTTTAGCCTGTAAGCCATCAATGACGTCTTTAACTGCCAAAAATATTGTCAGGAGCGTTATTTTGAAGTAAAATTTTAAAAAATCGCAAATGTGGCCACTTTTCATTTTTTGCCTGCATTTTGAGGGCGCCCTCAAAGCTCAAAAGTTGGTCGCACAATTTTTTTTGTAGAATATAAAATGTAGGGAATTTGGTTGTGAACAACTTTGTATGCAGTTAGTGTTGGCGTTTATTAAATCACTTGGGAGATATTTCAGAAAAACTAAAAATAGTCCAATTTTTTGCCTGTTTTTTGTCTGTAAAAAAATTTGCCGGTAAAATTTTTGTTGGCAAACCTCAGATTCGTGTTCAACAGCTCAAAATACACTATGGTACAAAAAATCAAAACTACACCAAAACTTGCATTTATTTCGCTATTTTTGGGCTTGCGGTACTAGACTATAAGTACAATTGTTCTTTACTAAATTGACCTATTTTTACTTTCCTTATCCTAATAAGGAAAGTGAGGCGTTCGCCTGAAAAACTGGTTCATTCCATGTAAGATGATTTTTCAGGAACTAAAAAAAACTAATAACTATAGAAGGAATTAATATTTTTCCATTATTTTTTTTTTTAATGAAAGCTATGATTATAAGAAAATTGCTGTAACAGGTTCCACAAAGTTTTTTTCTACCTTAAATAAGTTTTTTTAAGTTTAATTTTGGAATGAGTGAGTTTTGACACAGAATTTGGAAATGAGCAAGTTTTGCAACGGCAGCTTTTGGAATGAATCAGTTTTTACACAAACACTCTAATTTTCACCTGATATACAAACCAGATTTTACCCTTGTATTGTATAGCCTACCATTAAAGTAAAGCAACATTAAAGGTCTATAGACACATAGGTGGGTGACCTATCTAAATTTGAAAAAGATTTGCATTATAGTAGGCTGAAATTGAATAAAAAGTTGTAGGTAATAAGACCAATTTTATTTTAATTGATGCCAAAACAAAAAGTGATATTGGGTATTTTTTATTATCATTATTATTATGATTTTAGATCTAGACCCATGAAATGAAAACAAAAAGGGAAACTTTAAGAGTTACATAGGATACAAAGAAAAATATTGGAGACTTTGTTAATAAAATAAAGGGAGTGCTTCCAAAGCCGAACACGGTTGCTTTTATTTTTTTAGATCTCAGCCGAACAGTCTCTGTTGTACGCATTAGCGTTGATGCTCGTGCTTATGTACTACTTATTTTTCAGTATCATACACATCGATATATTAGAGATACGGTAGGTGTGAGTCGTGTGAAGCGGGTGGTCGAGGTTCAAGTCATGGTCGTGACATTTTTTTTAAGTGATATAACATTTTCTTTTTTTATTAATGATTTTACTTTCGCCAGTACTAAAGTAGCGAAAGTATTGTTTTTTACTTTCCTTAGGTATTTTCATTTATTATTATTATTTTTAAACTAAAATAATATTTTTATGAGACTTAATGGGGATAGGTAGGGTTAGGTAAAGTTAACATGGTGAACTATCCTTTATGATCACCAACTTTGTTGGATAGGATGCCTTGGGCAACGGACTTAGCTTAGGTTAGCAACCAGAGTAAAAATCACCGCAGGCGGTTAGGGTGAGTCGCGCAGCGACTCACCCTAACCCTGCGGTGATTTTTACTCTGGCTAACCTAAGCTAAGTCCGTTGCCCAAGTCCATCCTATTCAGCTTAAGGAACCGTTCTCTTGTATACTCTATGAAAAGTAGTTCAAAATAGTTAAAATCAAAGATCATTAAAAAATAAAAGAATGACATGTAGTATTATCGCGCCTTGTGTAAGTTTATTGCAATTCCGCATGGTGCGCTCTGGTATTTTATACTGTTCGGCTGAGATCCAAAAAAATAAAAGCAACCGTGTTCGGCTTTGGAAGCACTCCCTAAAATAAAATTTGCTCTACCAAATTTTGAAAACAAATGGAGGTCACGTGATCCTAATGCTGCATTCTGATTGGTTGTTTGGAATGAGCTAGTTTTTACACGGAACTGTGGATGGAATGAACAAGTTTTGCAGCAAATACGTTATTTTTACGCAGTTCTTTTATGGCATCGAATGCTTTTTTCCACGTTTATTCTTTCATTTCCTTGTAGCCCTCAGCGCGCTCTTTCCACTGATGCCCATAACTAAAAAAAAGTCTAGGGTGGTCATGAGCGAGTTTTTCTGTGGAAGGCCTCAAGTATTGTATTCGTCGAAAATTTGACCTACCTAGTTTTAAAATATTTTTAGATTATACTTTTCACAATCAACAATTTTGATTCCCAAAAATTTACTGTGCGATGTACCTACGTAAAAAAAGAGATAAAAATGAAAATACTTGTTTCGCAAAATGGGCAAAAAAACCAATTTCCCAACTTTTTGAGAAATACGGAAACTTGGTTTATGTTGAGGACACAATCCCTGAAAGTTTCACAGGGGGGCCTAATTTTTAAAAAAGTAAACAGGGTTATTTTCGCTAGATTGATTGTACTAATTTTATTATTTTTCATTCATCCCGATATCTCTCAGTTTTAATGAGTGGAGTGAGAACAAAGTGAACCTCACCTAATCAGTGCTCACCTCGTTCTCTTCAACTCATTTGTTGAGTTGTTGCCGTGCGTCTTGTATCGCGAGATCCGCGAGTGTATTTTTTACGTGCTTGTGTATTAATTTATAATTTGCAAGGAAGAGATTACATTATGATTGAATCTCTAAAGATAATTGAACACTTTATGTTTTTTAGTGCATTTTTTTTAGAAAATAAAAGAAAACATCTTGAAGCATTAGGAGGTACCTTTCAATTCAAGGTCTAATAATAAATGTGTCCTTAAGCAACAAGTGGTAATTTACCTAATGTTAAATGGTAGACCTCTGATCAAATTTTTAATATCCTTTAACCTTTTGCTGTAGCATCTGTTCCAATCTACTGTTTCTCCTATAATTGGTAAGGCGAATGTAATTATAATTAAGTAACTGTTATTTTCTTGATTTTAATAAAAATGGTTTTTATACCAAAATTAAAGAAACCGTATTTTTAGGTAGATGTTTTCAGGTAGGTAACATTTAGAATATTTCATCAAAATCACTCTTTTACTTCAAGAACTGCTCCTTCTTAGAAGTTGATTAACTTAAGATTTTAAATAGGACTATATCCCGCACAACACCTGTTCAAAACAATTCGTTAAAATATGGCTTTTTCTATTTTTTCATTACAAAGTCTTAATTTCCGTCTAATTTTACACATTTTTCATTGAAACATAACTAAACACCCTGTATGTGAGTAGTATAAAAGACGTAAAATTACATCAAAAGACTGAATATGTAAGAAAAACTTTGATTTTTGACGAAATAAAAAAGTTATGGTCTCTTAACCAAAAAGGTCGCATGGACCACACTGTAGATAATTTCTTAAACTCTCATACGGGTACGCGAAATGGTCTAAAATTTAACAGAGTCCGAATATGAAAGAAAAACACAAATTTGGTGGGTACACTGGATGATTTTACCACGTGAAAATTGGCTGCGTCGCCTCTCACGCACTCTACAACTTATTCCTTAACTGGCCTATACAGGGTGTCCATAAAGTCCCACCCCAACCTCCTTATCTCAAGAGCATATAGAAAAACTCAAAAACCCGTATTCTTTAATTTTTGAGGGATTAAATTTCTGACAAAAAATTGCCTACACTGCCCAAATCAGGCCGGGCATGGACCAACATTAAATTCTCAAATTAATGGAATGATATGTCCTGGGGCATATTGTTTTAAAATAATCGTTGAGAGGAGTTCATTGCAACAAATTTCAGTGAGCTACAACATACCGTTCTCGAGAGACGGGGTTGGCCGTCCTGGCTAATATCCCTGTTTTTTTTTAAGATGAGTGTTTCACAGCCTTTTTTATTTCGTAGCCATGAAACAGAAGCTACTGTAGACGCTTGTGGTCTGTGTTGTAGCCTGCCCATCCCGTAGTATGCCTCTCCTCTGATGGGCGAGAAGTGACACAATACTTCCCATTATTTTAGGTGCTGGGTCAACACGAGCGCATCGGAAGGTATCCCTTACAAACATTTGTAAACAAATTAAGAATACAAATTTTTGTCGGCACGGGGGATCGAACCCGGGACCTTCCGCATGTCAAGCGAGTGCTTAACAACTGAGCTAATCGTGCGCTCTGACCTATAACTCGTTAATCGTAAGTTTCAGAAGGATAAATTTTATTGATACTCCTTCTATTGAGATCTTTTGAACTAGGTATAACTCGACCTATTCTGTTGATGTAACGTATTTGATATGTTTTTCTGTTAAAACTTTTGCCGGCTGGCTGACGAAACCGACCAGAAACAAAATTGACAGGGATATTACTATATTAGCCAGGACGGCCGACCCTGTATCTCGAGAACGGTATGTAGCTCACTGAAATTTGTTGCAATGAACTTCTCTCGACGAGGTCTTTAAAACACAATGGCACAGGACATATCATTCCATTTAAGAATTTAAAGTTGGTTCGTCCCAGCCTGATTTGGGCAGTGTAGGTGATTTTTTTTGCAGAAACTTAATTTTTTTGCTGAAAAAAAAAAAATCAGGGTTTACGGGTTTTTGCATTAGCTATATTTTCAGTCGTTCTTGAGATAGGGGGGTGGGGTGGGACATTATGGACAACCTGTATACAAAATTTGAGTGTTTCACAGCCGTTTTTATTTCGTAGCCATGAAACAGGAGCTACTGTAGACGCTTGTGGTCGGTGTTGTAGCTTGCCCATCCCGTAGTATATTGCATCCCCTGTGATGGACGAGAAGTGACACAATACTTCCCAATTAGGTGCTGGGTAAACACGAGCGCACCGGAAGGTATCCCTTACAAACAATGCTTCTTATATTAAAGAAAACCCAAAATTTTGGACAGAACAGTGCAAAAATAACTTGCCGATTTTTAAACAATGTTCTATTTAAGTTCTATTTTCGCCCATTATTGCTATATCATGAGCATATTCCTATAGCTGAATATTTGATATATCTAATGCTTTTGATTCTTGATTAAAGGCATATTGAAGGGCAAGGTGGAAAACAATCGGTGATAATTCATCTACTTAATTGTTTAACGCCACTATTGGTTTAAAACTTATCTGATAATCCGGCTTTTGAGAGATCTTGATTGGTTGTATTTGAAGCTTGAATATTAAACTCAACAAATAGAATATGTGTTTCTTTATTGTATCCACATCTCTTTTCTAATATCCGTCTAAGGCAGAATATTTGATCTGATGTTTTGATAGGGTACCTATAGAATGTGAAGAAAATCACGACGTAGTAGTGTGTTCTTAATTGGCAGTGTATTTTTGTTGTTGTTGTGTTTTAAGGTACCAATACGGGTTGAGACAACTCTTTGGGTAATTAGAAAAGTCATATTGAGAGCACAATTAGCTCAGTGGTAAGATACTCGCTCGCCATGCGGAAAGTCCCAGGTGTTCGAACCCCGACCCGACAAAAAATTTCTATTCAAAATTTGGTTACAGTTGTTTGTATGATATATATTTTCTTCCGGTGCGCTCATGTTGACTCAGCACCTAAATGGAAAGTATTGTGTCACTTCTTGCCCATCAGACGGGAGGCATACTACAGGATG
This sequence comes from Bactericera cockerelli, assembly GCA_024516035.1. Classification (NCBI taxonomy): domain Eukaryota; kingdom Metazoa; phylum Arthropoda; class Insecta; order Hemiptera; family Triozidae; genus Bactericera; species Bactericera cockerelli. The sequence continues at coordinate 23,554,734 of CM044957.1, forward strand.
GACAAGCTACAACACGGACCACAAGCGTCTACAGTAGCTCCTGTTTCATGGCTACGAAATAAAAACGGCTGTGAAACACTGATCTTTAAAAAAAAAAAACCTATCAAGATTTGATTAGATGATTAAATGATTCAAGGTCAAACTGATGAGATATAATGAACTCATCTCCTCTCTTGCTTCCTCTTCTACATTTTGCAACACCGGGGACAAATTTAAATTAGATGAACTGTCAAATACTCGGGTCATTTGGAGCAGATTCAATTTTTTTCTCGTGATTCCTGAATACAGGGTCTGTGAAAACGAGACCGAGACACCGACCTCAGTGGCTTGATTGTTAATTAAATAATACTTGACAAATATGTATTTAGATGGAGAGCTTGAGTAAATGTCACATCAATATTCTAATTAAAATAACTAAGTATAATAATGACCTCAGAGGACGGGGGATATTGGTAGAAATAAAATATTGTTCATCCCTTGCTCTCTTACCGAATGGAACGTCAAATTTACGATATTTTTAAAAGGTATATCCCTTTCATCAACTACTGTAAACAAACTTTGAATAGGTATACCCTTTTGTCGGCTCTGTGATTCGAACCCGGACCATTCCCCAAGGCAAGCGCGTTTAACTCGATCAACATATTTTGTCACAATTTATCTAATATCTGTATGTAGGTATGTAAGGCGATAAAATTTGTAGTTTTTGCTGAAATGTAGGTATGTTCCATTAGGGTGGCTCTTAGCTATACAGGGTCTAGATGCAAATATTTTAAGGGTAGTATATAAGTGCGCATAAATTGTTAAAAAATACCTTATTATGTATAATTTTATTAAATTGAAAGCTCATTCGTATTAAGTAGTTAAAATTCATATAATTATGTACCTAGTTAAAATGGAACGCAAGAAACACAAAACTCAACAAACACTCCTGAATCATGACGGAAAATTCAAATTTGACTGAATTTTAACCGAGGTGGATCGTGAATTGTGGAATAAATACACATAAGGAAATTGATCATATCCAATTTTGACTGTATTTACTAATGCTTATGATCTTGTCTTTTGATTTCAGGGAGCTATGGGGACCCTAGTGGAACCCTGTAGATGCTTTTCCAAATATCTCATCTGTATATTTAACTTCCTATTATTTGTAAGTATCTGGGTGGGTTTGGTGCCGCTTGGACTAACTTTTTTTATTATTCATCCTAGATGGGGTTGTGACATATGAAATCCAATAATTTTGAGTTACTGATTACGAATTTGATATTTATTTTTCGTTTACTGTTACCGTTGAGTCACCAGTGGCGGAATTTGATATACATTCGAGGCATAAGGAAAGTTGTGTGGTATCATACCAGTTTATTTACAATTGTGATCTACAGGGTGGACCAAAAAAACGTTTACACCCGTTAATGGTAGATTACTGACGACATTTCCAGACCGGATCTGCAATCCGTTTTTTCGGATTCGCCTTTATAACTGCACAAAGTGATTTTTTGCAACTTTCTGAAAAAGTCCGACTTTGGCTTATTCTTCAGGTCAGAACTTTTTTCCTGTTTAAGATGAGTTGAATCTGAACAATTCTGCGGAAAGCCAACAAAATTTCGATGTTTCTAGCTACACTACTTTGTTTTTCACGGTTTGGTTTGGCATCTTTTTTGACATCTGAATAGAAAAAAAAATTCTCATGTAAATTTTTTACACTTTGAAACACTCAAGATTTGCCCGAGCAAATTTTGGCACAGACACGGGCAAGTTTGATAAAAGTTGGCGGCCAACCCAAGGATGCTAAAAAATAATTTTACGATTTTTTATCACGTGATCTTCTGGGAAAACGAACCTGGTAAGTCTCAAAAAATGATGTTCAAAATCTTAAAACTGTTGACCGTGTAGGGTTGTCTTGTACTCAAAGAGTAATTAGCTATTTATGTCTGATAATTATTTCCCTAGGAATTAATTAAAGGCCAGTCAAATTAATGATTGTTTGTTTCTCGATGATACTTTTCAAGCATATTTTTCTGCATTCTATGAAATATTATCTTTAAACTTCTTGAGTTTTTTTCGTACAAGTTACATAATTATTATTATTCGGATGCTGAAATGGCAGATATGCATTTAGCATATGGAGCTGCCAACAGGAACATTTGGGATCACGTGAAAAACATAGTTTATGAAATACCAGTGGAGACGCAAGAGTAGCAGAATGTGGTAGCAAGAATCCTGTTGTCATTTGATGACCTGATGGAAAAACCTGGAATCTTCCGCAACATTCGACCTTTGCATCCAGGAAGGTGGACGCCACTTCCAACAGTTCCTCTGAGGGAATTGAGAAGGGAGATAGAGAGAGAGAGAGAGAGAGAGAGAGGAGAGAGAGAGAGAGAGAGAGAGAGAGAGAGAGAGAGAGAGAGAGAGAGGAGAGAGAGAGAGAGAGAGAGAGAGAGAGAGAGAGAGAGAGAGAGAGAGAGAGAGAGAGAGAGAGAGAGAGAGAGAGAGAGAGAGAGAGAGAGAGAGAGAGAGAGAGAGAGAGAGAGAGAGAGAGAGAGAGAGAGAGAGAGAGGCAGAGAGCGAAAGAGAGAGAGGTAGAGAGCGAAAGAGAGAGAGAGAGACAAGAAGGTAGAGGGACAGGTCTGAGTTAGAACTAAGGTACTAAAGTTACCATTGGTTTCAAAAAATTGTGTGAGGAGAATCCATAGTGTGTACTATTAATGGCTAAATAAAAAATGGCAACAGTCTTTTTTATTTTGAAGTCATTAAATTTTTTGCTGGCTCTGGCGTTCGGACCGGGGTGGGATCTTCCGCAGGGCAAGTGACTAGCTTACCACTGAGCTAATCGTGCGCTTCTAATCGTTTCTCATTGAACATACTAACACAAAATGTTTTTTAATAGTATAAAACATAATAAAGACTGCAAAAGTTTATTAATTTTACAAAATATTATCTTGTTTTTTTTTTTTTTCAAGATTTCTATTAAGAGTTGGCAATTGGTAAATATTTGTTATTTAATTAGTATTGTTTATGATAGAAGAACCTACCTACATATTTACCTGGCTTCATTTCATAAACTCTATTTTCTTTAGGAAAATTTGCTAGTTTTTTTTTCTCTCGTAGGGAAGCATAAGAAAAACCATCCTTACATTATCAAGGCAGTCTCTCATGGGCTTACATGAATAATAATTATGTGTATTGTGATACCAATAGTATCTGATATAACTCAATTTACAAATGGTATTACCCCCGAAAAATCACAAGTTGTTGGTACAACAGGTAAGATACAGGTATGAATAAAATGTTCCATCAGATTTTTTTTGATAATTAAAATAACATTGACCGCCGAGAATTGAACCTCGATCATGCGACTATCACACTTAGCACTACCACATCTAGCTAACACCACTAACAAACTGACTAGCACGAAAATTATCATTTGAATTTTCCTAAACTGGCTGATGAAGGCATGTGAGACCGCGGTATTCAAAAAATACAATGTAAACAATTTTTGTAAACAATACAAGACGCCCTTACACAGTCTACAGCTAGAAAACTCTTAGAATTTTTGTAAAGTTTTTGGCAAACATCTAATAATTTTTCCCAGAATATCACGTGATAAAAAATCGTAAAATTATTTTTTAGCATCCTCGATGGGGCCGCCAACTTTTATCAAACTTGCCCATGTCTGTGCCAAAATTTGTTCGGACAAATGTCGAGTGTTTTATTTAGTAAAAAAGTTTTTTCGGGTGTTTTTTTCTGTTCAGGTGTAAAAAAATATGACAAACCAAACCGTAAAAAACAAAGTAGTGTAACTAGAAACATCGAAATTTTGTTGGCTTTCTGCAGAATTGTTCAGAATCAACTCATCTTAAACAGGAAAAAAGTTTTGACCTGAAGAATAAGCCAAAGTCGGACTTTTTCAGAAAGTTGCAAAAAATCACTTTGTGCAGTTATAAAGGCGAATCCGAAAAAAACGGATTGCAGATCCGGTCTGGAAATGTCGTCAGTAATCTACCATTAACGGGTGTAAACGTTTTTTTTGGTCCACCCTGTATAATCGTGCCATAGAACAAAATTACTCACAATATCAAGGAAGGGAAAAAAGAGAAAAATCAAATTTTCGAGACTTGTTGACTGACCTCTTGATTGATCTCGTTGCATTTTCAAAAAATTGAGATGTAACCATATGTGTTTGATAGAATTTGACGGATTTGCAGAATTTCGAAAAATGCTGTCAAACGTGTAAGTACCATTAAATCAAGGGGGAAACATTTTTACCATGTTTCGTTTTTTTATCACTTCCAGGGATGGCCGCATTGGTCAACTTTGGAATCTTAAATGGAACTACCATGTTTGTGATACATTTGTGGAAAGAATTTGACATTAAAAGTATTTTAAGACAAATTAGAGTTTTTTGTGTTTTGCCATATGAAATAATGAAATTTTCGTTCAATTTTTATATCAGGGGAGATGATTTTAAGGGGTCAATTTTTTTATTATTGTAAAAACTATTCATTTTCGAGTATAATTTGTGCTCATTTTCAATCTTAATATCTTTATTAAGTCTTCTTTTTTCAATCTTAATATCTTAAAAACAGGGCCGGAGACAGCTTTTACCCTTTTACACATTAAATTGAACTAACTCCGGCCCTGTTCTTATTATAGACTTAACAACAAAACCCATGGCATTTATTTTGCACAAATTATACCTAAGTACTCGTAGACGAATAGTTTTTAAATTTTTAAAAAAAGTTGACCCATCGACACCTCCCCCGGTAAAGCTAATGGTATAAAAAAGAGGAAAATTTAATTATTTCAACTGTCGGAGTTTAAAAAAAAAAAAAAAATGTTTGGCCCTGTTATATGTAGTTTAAAAAAACTCGACTTAAAATACTTTAATTGTCAATTAATTGCCAGAAATGTATCACAAACAGGGTGATATGGTTTAAGATTTTCTATTCTACCGTCCTTGGTAGGTAGTAATAAAAAATAAACTCGTGTGACATCACACGACTTTCCCTATCACTAAAAAATAAGTCAAATTCCTCCAATGGTGACTCAACGATAGGCATCTCAAAATCATTAGATTTTATGTCACAACCCCCATCTGGTGTGAATAGTAAAAATGTTAGTCCAAGGGGGCCGGTAAATAGGGGCCGGGTTCCAAAATGTTCAAGATGTCAAAAAAATGATCAGAATAGACCCTTATTAATTTTTTTATTTAAAGAAAAACTTGTTCATAAAAAATCATATCTTTATCATTTAGCCAGAACCGCCAAACGCGGCATTATGACCTCTGTACCAAATAGGGAGGGGTAGAAGGGGGTTAGGAGGCTGGAGTAGAAAGAAAGACTCGGAGCGCATCTTTTGACTATATTATGTTGAGCCTCGGATAAACGAGGACGAGTTATATCAAATTCGAGCTTAAATATATTGGTACTGGTTTTTACATCTACTAGTACTGATAAAAGAGTTATAAAAGCAAGTTTTGAGTCATTGTAGTGAACAAAAATATGATATCTCATAGGTATTTAATTTGTCGTACTATTATATTCTTACAGGTAGCGGGATCCATATCATTTGGCATAGGACTCTGGGTGCACTATGACAAACAGTCCTTCTCTAAGTTCCTCACAATGGTTGATCGCTCAGTCCAATTTCCAGGGGTAAGTTTCTTAAATGAAATTGTAACAACTGCTGTATTTAGGGAGACACCCACACGCATTTCACAGGTATCAATGAATCTAGGCGCACGGCAGTTCACGAGGCCAAGTTCCGGTCCACGCACGTACCTACATACCTACAAGGTCCGCCAAAAAAAGAAGCCACAATATTCAGATTCGCCACAAAAAAATGACCTCATTCAAATATGTACATCAATATTTCTTTTTTCTCGTTTTTTATTTATTTAAATTGATTGCACCATTATTTCAGAAATCAATTTCAACAGACACCTTTAAATATCTTTTATTACTATTTTGATATTTTCTCATTCAGCATGATAAAACCTTTAATTTGATACGTCACATGTACAAGATTGAGTTGAAAAAAATGGAGCTTGAAAAAATTTTGAGAAAAAGAAAGTAAAAAATAGTTCAGTGAAGTCTATGGAAAATCTGAATATGCAATAAAATTCAGGTCGATTAATTTAAGATTTTAAAGTTGAAATAACCTTAAAGGATAACCTTGAGAGATCTGCAAAGGTCATCATAACATGTCCCCTTTTGAGCTATGAAAATGATCTCGAAATAGATTTTTTGTATTTCCAAAGCCTAGTAATCGCGCTGGTGCGCTCTTGTATTTATCAGACCAAGCCCTCAAAGCTGACTTCGAAAAGCGAAAATAAATCAAATTTCAATAAAAGATTATATCTGTTTAGACTTAAACTAGCAGTCCAACTGCAATCCATTCAAACGTTTCTGACCTAAATATTAGCAAGGAACATTGCGACTTAACAAAGCATTTCATAATCTTTGCAGACAGAAAAGTCGCTGAGCTGAATAAGGGGGAAAATCTTTCTTTTTTCAAGTTACAACATACCTACCCTAATGTGAGTTCAAACTTGCATTCATTATATTTTCCCCTAAAGTTTGAAGAGTGCAGAATATAGTATCTGTGCATGCGTGGGTGCCTGCGTGGAGGAGTGGGAAGTGGCGTTGAACTTGTATGGACACGTGGCAAGAGTTGTGCAATTCACTTCTATTATTAATACCGCGTGAGCGTCTACAGGGTGCCGCCTGCGAGTGTGGAGATGGCCACTGGTGCATACAAAAAAAAAACACAAAATGCTTTATAAATCATAGAAGAGAGATTTTATTTGTTTCGAAATCACATCCTTATTGTATGCTTAACGTAAACCGAAATTGACAAGATTATTCTTGGAGCTTAGCAACTCCACGCCCCAGCCGACCTGAGCTGATGGTGTAAAATTAACACCAAGCCCAGAGCTCATACTTTTTATCCTGTATAATAACATTGGCAATAAAATCTTTCCAATGTTCTTGTAAATGATAAAAAGACAAACTCTGATTGACATGTTTTGACAAACCTTGATATTCATCTTTCAAGTACATAATTAAATTATGTACTTGAAAGATGTAGGATTTTCCAGCCCAACGAAAAACAAGAATCAAATGTAGGTATTGTGCGTCCTTAGTTACATAGGTAATGTTACCTCAGTCACGTGTATTCCACGGCCAACTTTGAAAAACCAAGATAATTATTCTATCACATAGCCACAGGTAGGTAGAGACTTTGAACTGGCAAAAAGACTGACTAGTGCTGGGCAGTATTCATTAGTAATCGTAGCTTGACCAACCCTGTAACTGTGGGGGTGTTCAACTTGCTTTACAATTTATTTGTGTGGAGCGTTCCACTTTGCATTGTTAATAGTTAATAGACAACAGCGTCTTAACAACAACAACGAATTTGTGAAGTTGTTATTATTGGTGTCGAAATGAAGAAGGGGCGAATATCATATAAATTATATAACTAAACCAGCGGGCTGCTCCCGCTTCACCAATCCATCACACGCACACCACACAACACGTCTGGAGAGAGTTCAAGCAAAATTTGTGCGTTTTTTTTTGGGATGTCTTAGGGAATAGCATTGATTTCTTGTATTCTTAATTTGGGTAAAACCCAAAAACTCTACAAGCTATTTGACCTGGAAATCAATGTTATCCCTGAATACATGCTGGTAAACGCAATGCGTAACTTGAGAGAACGTCTGAGCTCTCAGTGCATACACTCTGCGTTCAGGCGAATGCATATATCCCAGACAGCACAGTCAACTGGATGTATACCATACTGTTAGGTGGAAAAAGTCTACTTGCCCACCTGGAAATCAGCTGGAGATTTCCACCTTCCACCTGACCTCCACCTGGAAATCAACTGGAAATGAACTGGAAAGTAACCCAACTTTTAACTGGAAGTCAGTTGCCCAAAGTCAACTGGATTTGTTCCACTTATTTCCAGCTACTTGTAGCGCTCTCTAGTGGATGGGTAGTAACTCACTACCACAATGTTGACATACCTATTTACCTATACTGTACATTATACTACATAATAATCAAATGCTACGCTCTTGGTTTTGAGGTTGTGGGTTCGAATCCCATTATATGCATATTTTTTTTTTTTTTTCAAATAATAATAGTAATAAAAATACTAGAAACAAATGTATATTAGGCATAAATTCAATTTCAGTTATTTAATTTAGAGGCCATACATTCAAATCTCATGAAGAATATTTTTTTTTGTATAAAAATAAAGTAATAAATTTTAAATAGGTTTTTTTAACACGTACACACACACAATTTTGAGTATATTTTTTTTCATATATAAATTTGGAAAGAAAAAGAAAATAACTAGGTACTCTGTTTTAAACAACACAATTCAAATAAGACTCTTTAACATTATTATATTTTTACAATAAGAGTGTTTATTATTAAAAAAATTGTCCCAAAAGTGTAAAATGCACTATCAAATTTCCACCATGTCACAAGACCTTGTACCAATGTATCACAAGTATTTCTAAGTAGGTATAATCTCTATATATAAAACTCAAAGTTATGCATGTCTGGCTGACTATGTCCTCTTGGGGTTACAATACCAAACGGTACTCTCACTGAGAGTTCCCCCCCCCTAAGCCACCTTCAACATACTAGAAAATTATCAAAATTAAAATATCTAATACAATTTTCAAGTGCACTGGTAATCAAGTGGTTAATGCGCTAGTCAGATAATCAACCTAGCATAGGGTTCCGTTGTTTCAATTTTTTCCTCATTATGGTTGTGACCACATAATAATAAGACTCTGAGGGTTAGGTGGTAGAAAATGCTTTGAGCATAACCTTTAACCTTACCTGGTGGTTACCTTCCAGTTAAAAGTGTTATTATTATTTTTATTGGGACACCGGCCATGAGAAAAAACCTTAATGGTGACAAAATGCCAGGTTTTAGCTAGTATAGAAATAAAATAATGATATCCAATTATAAAATATGCTCATAACATGTACATAATCACAATAAAATAATAATACTATGTAAATTAAAATATATTTCTTTTGAGAAACCAAAAATAACAAAGAAATAAACTAATAGCCAGCAGAAAATGAAGATGGGGCATGGAATACACCAGTTTTCATGAAATTGCAAAAGTTAAGCAATGTCTAACGGGGTTGAACATGGATTAGTGAATGTTATTATGTATTTGTAATCCTTCATGACAATTTATATACTGCTGTGGCTAATTAGAATTGCTGGGTTGTTTGCTTTGAGAATTATTACCAAAAAACATTGTTATACTTAAATTAAAACAAAATTGACTTGTTAAGACTAGTGAAATTATAAAACACAATAGTGTGGAACACTTTTTTTAAATAGATATAAAATTAACTCAAAATTTAAGGGCCTTCATAGTAATAAGGTGGTAGAGAGAGCACAATAGTTATTATTGTTATTATGAACAGTGCACAGTAAATTGGCCAATTAATTTTAAATCAAGTAATCAGGAAGCATGTCACAAAGTAAACATCATTTTTTAGTGTGGCAGAACCACCTATCAGAGAAATATTCATTTTATAATGAATATTTATATTTTATAAAGTATTGTACATCTAAATAAAATCCACAGAGTGAAAAATTTCACTATCTAGCACTATGCATTTAGCTGTTTCTTTGCTTGAACCAGAACCTTTTTTTAGCCAACCTATGGTCAAGAGATCTTGAGCATAAAAAATTCTGTTTCCCTTAACACATGAGACTAGCATTCATGGTCCTGCTTTGGCTTGGCTAGGCTAGGTGAGATTAATATGGGTAGCTGGTATGATTCCAAGTGAACTGAAGGTGTTAATCCCACTGAAGGTCCAGGAACAGCAGAGTGCAGAAAGTTCATTAGGGTCCAAGTGGTTGTCTCTAGAAATGGATGGTTATTGTCAGATGAAAAAGGTGATCCAGTATTAACTGCTTCTTGTCCTCTCCTTTCCTTCTGACACGATTTAGACAAACTTAAGAACTATTTTTTGAAACATCTCGAAAGCAAATTTGGAGTTCAGAAATGACAAAGTAAACACTTTCATAGTTATAAAAAAGATGTTCAAAACTAATTAAAATATTATTTGTATTTAAAATATGTTCAAATAAATGAAATACCTATTATTTAAGAGAATTATTAATTATTTAAAACAATTCACAATTTGTCACAAAAATATCACAATTTCTGAATTTCCTTCAACAAAGGACGAGTTTTATCTAAACGAGTTTTATCTATAAAAAAGATCAAAACTAATTAAAATGATATTTGTATTTAAAAATGTTCAAAACTAAATGAAATACCTAATATTTAAAAGAATTATTAATTATTTAAAACAATTTACAATCACCAATATCACAATGATTCTGAAATTACGAAAGATCAAAGATGGCGTCTTCAACAAAGGACGCGTTTTATGTAAACTGGAAAAATGTGGAGCATTTCCAGCTGACTGGTCAACTGACTAAATTCTAGTTATGTCCTAGCTGGAGAGAGTCGTTATATTTCCAGCTGACTGCCCAGGTGACTGAGTCTAGATGGATTTTTGTTGGAAATATCCAGGTGGCTGGTCAACTGATTTAATCCATGATGGAAAAATCCAGCTGTCGGGACAGTTGGAAGTCCAGTTGACTTTATACACCTGGATATTTCCACCTTAAATCCAGACTGGAAGTCAACTTCCGTGCTGTCTGGGATGTAGGTACATAAAAGGTCAAATAACAAGTAGTATATTAGATGAGACAAATCCAAAGACAACTTTGCTTGAACATTTCAAAATTACAAAACAAAATACATACGAACTAGATTTAGCGTAAGTAAAGCACGCTCGTTTTGTTTTTCTTGGCGTTGCAAAAACTAGAGTTTTGCTTGATTGAAAAATAAATGTTGCTCTCACCACAAGACCTACAACTTGGGAATTTCAGCCCAAGTTCTAAACCGGTTGGAGCAGAATTCTTGGGGACTGGCTACTTCTGTACTTCGAAGAATTTAATTTTAACATTATTGAACTTGAAAGTAAAATATTATATGTATTTGGAATCTTTTAATAAATATTTTGTTCTCTCTCTCTCTCTCTCTTTCGCTCTCTCCCTCTATCTCTCTCTCTCTCTCAAAACTCCCAAACCTGCTACCCACAATAACCTCACCCAGCCTGGGTTGGTCCGGAATGCCAGCATCACAAAGTCTTCACCTTGCTGGACGTTGCTTAACTTCGGCGATCCTACGAGAACCGGTGCATTCAACGCGCCATCGACGTTTGCACTTGCGAGATTAATATCTATTTTAGTTATAAAGTTTAAATATGAGTGCAAAAGTGATCTTACCCATTCAAACTTTTTTAATGGGTTGGGTGGAAGAGATTGCCACAGGCAATAACCCTGCCCTTTAGGTAGGACATTTTTCTTTTTCTTTTCTTTCTTGTATATTTGTTTAATCTTTTTGTTTTTCTTTATATTTCATTGTATTCTACTGTATATATTTTTTGTTCTACCTAATAAAGCTAAAAAAAAAACTCGTTGCGGTATGTTTCTGATTTCTGTTCTCTGTTTCAGCTGTCTGGGTTCACGCACCCAGATGCCCTCACGGACGCATCTCTTCTCCTGATGGTGGCGGGGGGCATGCTCTGTGTTGTCAGCTTCCTGGGCTACTGTGGCGCCTGCTGCAGCTCACCTTGCATGATGACACTCGTGAGTAATCCTCTCCAGCCTGGGTGAATCATGGGATTTACAGGGGTTCTAATTTTACTGATCATCTACCAATTCCTCACTTTGCTGGACGTAGCTTCAATTTATTTTTATTTCGGAAGTGTTCATATATACCTATGTATATTATTATTTAGGTATCCTTAACTCTCTCCATTGCGAAAAATTGTGGTCTTAGTCACCGGGGGCAAGAGGGTAGCGCTCTAGGCTTCCACGCACGGTGACCTGGGTTCGATCCCTAGCAGGCAGGATTTTTTCTGTCCCATACTTGGGTGTCCGGGGTTTTATCATACCTTGTGAGAAAAAATGAGAAGCTGCTTTAATGTTAGCAGTGTCGAAATTTAGGGTATAAATAAGATACAGTACGGCGGACTTGAAACCTGGAGGTCGGTGGTTCAAGTCCCGAATTCAGCGAATATTTAGTAAAGCGAGTTTGAGTAGTTGTGATATGACGAAAGTGGTTAACACAAAGTTAATAATAAAATGATAGTTAATAATAAAATAAGGTACAGTCAAACCTATGAAAAGTATATGCTGCTTGATGGAATACCTCGATACTGGGCAAGCTAAAGACTAGACTCTAGGAGGGAAAACTCGATTATCCCCCAAAATAATTCGAACTGTTCCACCAGAGCATTGAGTCTGGACGGCAGTCCACAACTTCGGCCATGCCTGTGATGACTTTTTCGAGTAGTGTGGGGCCGAAGGTTGTGTTTACTCGAGTCAGATTTTGGCTACCTGTTACCGTTTCGGCTGTAAAAACATTTTAAGGCGGAACTTTCGACTCTCTCCCGAAAATCAGAAGTTCCTAGGAACATCTAAAATTCCTAAATAATTAAAAAATCAAACCGGGAACATCTAGAAGTTCCTAAGCGCTCTAGGAACAACAAGAAGTTCCTAGGAACTTAAATCGGGAAGTTCCTGCAACATAGGTAACTATAGAAAGCAGATTCAGTATCAAAAAGTTCATCTGACCGCCGCTAACAGGATGTAGAGGATCTAATACTAAGTGACCACATTTGGTGGTCGATTGATTGTCTGGCAACCCAAAGCGGATTTTTATTATTTATTCGAGAACATGACCACATAATAATGGCACCAAATCAACTGATGGAATAAAGGAAGGGACTTAAAAGTGTTAATTGAACAGTAGAACTATATAGCTATCTTTTATTGTTTTGCTATTATGGTACTTATTAGGACTATAATGGTCCAATTAAGGAATGATTTTAAAGAAGGTGTATTGTGTAAGAGTTGACGCATCCATTTCCTTCGGTTACTTTTCGAGGAGGGTTATGAGTTATGAGTAACTACACTAAAAGCCGGAAGACCTAGCGTCTAGGATGGGAGGAAATGGAGAGAGAGGGGAAAAAAGGGTGAAAGTCGGTCCCAATTCAATTTTGATTCAATGCTAGTTTTAAAAATCTCTAACCTTTTTAAAGATAAGTGTACAATATATCTACTCATCGCGAAACTTGGCTGGTGCACTACCGTTCGCTTAAATAAGTTATGAAAGTTCCAATCTAACCTACTGTTCAAAGATTATGTGCTTGTCCTAGAATTCCTAACAGTTAGTTATTCGTAGCTGTAGAATAATACGTGATTTGACTGACTATGACTACACTTGTTTAATATGTCAATTTCACAAAACTAATAAACCATAAATGATAATATACATATGTCGTGTAATGTTCATTGTTCAACCAAGAAGCTAAGAACTGATATCTAGGTCTGAATTGTTAAAGACAAGTTGTCGCATACTAGAACAATGGCCCATTTTTGTAATTTCATTTGTCTATTTTTCGATATCTCTGATAGGTTTTTTCGTTCTCAGCCTTGAAATCTCTAATTACGAGCAATACTAGTAAAGCATTGACTTGGGTGGGGGTAAATTCATATACAGTATGTCCCAGAACTTGATAGCCAAGCATGCAAGGAACGTACTCGCAAATTTCAATTGGACAAAAATTGCAGCATTAAAGGTGAAAAGAACTTTTCATCCAAATCCTAGCCTAGCTCGACGTTGCTTAACATTATATTGTCAAAAAAGGCTCGTTAATAGGGTTTTTCTTCATGTGAACAAAATCCTGATAACTGAAATCATCAAGTTTCAGTGATCGCCAACTTTTGTAAGTAAACAGTAGTTTTCCTTCTCGCTAGAACTTCTTACTGTATTATAAGTTTAAGTCCCTATAATTAAGGGCACACACAATACTCAAGTGATCTGTAAATCTATTATTTCGTAATTCTAGAACATTAATTTAGGAGGAGCCAACACGACAGTGCCTTTTGTGTTGGCTTCTTCAGCCGACTTCCTCATTAGTTCTGCAAAATCTAGAATGTTCAATTGGAAGATTTTCAGTCATTAAACTGTGGTGAAGAAATACAAAGAGAACTCCACGCATGATAATGACAATGAAACATCTTCGAGGTTCAGACTTCTGTTATTATAAATTCTTGACGCTTGAGTAACATGGGTTTGAGATGAGGCAACTATGTCTTCGGATTGCTCTCTGGTACGTAACTTTCCTTACTGTACTTCCACCTTTGTCTACAAACTCGATTCCATTCATTTAACCGTTTACACAGTTGGAAATGGCACATAAACACACAATATTCAACAGAAAATAGCTAATCAAAAATAAAATTTTAATACGAAAGGAAAGGTTAAAAAAGAAATACACTGCCAATTATGGACACATACTTCCTCGTGATTGGTTCACATTGTATACACGTGGCAATTTTGAGATTTTATACTAGATAAATCACTTGTATCTGTAAAACCGCTTAACCGATTTTATTCAAATTTGTTTTATATGGTAGAATTGATTACCGTAGATTACCGTTTTTTCTACATTCTAGGTACTAGAAAATATTCTGTATCGGCAAGTCTCAGACCTTATTTTCGATTTCTAATAATATTAGAAATTTATATAAATTAAAAGAAAAGGTACCTAATGGTTAAAAATTATTACGCCTAAACATCGCAAGCAGGGCCGATGGCGCGTTGAATGCATCGGTTCTCGTAGGATCACCGAAGTTAAGCAACGTTTAGCGAAGTAAAGACTTCTTGATGCTTGCATTACGGGCCACCCTAGGCTGCGTGAGGTTAATGTGGGTAGCAGATTTATGAGTTTCCTGCGAATAGAGGGTACACCACTGTCGTGATATGGCCATTACAGTTAGCGACGTCAAACCCAAATTAAAAAAAAAAACATCGCTGCAGACCTGCGTCGGAATATTGAATTAATTAATGAGGATCAGAGTTCAAGAGAGGTGAAGATCAAAATAATTTACCGGAGAGAAAAATTATGTATCTCATTGAATAAAGGATGGCTTGTGTTTAAAAAATTCAAAGAAAAATGTGAAAAACTGTTAATTTTTTATAAAATGTTAAAAAGATGAAAAACATACTTAATTTATATTTTGAATTGTTAGTCAATAAATTTAAGCAAAATAAATGTACAGCCGAGAAATGTTAACTTTTCTGAGTGTATGGCAGTGCGCCAGGCCATGTTCCAGCAAGCACTGCAGTGTATCTTCAACGAACCGATTCACCCGGTTTTACACACCCATATTATCTTCATTTCTGTTGACCATGGAGATATGAAAATTGGCACATACTATATATGTTCTCTTTGTACCACTAAAAACACACTGAAAACTTCAAGAGCAGTACAAAAACTTTTGGAGTAGGGTAATTTTAAAATTTACGATTTTGTAACTCACTGACTGACTCACTGACAAATTATCAAAATTATGGGGCTTTCCAACAACCTAGTACAGGGAAAAATCTGAAAACCGGAACTTTTGCACTTCAACTGCTGTTACGGTGTTGTTTTGGGAGTATATACGCGCCTTTAAGAATATGTCTTAAAATTGAAATCTTGCTTATTTAGAACACTAAAATTTCTTATGTTGATCTCGAATAACAAAAAATTTAGAGAGAAATAGGTTTCGGTTTAGGGAGTAAATTTGGTCCAAGTATGATAAGTTTAATGAAAACCAAACTATTTGTATAGCATTGATATTGCAATATTTTAGACGTCTATGTCGAAATAGAAGGAAAAAATATAGCAAAGTAAAAAAGGCAAAGTATAATTTCTTTGTGTTGAAGACCAAGTTCTCTGTAAAGTAACTTTTTCATTATTTATCTTAGATGGCGGTTGTGACACATCAAATCCAATGATTTTCAGGTACTGATTACGAATTTGACATTGATTTTTAAGTATTTTAGTCTGGGGTCATTATCGGGGAACCATATTTTTTTAGAGACATATGGGTGATTTGTCTGCCCACATGAAACGTCGAGGTTCTGGATGTTTCATCCAGGAAATATAAAATATTAAAATCGGAGCAAAAAATATTATTCGAACATAATACTTGGAATTTCTAATATTAGAAATCTATCGGAAGTAAATAAATGACTGTTTACAATACTTTTATATTTCACAGGTAGTTATTAGAAAGTAAAGAGAAAAAAGTCTCGCAATTTTATCCTGACTTTTGTGTGTGTTTCAGTATGGCTGTTTCATCCTGCTTTTTCTTGGTCATGCAGATTGCTGCTGGATGCTTGGCGTTCTTCTACAAACAAAGGGTGAGTTGTGAATCTCTTTAAATTTCGACTAATATATTATGATACATACTACTTTTGTGCCAGGGGAAATGTGCCTTAATCTCTCAACCTTAAGTAGGTATAAGCATTCACACAGCTGTCATATTCCTTCTATCTTCAGGAATCTACTAGCCGGTTACACCCTTTTTTATTTATTTATTTACACTTTATTTTTTTACAAAACAATCATCAACAACAACAACAAAAAAATATAACAATAAATTTAAAAAAAAACTTAGAAATATGTACAAATGAAATATTAATTTTTATTACAATTGTATTGTAATCCGGGGCGAAGTTAATTCCTTATCTGTGTACCCTTATCTCTTTTTTGTTGTTCATGCCTAAACTTTCTCTAAGTACTTATTTCCTTTGTTCAGTTTAGGTACATTAGCTAATCCGCTGTCCAACAACATGTCACCATGTGGAATGTTTGCAAGTTCATCAGTTCCAGTACTTACTGTAACAGTACAAACAACAGCAATAAAATTCTCAGTACTATTGTGTCCTACTTCTTGCAACTCTTCAAGTCCTGAGGATTAAATCTTCAGAATCATTGTGGTATACAATAGTGGAGTTCTGTATGACCGCGGATCTTAAGATTCCTAAGCCCCAAGCTTAAAGCTAACGGTCCTCCATGTCGAGAGACCATTGGTCTAGCATTCCCTCTTCGTGTTGGCCTCACACTTGTGGGTGATGTCGGTGTATCTGATTAGTTGATTCTGATGAAGAGTAATTTGTTACAATCACTCAGCAGCTACTTCGATCAATCGAGATTAGAATCAGTAATTTTATTATAAGTGTGCTGTTGAGTATGTTGAGATGTGTTTTAAATTCTTAATACATAATATATTTTCTTCTTCTTTTTATTGCTTTGCTTTACATTTGACTTGAAAATAAAGGGTGTATGTAGGCAAGGTATATCTATTTGCTTTTGCCATAGGCGGCTTTTTCTCAGACAAGAACTGATGTTTGTAATCGAACAGTTTAAACATCTAGATACAAAACTTACATTACATACATAGGTTCCATATTAATGCCCCTGAACAAACGCATCCTGTCTTTCGCTTGGTAGCTTACGTAAAAAACTCTATTTTCCTAGGGTATTATATCATTCCAGTGATATGACTTACCATACATAATTATAATATTATTATTACTTTATTAGTAACAGCAGTCACCATTGTGAGTAAGTCGTGTTTTCTGAAGTCTACCTATGAGTAATACAAAGTTTGGCCAGAAAGTACTGAGACTGATGCTGTTAAAACTGCGCATACAAGAGATTAAAATTAACATTTTTGAAAAGCTAGAGAATATCCGAATTGTTTAGGCGAAACGGTAAGAGATATCAAGAAATTGTTGCGAGATGACCCCAAGTAAAATTGCACTACGATACCAGGAAAACTTTCAAAAGTCTAAAATTCGCAACTGTCCTCAAGTTATGACCTTCTTCAAGTATTGCCTTGAGGAAGGGTCCGATTTTAAGACAGCCTTCGCCGTGGAACTTGAAATCTATCGCGATGTGTGTGTGTGTGTGTGTGAGAGAGAGAGAGAGAGAGAGAGAGAGAGGAAGATGGTTTGGCGAAAAGAGTGCAGCCCGCTAGTTTTATAATATAAGATACCTTTCTAGAGTCTCTGCAGGTTCCTCTTTAATAAAATGTCCAACTTATTCTTGACGTTAAATGACTGTTTTCTCTTGGGTCAAATCAGGATAGCACAATATAGCACATAGTAGAAACCAATCTTAATAAAGACTATTGCATAGCTAGTGATCTACATGATAGCAAAACAAGTACTTACGGCTCTTGTCACTTGCTGTTTCATTATTTTAAGAACATCACACTCTCAGACGCACGCAGATCATGCAATCCGTTGTCGATATCGAGTTAGGTTTATGCATTCTCTCGTGCAGGCACCATCATCTTGTCTAAGCATCTAATTCAGATTGCACTGAACTACTTTCACAAAAAAAAGTCCGACAGTGAGTGTGTCCGATTGAGGCATTGAGCTAGTCCGATAGTAAGAGTGCTCGCACGCTACACGCTACCTACAAACCAACTGAAATCCGAAATACAGAGTGAACGAAAAGTCTCGGGACAAATTTTATTTTTTTTATCTTTTAACCGTTTAGCTTGAATTTTTGCATGAAGATCGCAGATCCGTGATCAAAGTATCGAGTTATGCTGGGTCCACGCAGGTGCAACATGCAACATGAATTCACTCTGTGTGGACGGCTTCTGAACACGAACATGAATGTTCAAAAATTATCCATGAGGATGTCGGTTTCCTACCGAACATCTTTGATCTTTGTTGCTACTATGTTGCACGTGTGTGGACGGCACCTGAACAATCTGAACATAGAAACCGAATGGATCACTGACGAACACGAAATGCAACACGTTGCTGCAACAGTGTTCCGATTACCACACCCATGTTGCAGCAACGTGTTGCATGTTGCACCTGTGTGGACCCAGCATTTAGGGGTCAATTGTGTGTACAATTTGACGTAGATTTCGAATATTGAATAAAAAATAGGGGGTTCTATTTAAAAATTAAAAGTTTATGCCTGTTTCAATACTTTTTGGACACCCCGAGAAATTTCAACTACGCCAAAATATGGGTAAATTTGCATTAACCATTAAAAAGATAAGAATTCGTCCCGGGACTTTTTGTTCACTCTGTATAGCAAAATTTCAGATAAACATTACAACATAATATATCATAATTCATAGTACATCTTTGGGTATTTGACATTTGATGGCCATAATTATGAAGTGAGAGAAAAGTGATATACAATACATTTAACTAACACTACATTCGTAAATACCAAATATTTTTCTTTCACCAGCACGGCCATGCCTTGGTGAATGCACTGCGCCGCAGGCCTAGCTGCAACGCGGCTAGTATTGTATAAGAAACTGATTTTCCACTCGGTGCGGTGACTTGGTTAACTCAGCTCTAGTGATAGTCCTGTCTGACCTGTAGTGAAGAGGTCATGTTGTGGTAAAGAAATTGGATCAAAGCGAATGGAGAGGACCTTGGTAACCCAGGATCCAGGCTCATCTTGTAGAACTGAACTCTTCCGAGCGTTAAACAGGTTCCCAAAGAATGTTTGTTGTTCATGTGGTTGGAACGAGAACAAGGCGCTATGAAACAAATAGAGCTTTGTTAAAATGCATTACTCTTCGCGGTGTGAAATTCTTTTGGTAGATAGTCATGGTTAGAAATAAAATATTTTAATGTATGAAACTTGCTAAGATTTTTAATGTTAAGTAACTTTTAGCGTTGCTAAATAGCAGAAATATGGGAAATATCATGTCCAATCCTCAGCTTGATTTCTGTGCTTGAGACTCTTCTGTGGGCAAATAATGTAAGTTTATAAGAACTTGGCATTCATTTGATATCAGTTCCTTTTGAGGCAATTGTTTTCAAGGTAATTATATTCACAAAAAGTTGTTATTTTCTTGGCGTCTTTTGTACACGAAGTGTATTTTTGGGCGATAATTTATACTGTTACTGTACTGTCCAAGCCACAACTAGCGGGATTGCACTTGCTTTGAAGTCTAAAACTTATGTCATATCCGCAAGATATCACGATGGCTGAGAATTCATGACTCCACGTTGTGGTAGAAAGAACATTTACCAAATAAGAATATGGAATGAGCAGAGTGATGTAATTCTCCGATCTAATGAGTACGAGTACGCGGAGGGTAGAGTCAACTGCTTCTTATTATGCACCCGTTACTACTACTGCTCATGGTATAATGTACGAGTATTCCATATCTATATATGTGTACTATGTATGTACGAATTTCTTTGTGGTGAAGCACAAGGCCTCTTCACAATTTTTGTGGGTAGCGCAGCATTACTAAGAGCCTCCTTTACATTTCGAATTATTCTATTACATTAATTTCTTTTTACTCTGGTAATGCCGCCACTGGTCGTTACTCATACAAGTAACTACTCATTTTTCCTCACGAGGTATGAGTGGACCCCGAACATCCAAGTACAGAGCAGAAAAAATCCTCCCCGCTGGGAATCGAACCCAGGTCACCATGTGTGTGCAATACCTAGCGCGCTAACTCGCTCTGCCACAGTGACTCTATATATATTATTATACCTACTCGTATAAAAAAAAACTCAAATCTGTGCGTGCCTGACCATCTCCTCTTAGGCTCAGGGGTTGTCTGTTTACAATACCACATCCCAAACGGTAACAGATATTGAAATTTTCATGAGAGTTAGGTAGTTTAAGTATAAGATAAAAACTATATTTACCGTTATATAAGCACTGTAGTTTCTGGGAACGTTCTCCTGCGAAACGCCCGTTTCGCTTGTGAGAAAAACAGGGATTTTGCCATAACTCTTTAACGAAGCAAAATGCCCCACTGCAACTTCAGCTTATATGAAAGTCTAGGGGGGGTGAACTTACCCTTAAAATATTCGCATCTAGTCGTAGGACACCCTGTATTATGGTTTAACGGACCTAAGTAGCTTGATCGATAAAGCGGCGGACTTGTAACTTAGAGGTCTATGGTTTATGTTCCGGCTTCAGCGAAGATTTAGTAAAGCTAGTTTGAGTATTTGAGTCATCACGAAAGTGAAACACAAATGTGATAACTTTTATTATGTGATTGATATACTAAGCCACTAAGTGTGTGTGTGACTAGCACTTGCTTTCATTGACTTTTAAAATGATTTCATCTGCATATTCTACAGGTTGGTGACGAGATTCGACTGTTCCTGAAAGACACAATTAGAGATTACTACAATGTAACCCCCTGAATCAATCCAACACAGCCACCCTTATGTGGAACTATCTGATGGCACAGGTAAGAACTTCCCCAACGTAAGTAATGTAAGAGACCATGAGTGTGATTATCAGCGCGTATCTCTTAGCAACTAATTTGTGAGTCTGTGTTGGAGCTTCAACCATAGCACAGAATATTCCTCCCAAGTGAGCAGGAGTGGATATGATAAAAAATTTAACAACTCAATCACTCACTAGAAGTGAAGAAATGTTCAGATTCTTATTTTACATTCAGGCTGCGGCTAAATGTTTACAAACCCAATTCACAGCCATGGGCAAGGAGTGTTTGTCAGGGTTACTTTAGGGTGTGCTTTTGGATTGGATCAGCGTCTGAGCAAACCCGCGGACCGAGTGAAGTGACATGCATAGATCTACATAACAACATCCTTCCACCCCATTCCCATAGTCCTCAGGATTAATGCCCATCATTTATTCATTCTTCTTGGTTGTACTTATTACCTTTGATTTCCTCTCTGTTCCTCGATCTTTCCTAATACCTCATGACAATTCTTTATCTAAAAGAATGATTTTTTTATATATTTATAACAACAACGGTTAGCTTTCGTTCTAGACCTTCTTGAGACTTTTTTGTGTTTGATAATTGTTAGCGATTTCAAGTATTTTTAAATATATTTTGTTTTGTTCACATTCTAATTGTCACACAAACTTTTTGACTTTGGCAATCCAGAGAGAACACTTGCTGCATTACCTCTCTGGATTGCTAGAGACAATCTTGAGACTTTTAGAATTAGAAATTACCTACATTATAAAATGAAATTTATATCTATAAAATTAACCTGTGTCTTGAAAACTTGAAATTTTGCACATAGGTCCGTAAAAAATATTCTTTAATTTTTCTCGAAATTCGATGTGACGAGTTATCAACTGAAAGCGAGAGAGCTTTTAGGCAAGGTTTAAGATTTCGTTTGACGTATCAATCGCGAAATTCTGATGAGCCGTTCTTGAGTTATGCCGGGTAAGGTAAAAAAAAATGGATGGGTGACACAAGAAATATTCACGTTTTTTTACCTAAATGACAATTTGTGTTGTGTGTGAGTGTTGTATGTGATGGGCTGGTCAATAATTCTATTGTTCTAACAATGTAACTAATGTTCCAATGCTTGTCTACTGCTCGGAATACTAATTTTAGTTCAAGAAATATGACCAAGTAGGTGAGTGTACCTGTACCTAGTTGTTTACATCAAATTAATGGAATTTCTATTTTCCATGGATTCTCAGAATCTACTACCTGGTGATGAGAAAAATAACAAAGTTTAGCTATTAACTCCTGAGTATCTCCAAATTCTTAACCGATTTCTAAGTTTTATATGGTAGAATATCGTTTTTCCTACATTAAAATTCTGTATGGGTCTAGATTTTTGATTTTGTCAAAAAATTGTTTCTTAAATATCAGAGCTAAATCATAATTAATTAAAAAACTGACTTTTGAAAAAATTGGGTGATTCCATTACTTTCCTTTCTATAGGATAAGGAAAGCAAAAAATGATTATCAATGTAAAACGCGAATACGCATATTATACCAACTAAATTTTATACTAAATCACTTTCTATCTACAAAAGCCCTTAACCGATTTTCTTCAAATTTGTTTTTATATGGTAGAATATCGTTTTTCCTACATTCTAGATACTACAAAAATTCTGTATCGGCAAGTCGTAGACCTCATTTTGAGGTTGGGGTGAGACTAAATGGACGCTGTATGTATGTATTCGATGTCTGATATTTATTATTGTCTGTATCTATCGGAATACTTTGATTGTTACTGAGCCGATTTAGCACAAAACGTTTGCACGTGTTCGTTGCACGCTTGCTGGTTTTAAGTAAAATACACAAGCTTTCTGTGTATTTTTGGGGGATAATGTCCTACCTCATACATACTGCGATCGTGCTCATTTGAGATTGGTACTTACCCGAGTTCGGGTTGAATCCCGGCGGACGGAATATTTCTGACCGAAATTTCCGTTTCCGGAATGGCATGAATGTAAAAAGTAAGTGCTGAATAATGCGAAACGTTCCGGGAATATACTTTAAAAACCTGCATACATACTAGGTATATTATAGGTAGTACCTACAATACCTATCATGTATTGTATTCTTATCACGTTCTCATATATTTCACGGCTGACATTGTCCTTCTGAGCGGAAATGATGTGAGTCATGTGAGTGACATATTTTACATGTCACATCCTGACCTATCAACCTGCACTAGAGGTAATAATATTTAGTATTTTAGTAAAATAAATATATGATGTATCATTTGGTTGTGTCCATGACTGGTAGATGAAAATATTTTAAAGCTTCCATTTTTACTGGTAACTGACGATAATGTCAGAAAACCTCAACTAAGGTCACTTTAAACGAAACGACCAATGTTCTCTCAAAAACTTATAAATCACTTCGAAATTAAACGGCATGATATGATAATAGGTTTAATATTTTTTCCATATTACTTTATGGTTCAGAAGCGTGGACATATTGGACATTCAAAAAGACCAATGAGAAAAATATGAATGCTTTCGAAATGTGTTGTTACCGAAGTATGCTTAGAATTTCTTTGACAGGTAAAGTGACCAATGTAGAGTGCTTAGACGAATGAATAAGAAGAATAGAGTAGACAGACTACTTGATCGACATAATTTTCACACCTTACATAAAAAAAAAATCCATAAATATTTGTCTATTACAATTTTATTTCAACGTTTTCTGTCCTTTTGATCAAAGTTACTAAAAATTTACAGAGGAAAGTTCTATTATGATAACCTTTATAATTATGATTTTATAAAGAAAAGAAAAAAATCTATGTATATACAATATCTTTGATTGATTTTAATGATATAGTTAGTATAGTATAGTATGCTTTATTTAGACTGTCGGTCGAGACAGGAAGTCCCATCAGCTAACATTTATGTGTCCAAAAGGCAACTACAATTTTGTAGCAGTCCGTTAAAATAATAAATTTTAATTGTTTCTCTCCAGATGTCATGTTGCGGTGTAGATGACTACACGGACTTCAGCCTGTCTCCTCGCTGGAACACTTCTGGGCTGCAAGTGCCCCCCGCCTGCTGCAATCTGGTCGGGAACAAATTCGACTTTCAGCTATTAGATCCCAACTGTATACACTCGGCAAACCATGCTAACTCCTACTACAGAATAGTAAGTTTTCTTCTGTTATGTAAGGGCTATTTTTTTGGTGATTCAAAAATCCATCCGGGATGGAGTAGAGAAGAAGACAAGCCAGAAAAAACATAGCCAATCCAGTGACAATTATGTATTTCGTAAAAATGTAACATTTATTACAAAATAAATGTAGTACATTTATTTTACAAATACATTGTCGCTTTTTACAAAAAATCTTCGGAAGTAAAGCAACGTTAAACCCAAAATGAATAGATATAATATCGCCTTATTTATTTGCCCGATTAAGACTGAAGTTTTATTAGTTCTAGCAGAAAGCCCAAGACGTATTATTATGTGGTCAAAATCCTAAATGGAAGGATAACTGTCATTTCCCGGCTGGTTTCTAAACCCGCGACCTCTGGGTAAACCATCAGTCCATTGACCACTGAGCTACCAGGAAAAGAGCTTGGCGTTAACTTAAAATTTTGAAAAAATTGGTAATCAAACCCTCTAAATATGGATGAAACTCTATATAAAATAAAAATATACAGGGCTTCAAGTTTTATTTTTAGAAAATTTGTTTTTTACTTTATGACGTAAGAAATCAAGGCTAGCTCCCCTACTATGACTCCTGATCCAAAATGGTCACCTATTTTTTCTTTTATGAGTAACATCTGTTACTTTAATTTAGAGGATCGTGTCCATTTTGTAAAGGATGGGGCTCTGAGTAATGCTTCACAACAAATTATTCTTACTACTACTATCTGTTCTTCACATGTTCCAGGGATGTTACGAGACAGTGAACAACTGGATGATGGGCCACTTGGAACTCGTGTTTTGGGTGGGGCTTGGCCTCGGTATATTCGAGCTAATCCTGATGGTTCTGGCTTTCTGTATGTCCAGGTCTGAGGACAAATACAACAACTCATGCTGCTAGACCATTCCCACAGAGCAATATCAATTGCCAATACAATTTGTTTTGTTTTGTATAAAACCAAAAATATACATTTTATATTATAAAAGTGACTAGCCGCTCTGCGAAGGTTAAAAATGCAGAAAAGTTCAGTTCAAGGAATTCTCATTCCAGAAATCTATTCCAGCTCATTCGGACTTGTACTTCGCGAGACATGCTAGTATTTGAAAAAGCTGGACTTTTGGAAAATGCATGTGTATTTTCCGTATGTGTATTTGATGGCTATAAATGGGGAAAAAGTAATTAATCAAATTAACTATCAATACAATACATAACCACTAAATATTTGTCTTTCGCCAGCACGGCCATGCCTCGGTGAACTCTGTGCCGCAAGCCTTGCAGCAACGCGGCTAGTTTTACATAAAATAAAAATCATCTTGTGATTTTCATTTGAGGTCTCTTTTTTAACGCTACAATTTTTATATCCAATAGTTTTTTAATGAGCGCCTGATAATTATTTCGAAAATATAGTTCGTGAATTAATTGAGTGAGTGTCTCGAAAAACAATCTGTTAGAAATGTTTAAAATCGGTTTTGTGAAAATAATGATATGAGAGGGGTTTAGAATTCTTAGCTTCAATTTTTTTTCTTCTTTCAAACAATGTTTTAAAGACCCCAAATTCTGCCTTCAACCTTAACTTAAAAAAAATCAGTTGAAAAAAGTTTTATGTAAGAATTGGGTATCCGATCCAAGAATCCACGCGCTGACTTTTACAGTGTGAGTGGAAAAAGGGTTTATGTTACTTCTGAAACTGAGAGACTGTACAGTCGGAACATAAATCATTTTTTGCCTCCTGTAAAAAAATTGATATTTGTAACATAGATCGTTTTTCGAGACACGCATTCAATTACTGTTTTCTTGTTGAGTGTGGTCCAAACACTGTGTTCACTTTTGATTTCTGTTTTAATTTTTATTAGATTCCTGCAAGATAAGTATGTAATGAAAATATAACATATCAGTTTAAACTTTAACAAAGTAAGGCTAACTACATTTCTGGTCCAACTGCTCACCTGATTTCAAAGAAGATTTTTTATGTCAATAACCCAAGTATACAAACTATCTCAAGAACCGTAAGTGCGCAAACACAACGGAGTCCTACCCTAGACCCTATGGTAGCGCCGGTACCACGTAAGATAATCTAACCATGTTATTAAATGTAAGATGCTTAACGGAGTTCCGAAAGTCGTCTATATCAAGCTGTAGGTACCAGGGTTTGGGGTCGAGGATGTATATAGGCTCTAGGGATCGAGGCTCCGTTTTTTCATTTGTTTTCATTCATTTAGGCTCCGTTGTGGTCGCACACTAGGGGCCGTATTATGAAACAGGATTTGTAAATCCAAACCGACCCTTAGATTTTATCAGCTGGTATTCTAAAATAAGATTTTCCATCACGGTTCAATTTTTTTAAATAATGAAATATGAGCATAGTTCTAAAACGGTGACGATTAAAAAAAAAAAAAAAAAAAAAATTATACCTACGTGAAGTAGCCTTTGACCAATATTTTTGTATATTATTCATTTCATTTTATATTATTATGTACGAGTATGTTAAGGAAATTTTTATAAGTAATTTACTTTTGCTTTTGTATTTATATTATCAATGTATATGTATCTTATGTATGTATCACAGTGGCGTAGCTATGATTCAGATGGAGGATGTTGTCATAGCTTTATCATAGGTGATTGTCGCGTCTTCATTGGCTTTTAAGGGCTTATTATTACTTTTGTTCGTTTACGAGCATATGTATGTAATTTGGGCAAAGTTGCTTCATTGGTTGAGATCTATCTCCCTCTAAATTATGTTTTTATGCTGACTCACCCTGTAGAGTGTAGATATGGATATTAGGAGTTTGGAGTTCAAGTCCACGTCAAAATCAAAATATGGATTCTTGAAGAGTTTAAGCAAAATAATCCTTATATTCAACTTCCGAGGTACCCTAGAAGGAAGTGGAAGTATTTTTGGGATATTTTTTTTTTACCTCTGCCCGATTTTCCCCAGATAACTTTTTTTCTTTACGTCTTACAGTATAATGACGTTTAAAAAAAGCTAAAACCTATTGAAAATGCTTTCTCTGAAAATTCATATACATATGAATAAAGTAGTAATTTCAAATACAAGTACAAAATATGTATTTCGTATTACATAAATACACATCTCTGCTAAATGTTGACATTTTTATTGTTTTCCAAGTAATAAGATAATTTAAGCCAAAAATCATGCATTAGAATTTGCACTGAATAATAATAATAATCATTTCGCAAACTAAATTGACTTTTTCTTCAAAAATTTCTTCACCTCCTATCTTGCAAAGTCTGGAGTTAGCTATTCAGTTTACATTAATGAACTTAAATTTTGATGTTCTAAAATTTGAAGGACGCGTCGATGGCACGTTGAATGCACCGGTTCTCGTAAGATCATCGATGTTAAGCAACGTCCAGCGAGGTGAAGACTTCGTGATGCTGGATTCCGGCCCAACCCAGGCTGGGTGAGGATAATGTGGGTAGCAGATTTGTGAATTTCCTGCGAATGGAGGGTAACAACACCGCCGTCGTGATATGACCATGTAATTGAAAGCGACGTAAAACCCAAATTAAAAAAAAATCGAGTTCAGGACTTGCAGCCATACAGGCGCGTGCCTGGTTCAAAATAAGCCAGGCACGCGCCGGAATAATAATAATAATACTCTCTAGTGGAAGGTAACCTAGCAATGTTAATGTGCAAAGCATTTTCTAAAACTGGTTTCTCTATTAAAGAAATTTTTCCTCCTTCCTGTCCACAGGCCTGAAGCCCATTCTGTGTAAAAAAAACCCCTTAATCACGAAAATATCAACATTTTTTTTTACTGTTTTCCAGGTATTTTACATTTCATTTGAGTATCACACTTGATGTTTTATCTGTAGTTGGACGTTTTTTTAAATTCTTTACCATGTTTTGCACTTGAGAAATGTTTTTTTCAGGATTTTTTTAAGCATAAAATGTGCTTTTCGTTTCAATAAAGACAATAAGATTATTATTTTATACAATGCTATGGAGGATGTTCATTTATTTTTTGTACCTAAGTAGTTATACATAAAAGCAAAGATCCTGTTTTAATTAATTTACCCTCACCAATATTGCTAGCATAGGTAGGTAGATAGGTTATCTTATCTGATAAAATGATTCATGTGTGTGTGTGTGTGTTGGTGTGTGTGTGTGGTGGTGTGGTGTTTTATCAACCACAAAAGGAACCTTCATACAGAATTTAAGCATTGTAGGTCTCACTTTTCCAGACAGCAATCAGTGAATCAGCCACAAGTCAATAAGTCTTGTGATCTGTGAAGACTTAGGAATAAAATAATGTTTTAAGGCAGGTGTTCAAAAGTATGTCTGGTGCAACAACCTCTTCACGTTTGTGGGTATCACAAATGTTTCATTTTCATTTCTATGCTGAGCTCTACAGGACTCAATCAAATTTGCATTTCATTTTATCAACCGGTCTGTTCCCTCAACATCTTCTCTATGCCCTAATTTGTCAACAATTTCTACCTCATTTATCCTGATCATTGTCAACTGAGTACGGAAAAATCTCAACCTCATATGACGTTTTCTGGGGATTTTTCTAAAGTTAGTTCTAGTATGAGAGAGATCCTTCTCTATGATGGTACCAGTTACATTAACAAGACCTGGAGACAGTAGAGGTCTACCTACTAAAGTGAAGTCTGCACCACCAACCAGTAAAACTTTTTCAAATTTAATCTTGTCACCATTAAGAGGAGAAAAGCTGTTATTATCCACAATGATGATATCATCTGGGGTCACTTTGGTTTGTCTTCCAGAGATGTGAACAATTGCAAACAGCCTACCTTGCTCATTTCTTGTAATTTGATTATTAACCTGAAAATAGAGACCATACATCATTAATTGATTTTGTTCACCAGGTTCCTCCTGTTATTATCCAAGAGCCATTTCAGAGCTGAATTATATGAGACTTTTGCAGAGTGGTTAGAATGATATAAAAAAATGATTGAGCCTGAAAATTTGAATGATCTTCTATTTCAAAGTACTTAAAATGAACTACAGCTTTAATCATATCCATAGATCTGTGACAAATGTTTGTTTTTGTTGGTTAGGTTAAGTGATGGTCTTAGTTTAGGTTTGCCAGACTGAACATTACTGCAGGGTTAGACTATTATAGACAGCTTAACAAAACACAACAAATCTTTTTTATCATTTGAGTAATTTAAATAGTAAAATATTCAATCCTTTAAGGCTAAATCATTTTCTTATACATTGTTCCAAGCATTCTGTGAAGGTTTCATGAGAATTGGTCCAGAAATGGTTCTTCTGGGGTCCATTGTGATAGTAACACAATGGACCTCAGAAATGACCCTTGCATAAAAACATGATGGACCCAATGTTTCCTACGTTTGATTTTTTACAATTTTACAAAGTGCCTTTTGTTTTAGTTAAATAAAAAAAGGTATCTCAAGAACAGCTGATAGTATAGAAAAAAACAAATACCCATATTTCTTAATTTTTTGGAGGATTAAGGTTCAGCTAAAAAAAAAAAAAAAAAATCTTATATGGAATGGTATCTCTTGTGGCATATTGTTTTAAAGCCTCATTAAGAGAAGTTCATTACAACAAATTTTAGTGAGATACAACATACTGTTCTTAAGATACAGAGTTGGCCTTCCATGAATACCCCCCAGAATCAATCACACAATGTACTTGAAAGAATCATCAGAGGCATGCCTAAAGTTCTGGAATGACATCCAGACTCATGGCTTTCTGGTGCAAATTAAGGTATTTTGGTGGATAATCAAGGTTTCCCGCGTAGAGTCTAGTCTGTAGCTTGCCCAGGATTGAGATATTCTATCAAGCGCCACAGCCTTCTCCCTGCTGTGGGCTACCATCCAGACTTGAGGCTTTCTTGTGCAATGAATTGAGATATTTTTAATACAAGCTGTAATTTTTAATACAAGCTGTTTGGCAGCCCTTGCCTTCTGACATGAGTCTGATGACTCTTTGGAAAATGGACATTTTAGATAATGCATAATTATTCTGAGCCAGCCATTGGTAACCATACAAAATTTCAGCTCCATTCCAATTTGCAGTTCTCAAGTAAATGAACATACGTACACAAAAAAAAAATCATTTTATAATATAAGATAAATATGCCCTAAGATTAAAGATAAACTCAAGTTATCTTAACTCTCACCTCTGATATGATGTCTAGTGTTAGTTTTTTTTCTTCATCAGCATCAAGCACTGTTTCCTGACAGGATCTTGGTTTTTCAACTTTGGAGAAAGGGGTAGAACTGTACCAAGAGCTACAGCAGTGGAATGGCATGGTAGAATTGAGTAGAGAAGATGATAATGTTGAAGTCCTCGTGAAGCTCCTTGATAAAACTTGGCATAATGATCTAGGGATCATTCTAGTGAATAGATGGGTAATTAGGAAATCAAACAATATTAGGAAGTGCCGTTCTTGCACAGGACCACAGGTTCACTTCAGTTTTTTGCTTTCTTATCAGTATCAGAAACAGTAAATACAGTAATCAAGAAGGCTTGAAACTCTATAGAAATAAACAACGATTTGTAGTAACGAATTTGATTTTTCAACAGGGTTCAACAAAAGACCATGAACATTGGTTAGGAAAAAATCCCACGATAATTTTATTTTTAATACTCATAAAAAATCCCTTTTTCCCATCCCATGAAGTAATGACACACACACACGAACACCACACACACACACACACACACACACACACATACACACACACGCACACACATACACATCACACACACAGAGAATGTTGTCCTTACCCGCGTAGCTCAAGAATGGATTATCAGAATTTTACGATCGATATGTCAAAAATTTTTGACATTTTCATGTCTTTGCTCTGGCACATAACCAAAATTATGTAACGAAATTAAGTAACGAAATTATGTAACGAAATTATGTAACGAAATATTAAATTGACATTTTCATGTCTTTGCTCTGGCACATAACCAAAATTATGTAACGAAATTATGTAACGAAATTATGTGACGAAATTATGTAACGAAATTATGTAACGAAACTTGAATAGTAAAGATGAAAATGTCCCAATGGTTGCAGACTCGTATGCAAGCGTTTTTGACATTTTTTTACAAGGGTTTTTTTATATAGAAATTAAATTTCTATATTTTCAATGGAAGAAAAATGAAGTCTTTTTGGTGATAATACATGAGTAATTAAAAAATAATGTTGTTCCGAAAGTTATGAATAAACTTCCACAAAAAAGCCAAACAACGTTAACACCTCAAGTAGAAACCACCGTAAGTTTTAACTTCGAATAATTACTATTTTATACCATTTTTCGAAATCTTTTTTTTTTTTTTTAGTACTGATGTATAAAAAAAAATTCTTGCTCGTTATTCGACCCTGGGACTTTTATTACCATTTAACTTAGCCCTCCCTTTCTATAAGAGAAAGTAAGGAGTTGTGTTAGGACATGGTAGAACATATTTGATGGGTCGTCACTTCAAATTTTAAGAAAAAATGTCATTTAGGTCAAAAACGTGAATATTTTAGGGGGTAAATTTTTTTACCTTGCCTAGCGTAGCTCAAGAACGGATCATCAGAAATTCGCAATCGATATGTCAATTGAAGCTCAAACCCTTGCCTAAAACTTTCTTGCTTTGAGTTGATAGGTCACCACGAAAATTTCGAGAAATAATGTCATTTAGGTCGAAAAACGTAAAAATAAATGTGTCGCCCATCCAATTTTTAGGACTCGCCATTTTCCCCGCGGCTTACGCCTTAGTTGGAATATAATAAATGTCTTTCCGATTTCTGGTGCTAAATACCTACTGTTTAACCCTTTCAGGGGCGGGACTCGAATTTTTTAATCATAATATTATCTCAAAATAGTGGGACTATAATTTTATCGTAATAATAATTCCCTTAACTTTGGTATTAATCCCTTTTCGTTGGTGACTTCAGCAACGAGAGGTACAAGATTTCGGCGTACCCTGTAGAATTTTCAAAATATTTTTCAGCAACTTTGGTAGCTTTAGGGACATTACTCTTAATTCTGAATACCTAAACAGTCAGTTTTCATCAGTTTCAGTTATTGAGTTATGGTTACCTATTTTCTCCAGGGAGTCCAGGGTCCAGAGCCAGTACTGTATTACTGCTGGTCTGTTTGAATATTTCTGATTACCAATTCACCATAGTCCATATTGTTGAGCTTTCATTTTTTGCAGGATAAGTAGCACTACCAAGGAAATGTAACCAAATAGTTCCCTAATACATAGTAGTATTAGTGAACATTTTATGTTTTGAATCCCTTCATAATTTTTACCGAAGCAATGGCACCAACACCTTTGGAAGGAAACCAGACTCCTGTGAGTAATGGAGCAGTTCAGATGGAGGGAGCTAGAGGAGGCCCCATTTCCTGGGTCTTCTTATTGAGTTCATTGTACAGAGAACATATCATGAATTGACAGTCCTGGCTGAACTGTAAGTAATGCTCATACATTTTAACATATGAGGAGCGGTTAAGAAGAAGGGCCATATTGCAAAAAGTCGATTTGAGAAAAAGCGGTTCAAAGTTTTCAACGCTGTGTAACTTTCTCAGATTTATAGATACAGATGTGAAATTTTACCAACTAATAGAAAATATTGTTCTTAATACGGTCAAAAAAGAAAACTGTGGGTTAATAGTGCCAATTTTTTTTAAAAAAATAACTACAAAAGAGTAAAAATGGCCCTTTTTACAGACCACCAATTTTTTTATAAAAATAACAACACAAAAATTCAATTTCACAGTAAAAAAGAAATGGTTTTAATAACATTTCTTTGGTTAACGTAAAGTACACTAAGCAAAACAAAATAAGGGCCACAAGTATTTTTTAGAGATTCAGACCTACTACTTCAAATGTATAGGTTTAAATATGAAATAAAAGGTTAAAATTACTCCAATACACTCTTCTCTAACTATTTTGATAAAAACAAACAAGTCTTTATTAAAAAAATTCAAGATTTTTATTGATTTTTTGAAAATGGTCGTTTTAGAGCAAACTTGAGAATAAAAGTTAAGACGCTTGTTCAACCATCACAACAGCGTACCAAGAAGGAATTGAAATTTATCGGCTCCTTAGTACCGAGTGTGACCTCCACGATCTGTTACACATGACTGGACTCTTCTTGGCATGCTTTGGATGAGTACATGGATGCGCTCTTCCGGAATCCTGTTCCATGCAGCTGTTAACGCCTCCATGAGCTGATCTTGAGTCTGGATCTGGTCTTTTAGGGTTTTAATCTCCCTCTTAAGGTAATCCCATGCATGTTCAATAGGATTGAAGTCTAGGCTTATCGCTGGCCAGCCGAGAACTCTGATCCCCCCTGCTTGAAATACCTCATCAGTGGCTCTTGCCGTATGGGGGCGGGCATTATCATGCATGAAGATAAAGTTGGGCCCGGTTCTTTCGCTAAATGGAAGCACATGGGGAATGATGACATTATCCACACAAATTTGAGAGGTTACCGTTTCGCCAACAAGGAAAACCAGATCGGTTTTCCCTCTCCTACTGATGCCACCCCACACCATAACACTTGGTCCCCCATGAGGATCCGCTTCATGATTACAAGAGCTCTGAAACTTCTCTCCTGAGCATCGGAACACTCAAATACGTCTATCGTCACTTTCAAATTTCACTTTACATTCATCCGAGAAGAGCTCACACTTCCATTCCTCATCAGTCCACTGCAGGTGTTCTCTAGCCCACCTTAATCTTGCAGCGCGGTGTCAAAAGCTAAGTATAGGTTTACACACTTTTCTCCTAGAGCGAATTTGTACCTCTCTCAATCTATTGTGAATAGTTTTTAGCACTTACAACTGTGTTCGAGTACTCCTGGAGGTCCATTTGTACGCGGGGGCCGGATGTGAACCGTTCCTGCAGGGCTGTCCTAGCTATAAATCAGTCTTCTCTCACAGTGGTTGAGCGCTGTCTCCCACTTCCTGGTCTTCTTGATAAATTTCCAGTCTCTTGGTAACGACTCCATAGATTTTGAATGGCTCGCCGTGACACTTGAAGCCTATTGGACACACTCCGCTAAGAAAGGCCCTCTTTAAGTAGAGTTACGGCTCTGATACGCAATTCTTGACCTAAATGGTGTCGAACCCTCGGCATGTCGATAAGAAACACTAAAAGTGCCTTTAAATCAAGAGGAAAAGTTATTAAGAAAAAATATTCAGGTAATCAACCAAACCGTTCGAGAGGAATATTAACTGTTTTGATTATTATCTCAAATAATGATATTTACCTTATGCCATTTATTGAAGTTAAGGTCACAATTCATACCTGAACGTCTAATTAACAAGATAAGTAAGATAACAAGAATAAACTTTCAATCCAAGGTGTACTATACACGATGATCTTAGAAAATACAGGTGGCCCCTATTTTTTTTTTTGCTTAGTGTATAATGGAAATAATGGAATAAACACTTCTTTGGGCTTTAAAAATAATAATTACAACATAAATATAGATATAGATAGTCATCCTCTGAATCAGAAATGTATTCAGTTTGTTATATTCAAGTTAGGTGTGAAGTCCTCATTCAAATTGTATGTAAAACCTAGGATCGAGAAGAAGGGCCATTACTGTATTTTTTTCTAAGACGAATATCTCAGCAACTACGCATCGCACAGCAAAAAACCAAATTATGAACGGATTCAGAACAACATGGAGAATTCAAAAATGCGAAGTCCCCAGAAAGGGCCATGTGTGCATATGGCCCTTCTTCTTAACCGCTCCTCATATATTATAATAAAAGATTTTGTTCTATTCCCATTGGTAAATTTGTAAACTAGTTTAAACTGATCAGAGCTCACCCCCTAACATCTTCTTAACAGTTTACAAAAAGATCATTTGAAAAGGGAGTTTTATCATGCATTCTATGGAAAATTACAAGCCAAGCAACCATAACTAGACTATTAATCACAACCTCATCTGAGTGGGCCAGCTGAAGAATTCGCCTCTGATAACACAAAATGCGTAAACCACAATTTTTTGAAATCGGTTTTATTGCTTGGATTGAGTCTACTTGTGCTATATTTTGTTCTCACAAATAGACGTAATCCAATTATAATCCAAAGAAAAGATACAACAAAAATTGAAATCAGGTGTATCCCTCATTTTCTCTTATTCAGACAGATCAAATAGGCGTAAATCAAAAGTCACAGTTAAATAATCAAATTTGGCAACAGAAAAAGTTTGTATGGTCATTCACGGGTACAGGGAAGTGATGATTTTCCTACCGTGAACATAAAATTTATGCACAATAAAACTCATTTTGGCTCTCCTGTAAAATTTCGAAAATGTTGTTTACGCCTCTTTGTGTTGTCAGAGGCGAATTATGAGACATTGAATTCACTGGGTGGGAGTTGGTTAACTTCAGTGAAAAGACAAAGAATATGTGCTATGAACTTTGGCACATTAACATAGTAAAAAGAAAATACCTATTAAGGATCTAGAAAAGCAATGGAAACTGTGCTATGCTATGCTACCCACAAAAATACATACATAGTGCATTGTGTAATATTTAAAAAAAAATATGATTTAGCTCTGGTATTTTAGAAAATCCAATTTTTTTTACAAAAAAATGCAAAAATAAAGTGCATGACTTGTCGATACAGAATTTTTGGTGGAATCTAGAATGTAGGAAAAGCAGTATTCTACCTACCATGTAAAGCAAATTTGAAGAAAATCTGTTAAGCAGTTTTGGAGATACAAGTATTATAGTATAAAATCTCAAAATTGCCAAGAATTTTCAAATGTGAACTAATCACATGGAAGTATTGTGTCCATAATTGGCAGTGTACTTTTTAACCCATCAGTGAGTTATTTAATGAAAAGAGTTATTTCCTCATACTTGATATGACATTTTTAATGACAAATAAAATCAATGTAAGGCTTACGGTTAACAGAACTAATAGTTACATGGTTCCAACTTTAAAGTAGACATTTGATTTCTTAAAGACTGGATTCTAACACTTAAAGGAAATGCTTGTACAATATGTACAATGTACATAGTACTAAACAGATAATAGGCATAATGAGTTCCTGAATATATAGATCTTCTCATTGTTTCAGGTTGCCAAGGAAAACAGATATGGAGAGAAAAATTGAAATCTATAACTTCTCTGCTAGAACTCGACAGTTGTTTGTTCGACTTCTTGCATTAGTAAAATGGGCAAACAGTGCTTCCAAAGTTGACAAGTCATCTGTAAGTAAATTATCTATTCACCCTAGAAATGAATTGGATTATTTTTTGTACATTATTTCTGTTAAATTTATTCATTGGAAAGTTTGTTTCCTAGAAGTTATTTTAACAAATTTTCACTCATCCTACTGAACCTTTTACCTATAGATAGTTTCTATTTCTTAGATATTCTTGGTTTAACTTTATCCTCACATTCTAACTTGTAATTCTTGTGGAATAAGCTGTTTCTGAAGAAGTTGTAAAAAAAGTTTTTCTGTAACAAGCTGTCTGTATGTATGTGTATGTTCTTTATACAATTCCACACTGTTTGACCTAGAAACTTGAAATTATTCACATATGTCAGTTTGGATCAGGGAATCCTTCTAGGCTAGGTTATCTCTCTCTAGGGTTAAGCTGCATGGATTAAGGACAAAAAATGGATGGGTGTCAAAAAAATTCACTTTTTTCAACCTAATTCGCATTTTTTTTCTAGAAAATTGGTATCAACTCGAAGCAAAAAAGTTTTAGGCAAGGGTTTGAGCTTTCATTTGACAAATCTATCGTGAAATTCTTATGAGCCATTCTTGAACTGCGCCAATAATTAATGTTCTCGTTTTTGTGTGTGTGTGTGTGTGTGTATGTGTGTGTGTGCGTGCGTGCGCTAGCAGTTTCTAATTAAAGATTCCTACTTTTTTATTTTTGGTACCTGATGAACACGTGTTAATTTTACTCACAAATTTCTTACACATGGATAAAAGAATTTCCAAGGAAGGTTTACTATTGTCTAAGTCTATGAAATATTCCGTTAATATTGTCTCCAACTGTATTTATTTGTTTATTATTAAATTTCAGAGAATCATGGCTTTTTTGGATAAGCAGTCAATGTTATTTGTTGACACAGCAGACATGCTAGCCAGAGTTGCAAGGGAGACAGTTGTGCATGCTAGGCTACCTAACTTTCACATCCCAGCTGCCGTTGAAGTCCTCACCACAGGCTCATACTCTAGACTTCCTGCATGCATACGGGTAATAAATTCATGAGGATTTTCGTTAGGAAACACCCTGTTTTAAATAATCATTTTGGTGTTATTTTCAGTAAACATGTTTTT
This sequence comes from Bactericera cockerelli, assembly GCA_024516035.1. Classification (NCBI taxonomy): domain Eukaryota; kingdom Metazoa; phylum Arthropoda; class Insecta; order Hemiptera; family Triozidae; genus Bactericera; species Bactericera cockerelli. The sequence goes on from CM044957.1 coordinate 23,592,336, forward strand.
TTCTTCTAGTACCTATAAAGTTATAAGGTATGGAAAGTATATTTTGCGGTCGGTTTTTTCGAAATTGAGCTTATAACATTTTTGGACTAATTTGACTCCTCTGATTTCCAAAAAGTAGTCCTTATCAAATGGTCCATTTGTTGTGTGCGTGTGTGTGTGTGTATTTTTTTTAACGCTATACTTGAGAACCGTAACTTCCAAAACTGTAATAGAAAGTCATGTGATGTTCACACCAGTTTATTTTTTTTTTTTTGTAAAGATTAGTACACTACCATTATCTACCTACTTTGACATTCTATTAAAAGAAAAACCAACCTCCATAAATAGAATACTATTAGAAATCTGGCAGCACTCACTCACTCATGGGGACTTTGTGAATTTCAAATATGGACTAGATTTTCAAATCCTTTCTCTGTTCAATTGTAGTTGTGGCCGCGGTTGGGTTGATATTAGGTATTTTTCACAATGTCCCCTGAATGTTCCAGGTGGTGTGCAGCATATGGTGGGTGGAATTCTAAGGGCGAAATTAATAGACAAATTCTATATCACAAATCATTTCCCTAAGAGTCGGTTTTCCCTATCTTACACAGTACGCAATCCAAGACTTAGCGCCACAGAACTATTAAAAAAACGTCTAATAATTGCGTCCTAATAAGTAATTACTGAAAATTGCAACTTTTCAAATGATAAAATATCTTCGAATGAAAAAAAAAGAAAAGAAAATATTATAATTTTAATTTCTACAGGAGAGAATTGTTCCTCCTGATCCAATCACACCTGCAGAGAGAAGAAGCACATTGCAGCGTTTGAATCAAGTTATCCAGCATAGACTTGTCACTGGCAATTTGTTACCACAGATGAGAAACTTGAAGGTACAATACCCACTGTGTTTTTATGCTTAAATTATTTTAGTCTGACCACGGAACAATTATTAGGGAGTAGAACTACAAAACCCTGAAATCGGTCAAAATACAAATGGGAGGATAACTTGTCATGTCCCCGCAACCTCTAGATTGCCACACGGACGCGACGCCATAACCACAGAGCTACCGGGACAGACTCCCAAAAGTGATAGTTTTGAAAAAGGTTGGGACATAGGGTGTCTAAGTCGGGATCCCACTGATTGTAAAAAAAAAGAAAAAAAAAAAAAAAAAAATCAAAGCATGATTTTCAGTAGAGGAGAAATGATTTTCTTCCTATCTTCAAACAAGTCAAGTTTTAATTTTTACTTTCCTTATCTTATAATAAGGAAAGTATTGTATTCGTCGAAAATTTGACCTACCCAGTTTTTCACATTTCTGGACGAATCATGGCCTCAGGATACCAAAAAAGTTGTTTTCAGCCATTGGTCCGTGCGTCTGTCTGTCTGTGTGTGTGTGTGAACAGGATATCTCAAGAAAAGGTAAAAGCTAGAGACTTGAAATTTGGTACACAAATTGATTTTATACACCAGACGAACCACGAAACTTTTGGTTGACGGCCATGCATTCTGCGGCCACAGGGCCACATTTTCTTAGATTAAAAAAACAACATTTTCTTAGATTAAAAAAATAATAGGGGTCTATTCTGATCATTTTTTTGATATCTTGAACTTTTTGGAACTCGGCCCCAATTTACCGGTATTTCGGGGGGACCCGCTTTGACTAACTTTTTTATTATTCATCCTACATGGGGGTTGTGACATATCAAATTCAATGATTTTGAAGTGCTGATTACGAATTTGGTATTGGTTTTTAGTTATCTGTTACCGTTGAGTCACCAGTGGCGGAATTCGACTCCTTTTTGGGGGATAAGGAAAGTCGTGTGATGTTTACACCAGATTTTTTTAATTCTAGTCACCGCGGCCAAGTGAGTTAGCCCGATAGGCATTGCACGCACAGTGACCTGGGTCCTATTCCCGGCGGGGCAGGATATTTTTCTGCTCTGTACTTGGGTGTTCGGGGTCCACTCATAACTCGTGAGGAAAAATGAGTAGCTGCTTTAATGTGAGCAGCAACAAGTGGCGGAATTATAGACGAAAATAAGATATTAGGATAGCAAACATATGGTAATGTCCTATAATTCTGCGTTACCCACTAAAATTGTGATATAATAACAACGAAACACATTTTTATATTATTAATTAAAAAAATTAATTCTTTTAAAATTTGCTGGCTGGGGGACTATAAACAGGGAGTAGACCAGCATTGGCTTGGTTCTAGAGGCCCTTGTCAATTATTAGCCTTCTTGTAAAGACAGTGGTAGAAGTGCTGAGTCATTCCTGCACTGCCTGGCTACCATCGTTCACGATGACACCACCCTATGATAATGATTAAAAGTGGATGAATGACATTCATGGCTATGGGTTTGTGCAAAGAACACATTATTTCTCATTGCAGACCTACAAAAAAAAATCAAATGTCAAAGAATTTGATGAATTTTATCTTTTGTAATTTAGATTGAAAGTGGACGAGTGACGTTCTACGTTGAACATGAGTTTGAAGTGTCACTGACCCTCATGGGGGACGGTCCTAACATACCTTGGAGACTGCTGGATATTGAGATTCTCGTAGAAGATAAGGAAACAGGAGGTAAGCTAGTTTACTGATTGCTTGATCCTTTTCAGTCACCATCTACTTTTTTTACATCAGTTGGTCGGAATATAATTATTATGTTGAGAATATTGAGACATTCCTTAAAAATAATTATTCTTTAGAATGATTAAATTAAAAACAATCCTTTTGATGAAATTCATTATACAGGGTGTTTCAGCTCTATGGTAACAAACGAACATTTTCTACATTTTACTGCTGGATGACCTTCCTAACACCAACCATTTTATGTATCCCATGTAATAGAAAATCTGACAGCATTAAGATACCAACTGTTGCAATTAACACATTGTGTACGGCGTCATACATATTTGTATGACTGTCACACCGCAGAATAGACGGCGTCATTCATATTTGTATGACACGAATCTACATATTTGTATGACACGAAAGAAGAACTTGGTCAAACGGTAGTATTGCTCTAGGGACGGGGCGTCATACACATATGTATGACATTGACATAGTAGTAAGTCACTTAGAGCGGCGTCATTCAGATGTGTATGACAGTGGAAATCACCCAAATCAGGCCCCCGTCCCTAGAGCTAATTTGCATTTTTATCCCCGTACACAATGTGTTAAAAGGCACTTATCAGGCAGTATAAACAAGGTCTCTTATTGACTTTACTCACAGACGGGAAGGCCCTGGTTCACCCCCTGCAAGTAGAGTATATACACCGCGTGGTACAGGCTCGTATTGCCGACCATCCCGCCCCCCTCACTCAGGTCTACAACTGCCTGCACTTCTTCTGCCAGGAGCTGCAGCTTGAGGTAAGTCCCGCCCCCCCCCCCTCTATCTCTCTCTTACTCTCTCACTCTCTTACTCTATCTCTCTCTCTCTTTCTCTATCTCTCTCTCTTTCTCTCTCTCTCTCTCTCTCTCTTTCTCTCTCTTCTCTCTCTCTCTCTCTCTCTCTCTCTCTCTCTCTCTCTCTCTCTCTCTCACTCTCACTCACTCACTCACTCACTCACTCTCTCTCTCTCTCTCTCTCTCTCTCTCTCTCTCTTCTCTCTCTCTCTCTCTCACACTCACTCTCTCACACTCACTCTCCTCTCCTACTTTTAAACCCATAGAGTAAAAGAGAAAAAAAGTTTTCCTAGAACTTGTAGTTACCGATATTTTTTTTTTGAAGGTATTCTTAAGGCACCATATGTGATTTTATTTGATGACGTAACACAAGTGCACATTCACATACTGTTCAGCTAGCGCCGTGCCTCCGATGGTAGTGCAATGGGCCTGTCTGCGAAGTTCTATCTATGCCCCTGGGTTCGAATCCTCCTTTTGGAATTTTTTTTCACCTTTAAGTATTTTTTGATGGGTTGTTTGCCTTTAATTACATTTTTTTTTTTACATTTTACTACCTGATTTTTCATTTCACTACGACAAAGTTTTATGATGTTTACACCAGTTTATTTTCTCTCTCTCTTAAATTGAGGTTTTTCGTCGATAAAAACTAAGATTTTTTTCATTGGGATTTAACTTTACTAAGAAAGGTTCTGGGGGCCCTTGGTTCTGGGGGCCCTTGTCAATTATTAGCCTCCTTGTAAAGACAGTCGTAGAAGTGCTGAGTCATTCCTCCACTGTCTGGCTACCATCGTTCACGATGACGCCACCCTATGATGATATGATGAAGAAAGCTATAACCCGGAATGCCCCCCCCCCCAGGTGCTGTACTCGCAGACCGTGCGCCTGTGCCGGGACCGCCTGGACGGGCACATTCACGTGGACGAGTACTCTCCCGGCCAGTGCCTCAGCATCTCCTACTGGCGGGAGCTCACCCGGGCGGACCCCCGCTCCGAGCTGGGGTACCGCCTCACCGCCCATGTGGACCGGCACGACCCCGCCCGCCCCCTCACCGTACTGCATGTCCCCGCCCTCGGGAACAAGGTGAGATACCTTTCGGATTATTATTTATTTATTATTTATTACACGGGACCAGCCCAAGATACAAGTGACAATGTACAACAAATAACAGTTTACAAATAAATATTTTGAAATAAGGAGATATCAAAAATCAAAAATGATACAGTAATAAAGAATATAAAATTGATAAAAATATTAGATCTTAAATGAAACATTAGAATTCATTGCCAAGCCGCATCATACGATTGATGGGAGCGTAGTAAAGGTAATTATCAACTGGTTGGAGTTCCACAAGAGTTAGGACATATTTATATATTTTATTTATTTTTTTCTTGTTTATACTATTGATATTCTCAATTTTTATATTTAATTTTTACCATTATTTGTCTGTATATATGTTCTACTACTAAAGAGTTTCTAAATAAATAAATAAAAAGAGAAACCTCGATTATCACACCGGCCTCTGTTAAATATATTAAAACCCAGTTCACCCTGTATAATGTTGTTTTTAGTTACAATCCATCATTGATCGAAATGGCTAGTCCTGAACTCACCACAGCCAAGTTTTGGTAAATAGAAGAGAGCGCGAGTTCAATTCGAGAGAATGATAATAATAATAATAATAATAGAAAATCTTATAAGGGCAAAGTTTTGTAAGTAAAGCTATTAAGCCCAGAACACAGCAGGTGCAGCAGGCTAATAGAATGAGACTTTGTCCTTTTGAGATTTTTACCTTGAGATTATATTACTACAAGAAATATAAATGTTTTTTTCTTGAGAATTTAAATGTTTTTTCTTTAACAAAGAAAGGAGACTAAATCTTGAACTTTAGGTATTATCTACTCTACAAGGAAGTACCTTCCTATTTTTCGTATACATGTGGAAGAAAATTGAAAATGTAATATATATCTACCTATGTAAATGAGGATGAAATGAAATTTATGTAATATATAAATATATTTGGGTATTGTTTTGAATTTTGAAAAGGTTATAGATATCATGTATTGAGAATGTTCTCTAGATATTTCGAGTGGCTCCTTTTTTTTGGCACACCCTGTATAATTCACATTTACTTGCAGGAATGTGAAATTGCGGACCGTGCTATTAGATCAGAACTGCTGTCCATGGAGCGTCTCTTGGTTCATACGATCTACGTGAGAACCAAGAACCGGCTGACCGATCTGAAGCAAGAGCTGCAGACCATGTTGCAATATGTCGAACGTGAGTTTATGTATAAAGCATTTGAATAGTATATTTTTTAATGATATAAAGTACTGCATTCAAGAATTACTATATATTCATCTATCTAGTACGAGGCACGTACATAAAGTAAAAGTACTTGATTTGTGTAGTCCTCAAAAAAAAAAAAAAAATGTTTAAAAAATGAAAATAACCTGGTTGAATGTGTTACATGTATTGTGTAAGTTATTTTTCAACGTAGTCGTCACCCCTCTCGATACAGGTAGTAAGTCATGACATCAATTTTTGTATGCCTTCCTCAAAAATCACCCGCCAACTCCTTTGCCCACTTCTCCACCTCATGTTTCATCTCCTTGTCGGTTGAAAACTTTTTTCCACCCATGTGAATCTTCAGGGTAGTGACCAAGTGGTAATCTGAAGTTGACAGGTTAGGAAAATACATTGGGTGGTTCAAATCCCGTCTTAATGAGTCCAGGAGTTGTAGAGTTCGCCAAGTGAGGTCTCTGACATTGCCGCGCAGCAGATAGACTTCCTGTGTCAGCAAGCCCCTCTTTTTATTCTGAATCGCTTTTTTCAAAGTTTTTAGGATCTCTAATTATCTGTCTGTGATGAGAGTCTCCCTCTAAGCCAGAATTATGCCTTTATGGTCCCAAAACACAAATGCAATGATTTTTTGCCCGAAATTGTGATTTTTTTTGGTTTTTTTTGATTTTTTTTTTTTGTTGTATTTTTCTTGGTCGTTTTTTTGAACTCAAGAAACCACTTTTACAAATTGATACGATTCATAACTCAATTAACTTAAAGAGATTTAACCTCATTTAAAACCTGAACTGGGCTTTTTCCTCCATAACAAGGTAGCGGCTGACAGCGGTGATTTCACACTTGGCGGGAGATTTTATCGACAGTTTTGCTAGAAATGCTCTTACGTAAATAGTTTTCAACGTACTGACCTCAAATTGGTCTTATTTAAAAAAGAGGAAATAGCAAATCCTAACATACCAAAAAAATCTTCCCTTTCGCTACTGTACTCTTACTTTATGAACGTGCCTCGTTTGATGGTAATTACTAATTAGGCATATCAAATAACAGGAGACATCAGTAGCATTGAGTCCTGCTTTTGTTGACATATTAGGAGATTGTGTAAACAGGAAACAAAACTTTTCCTCACCCCCCACAGTTGATTTTTAAAAGATTATTTTTTTTTTTTGGTTGAAGGCAGGAAAAAATCTTTTAAAGACACCCAGGTCATCCTGACTTGGGGTGTGGGATTTCCACCCACTAAAAACCCACCTTCTCAAAGAGCTAACCGCACCTGGAACCGAAAAAAGATTATTGACCAAATCCTAATAGAGACTCCACTGATTATTCCCAGCCACACTGCAAGGGTCGCCTGCTATTCTCTCAGTGCCGGTGCTGCAGCCTTGTCTCCGGGCGGAGATGCTGCTCATCACAGTGGATACCCACACAGGCATGCTCCAGTGTCACGTGCCCCAGTACGACACCCCCCTCATGAGTGACCTGCAGGCAGCTTTCAATGGAGACCATTCCAAGTTGCCTGGCCTTCTCTCGGAACTCAGGTAAAATTGCTTTTTCCTTGTGACCCCCCCGTACTATAACACAAAAGAAGGGTATCTAGCCAGGCACGCGCCGGTATGGCAGCACAAAGTCCTGCTAGAATTTTAAAATTTTAAGCATCAAAATTTCAAGTCAAAATTCTAGGAAGACATGACATCCAAAGAAGGTGTTTCAAGGACAAGCTCAATAAAAAGATGAGACGAGAAAAAATGATTTTCTTTAATAAAAGGCAAAAATGCTTGCGAAATAATATAATAATAAAAAGAAGGGTATCTATTGAATCAAAGAAATATCTTTTTTTGACCATTTCTTCTTTGTACTTATCCTTCGCAAATTAGAACAAAAAAAAGTTCAACCTATCGTGTTGCAACATAGAGAAGATTGTATAACCATACATATTTGGGTGTTTCTTAATTGTGATAGTCATAGTTATGAAGTGAGAATAAGTAATGTATAAAGTATCTACCAATGATACATAACTGTCAATTATTTGTAACTGGTTCTGCGATCTTGTAGTAGACCCTCAACTGTAGTAGACCTCTCAACTAGCATGTGAGTGCACGCAAGTGACTATGCTATGAGGTATAACAATAATAGATGTATGTGATATTCTCCATCAAGTGTCATCAAGCATTCATGGCTCAATGGTAAACATGTGGTACCATTGATGCATGGGTCTCAGGTTGAAACCCTGGGCTCGGCAAGAAATTAATTATTTTAAGAAAAATAAAGAATTATAAACAATACAAGATGTCCTTACATAGTCGACAGATAATTATTTTTCCCAAAAAATCACGTGATAAAAAATCGTATAATTATTTTCTTAGCATTATGAAACTTGTGCCAAAATTTGTTCTCACAAATGATGAGTGTTTCATGGCGAAGTCGAGAAAACGGATTGCAGATACGGTCTGGAAATATAGTCAGTAATCTACCATGAACGGGTGGAACGCGTTATTTTGATCCACCCTGTATACTTATCTTTTATGTCACTAGGTTCTGGATGACCATGCGTCGTTGCGAGAAGACCCTGCAGCACCTCCCCGCCACCCCCTACGAGCGCCTCCCCCTCCTCCACCACTCTGAACACCCCATCTCCCGCATCGGACGCCACCGCATGTTCATCCGCCTGCACCGCCACCCCAACATCATACTCATCGTGGAGTTCAATGAGCGGGACACCTCGTCTGACATGGAGTGCCACTACTATCTCATCTTCGTGAAGCAATGTTCCATCGAAGATGATCCCAATGACGAAACGATAGAGAAAGATATTCCTAAAGTGTACATGAAAGTGTTGACTCTGATTGAATTCGACACATACGTGATTACCCACGGCCCGTTCACAGCAGTCTATGACACGCTAGACAAGAACAATGGCAAACGCAAGCTGGCACTCTCCAAGTATGATTCGGCCAAGCGTTCCAAGCACCCGGCTTACTTCATATCTGACCTCGCGCATGTGGTGGCGCTGTGCGACGAGAGAGTGCCCTTCGCTATCCTAGCACAGGAGCTGACCAAGCGGGAGATCGCGCACCAGGGCCTGCAGATAGAAGCCAATGCAACCTCCCTGGTACTGAAGATCATTCAGCTGCCACAGCCCGCCGGCATTGCCTCTCAGAGTGGCTGGAACTCCCTGCTCAAGCGCTTGCTCTCTGTGTCCATCCGGGTGCATAGCAAGACCACCGGGACTAATGGCTGTGAGTTGCTTAAGTCATTATCTGACCTTTTTTTTAAAGTAATTGTGCCCCGGAACCGCTTTCGCATTACTTCAGGGCACTTTACCTTTACATCCATGCCATTCCGGAGACGGAAAATTTTGGTCAGAATTTTTCGCTCCGGCCGGGATTCGAACCCGCAACCTCCGGATCAGTAACCAATGCTGTTAACCACTGAGCCACGGAGGTCGACTAGAAGAGTTTCAGTGGAAACTCCCTGCATTTAACACTGCAGCCTATATCTATTATGATCAGTTGATTCTATTTGCTCTCAATGTCCTTACTGATTTATTCAAGATGGGGGGTTTACCCACCATATCCTGGGAATCATATCAGTTACCCACAATAACATCACACCCTCCACTTCTCTGGATCTGGGATAGGAAACCACGGCGACGTTGCCTGCTCTCCCCACAGTTGAAAATAGAAATATGTCGATTTTAGAGTCCTAAAGGGCTATAGGTCAAACAGCTGCAAATATAAATTTCTAAAATACACTGAGCGTCAAAATTAGAGGAACGCTAAAATGATCTCTAATTTTAAGGACTGTCTTCCTTTTGGGAACCTCTTCTTGATCAATAATATTGACAAATATGATTGACTATCGCTAATGAGGAGAAAAATACACAATTATCAAGCTCGTAGAGAGTTAACAATAGTTTACTATGGGTAACTCGAAAATGTACACTTTTGAGTAACTTCATGTGCTGGGGTCATTTATCGAAAATCTATCAATCCGTTATCTGGGGTCAAAGTGATTACGTTTCTCTATTTTATTGAGTTGTTAAGATGTTTAATTATCGTTTTTCATTAACAATGAATGATCTTAGGGGAGTGGAAGCGTCCAGAGCAGTGGCATTGACTGGCGCGGGCTGGAGTTATGCCAGAGTGGGAAATTCTCGCGGTGTCTCAAAATCCGTGGTCCATCGTGTGGTGAAACGTTACAGGGAGACTGGCCAGTTGGAAAAAAGACGCGGGTAAGGTCGAAAACGCTCCACAACAGCACGCGACGACCACTTCATGGTCCTCACGGCCCTGAAAAATCGGTTCCAAGGCATAACAGGGGTGCGTGCGGAGGTCCAACGCACCCGGGGTGTTAGGGTTTCCACTGCTACTGTGTCAAGAAGACTCCACGAGCACACAATAAGGTGTCACCGAGCCAAGCGAATCCCACTTCTCAGTTTTCAGCACAAAGTGAAGAGGCGCGCATATGTCCAGAACTACAGAAGGTGGTCAGTCCGTCGGGGGAGCAAAGTATTGTTTACAGATGAGTGTAGGTTGGCTCTTAAGTCTGATGACAAGAGGGTCAGAACCCTGAGAAAGCCTAATGAGAGGTACGCGCAGTGTACCATGGTAGGAACGGAGCAACATGGTGGCGGCTCAATCATGGTATGAGGGGCATTACTCGAGGGGGCCGTAACACGCTGTATATCATAGTGAGGGGCGCTGACCTCTCAACGATACTTGTCGGAGATTTTGCAAGATTTTGAGCTCCCGTTCATGTCATTCATTGGAGATGGCTTCACCCTCACGCATGACAACGCTCGACCACATACGGCAGCTTTAGTATCCCGTTTCCTTGAGGAGGCTGGATTAGAAGTTCTGGACCATCCACCTCGCTCACGAGACATGAATCTCATTAAGCGTGTATGGGACTATCTCAAGAAAATGATTTGCGCAATAACAAACCAACCGAATACTCTGGCGGAGCTCAAAAGGGCCGTGGTCGAAGAATGGGACCGGATGAGCCAAGCTTATGTTGATAAGCTTATCCGAAGTATGCCAAGGACATTAACGGCCCTACATAATGCTGTGGAGGGCAATACGAGGTATTTAAGTAGCAAAAGTGTGAGGAAAATTGAATACTTACAAAAATGAGCATTTTTATAATCTTCCATTTGAGGCAGTTTTTTGAGATTGCGCTAAATGTACCAATAAATGAATCCTCTCTTGTTATATTTATGATTTTTTTGTCTTGTTCCTTGTTAGCATTTATATTTCTAGTTAACCTGAAAAGAAAATAGGTTCCTAAGTAAATCCGCCTCGAAAATATTCAAGATCATTTTAGCGTTCCTCTAATTTTGACGCTCAGTGTACATTGGGGAAACACCAAGTGCGTTTTTAAACTAGGTCTTCACTATCATTTATTTATTTCGAATTGAGATTCATGTAGTCACTGTGGCAGTGTGAGTTAGCGCGCTAGACATTGCACACATGGTGACCTGGGTTCGATCCCCAGGTGTGTAGGAATTTTTCTGCTCTGTACTTGGATGTTCGGGGTCCACTCATACCTCGTGAGGAAAAATGAGTAGCTGCTTTGATCTGAAGCAGCGACCAGTGGCAGAATCATAGGCAAAAAAAATACAAGATATTGTAAATTATAGTGGTAAAGTCCTATGATTCTGCGCTACCCACTAAAATTGTGACATAATAACACAAAGAAAAAGCATTATTATTATTATTATTATCATTATTGAGATTCATCCTCCAATGTTTGCAGGTTGGATGGTTGAGTTTGTGATCTACGGGAGCCCCCTAGGCAGCACGCACCCCAAGGAGCAAGGCATGCGCCGCGCGGTGTACTTCCAGTATGATCTGGGCACCGCAGACTCCATAGCCAAGACCGTGGAAGCATTCCTCAATGACTGGGCCCAAATAGTTCACCTGTATGTCCTGATGGAAGATCTATCAGAGTATTTGAAGAGCGAAAAGTCTAACCAAATTGTAAGTTGTTTAGGCTAGACGAGTAATTAGATACATAGATAGATAGATAAAAAATAATTGTATTTATTTTTAAACAAAAAATATTACAATGGTTGGCACAAAAATACATGGTAACTTGAAACAAAAATCTGTAAAACATTAGCTAAATAGCTCCTCTCAGACTAATCTTTTTAAATATAATTATATTACAATAAGCAATGAAATTGTTTTTAAATACATAATAAAATTGACAAAATCACCTAACTATTGATTTAAATAAACATAAATAAACAAACACGAAAACAATTCGTATTTACCTTCTTAAACAAATAAACAAAACCAAATTTTTGTCTACACCTAAAGATAATTTATGGCGAGAGTATTATATTTCTCACTGTAATTATATTGCCAATTTTGACTCACTGTAATTATTTCACAACAGTTGTGTTGTAGCTCGTAGACTCGCTTTTGATAAATAAACATACTTTTACTTGGATCACCAGAGGACTAAAAACAGAGCCAACAATAACAAGCTAGGTTAGCTAGGCTAGCTTCCAGTTTCCCCATCAATACTAGCTCTAATTATATTTAAAGTCATCTCACTTTTCCCTTTGTTTATAAATTCATATATTTATTGTGTTGTTTAACATAACATTATACACAATTTACAAAACATAAAATTAATTCTTTTGTTTATAATATTGAGAAAAGAAGTACCTACCTGGTCAGTATTGTGAAATGATTTCTCGTCCAGGTGAATCTGCTGAGCATCAAGTCCTACAGCTACAGCAAGTTCATCCTGAGCTACGGGCCCGGGGGTCACGCGACGGTGAACATTTTCTGGAACACGCATGCGCACGGATTCTCACTCATATTCGGCAGTGTCCACCAGAGCATCAACCCACATGTCCTCATGAGGGAACAGCTGGAGGCTCATCTCAACACGCACAGGAGTCTGGCTCAGCTCATTCATATATTGAACAGCACATTCAAGCCTCTGTTCTCCATTTCCAAGCTCTCTACCATACCTCAGTTAGGAGTACATAGCAATGTGAGTAGTGCCTCATTTTCTGAGATTTTATTTTCACAGGAAATATGTCCAAGTCCATGTCATAACGTAAATATTTTTTGTGTGTCTAATGTTTTTTTTTTTTTTTTTTTTTTTTAAATAAATAATAATATAATCCCGGTAAACGGGCTTGTATTAACGGAAAGAATCCTGTTTACAAATTACAACAGTAAAAACATTTACATGAAAAATATAGTTATAATATGAAAGACTTAAAGAACAAATGGTTTTATAAAAACAAGACCAAATTTACATATGTCCATACAACCGAACTCATACATACATCCATTCAAACCCCTCACTCGTCTCCTCACTACAGCTGCAAGTCAGTGAGGTGTTTATATTCTCACCATGCTCATTTCTCTATTTCTTTTAAGGTAGTTTATTTTTATTTTTTTAAAATCAAAGAACATTTTATCAAAATGAAAGATTATATAGTCTGAATAATAAATGAGTTTAAAGACGGTGTAGAGTGCGTGAGAGGCGACGCAGCCAATTTCTTCTTGTATTAGTTCAGGAGGGTGAGATAGTAAACATACTAAAAGTCCACTTACTTTTTACTTATACGCTTATATCTCGTGAACGGTACACACGATTTTGATGAAATTTTGCTTGTATATGCATCCTAGTGTTTTACTTAGTCCACTTGTAATTATTTTTTAATAAAATAAATATAGTTCTGATATTTTTGAAAATCCGAAATTTTGGACAACAAAGTCAATAAGGTCCACCCACGACTTGCCAATTAAGAATTTTTTGTAGAATCTAGAATGTAGAAAAATAATACTCTACCATATGAATTCAATAGACGTGAGCAGGGTCCTTGCAGGTTCGTATTGTTCCACCGAACCTCAAGCACTATGTTATTGTTCCACCGCACCTCAAGCATTATGTTACTCTTGTTCCAGCGGCCACAAGTACCTGTGTGCACATTCACCATCATCCCCCAGTCGGCCACACTAGTACGCATCGTGTACCTGGGCATGTACTGTCTGGAGATAACTTTCAGGGGTGGAGGTCTGGTCAGTGTGCGGGATGGAGCGTACAGCAGATTCGATCGGACTTCTGTCATCTCGGATTTTATGCCCACACCTGGATTACGGGTGAGTTATCATCGTTAAGCTCAGCAGAACCATCTATTTACAAGTCAGCTTTGTCAAAAAAAAAATAGTAAATCTTAAAGGCGTAATAGCTCCAGATTTGAGGTGGTAAATTGGTTTAAATTTAATTAAAATTCACCTAATAATTATATTTAAAACAATATTTTTCAAAATAGCGCCGCAGGCAAATTTTTACAAGGTCCCAGTGTATTTTGTCCATAAAGTGCTCAAAAATACTATTGCAAGGCTGCTAAATCACTTTCATTGTACTAAGCTTGTTTTTAATTATTGCGAAAATGTAGATTCTTTTGGCTTTTTATTCACAGAAGTACACGCTTTGTTCATTGGTACCGGGTATCTTTTGCGTGTTACCAGCAAAGACTCTGAATAGAAATTGAAAACAATGTCCTTTTTTTAACAATAATATTAAAAATATACACAAATAATAAGCTACATAGAAGCCAACATATTTTACTTCTCTTGAACACATTTTCTAGACGACTGATTACAGAAACAATTGCCCAAATACGAATTCCAATTCACTACTTCTAGTTTACTGACAGGACACCGAATGCCCTTTCAGTCTGATTCGTATACCGTGTCCCCGGGCCACATATTGCAGGGTTTCCTCATATATAGCAGGGTTTCCTCATATATTGCAGGGTTTCCTCATAATTATATTGCAGGGTTTCCTCATAATTATATTGCAGGGTTTCCTCATAATTTTATTGCAGGGTTTCCTCATAATTTTATTGCAGGGTTTCCTCGAAAACAACGTGGACGACTCTGCTGTGTTCCGACGCAGATCCCAAAGCGAGGACGACAACCCCCCCTCTCCTGTGAGCATGGACTGTGGGGGGGGCCACCACTCCCCCGCCCAGCAGAGGGACGCCCTCAGGTTCCACCCCCCGCTCACCCCACCCTCTGGAAGCAACCCTCACACACCCTCTAGCCCTCACCCCTCCAACATGAATCAGGTGAGCTCAGGCCTGGTGACTAGGGAGGGTCCAAAGGGACACTGAATTGAAAAATGTGAACGAGCTGATTTCAATAAATGCATTTGATTGTAAATAAGACATGTTGAGGATCTCATGGGAGGATCAGATCTATTATGGTGGAATTTGTACATGGTCCTTGAATTTTTTTTTATCATTATTATAGATGATAAGATAGGAAGCTGATTTGGCTGTACTTGATGTGGAGAGCTCTTACTTTTGACATCTATAGGCATACTCGGAAGTAATATATGAATTGTTTTCTCTGGACAGGGACACTCATCTATTACCTGATGTGAAAAGTTATTCCAACGGCTTATGTATTTAATTGAGACAGCATCGTCTTCACGTTAGGTACATCTTCTATTAAAACTGAAAGATGTTACATGATAATAATAATAATAATAATAATAATATCGCCTTATTTATACTGCCCGATTAGGACTATTAAAGTCCCATTATTCCAGCAGTAAACCCAAGACATATTATTATGTGGTAAAAATCCCAATTGGGAGGATAACATGTCATGTCCCAGCTGGGTTTCGAACCCACGACCTCCGGAGTCTTTGCATTCACAGAGTGCCGCCTTTACCACTGAGCTACTGGGACTGATCACGTTATGAATTTGTCTTGAATTGAACCACTTCCCCCACTGGTTCCAGTCCTCCAACCAGCCGCCGTTCGGCTCCAGCCCCGCCACGAGCTTCAATCTCGCCTCCCCCCCCACCGTGGTGAACCCCTCCCCCTCCATGCTCCCCCACTCCTCCCCCGGCCCCAGCCTCCTGGTGAACTCCCCCTCCAACCCGCTGCACGTGCCCAGCCCCGCGGGCCTCTCCCCCGCACCCCCCCAGTCCATCACCATCGGGCACTCGCCCGCGGGCGGCTTCATGGGCGGCGGGCACCTGGACGGGAGCCCCTACCCGGCGGCCCAGAGTATGACCTCCCCCGCCGCCTCCCCCTGGCCTGGCTCCCCTGGCATGCCGCGCCCCTCCCCCGCGCCCGCCCGACCAGGTGAGCACACCCCTTGCCCCCTGATCATAATACAGTCGGACCCGGATATAAGAGAACACAAGGGATCGGAAATATTTTCTCTTATAAAGAGGTTTTTTTACTTATAGTGGTGGATTGGACCTGGGCATTTTACTTTTATATCCAGGTTTCTCGTATATCAAGGTTTCTCTTATATCCAGGTTTCTCTTATATCCAGGTTTCTCTTATATCCAGGTTTATCTTATATCCAGATTTCTCTTATATCCAGGTTTATTTTATGTCCAGGTTTCCCTTATATCCAGGTTTCTCTTATATCAAGGATCGACTTTATCACTTTATTTATACTGCCCGATTAGGACTAATGAGTCTCATTATTCCAATATTAAGACGTATTATTATGTGTTCAAAATCCCAACTGGGTGCATAACCTCTCATGTCCCGGCTGGATTTCGAACCCCACGACCTCTGGATTACCAGTCACACGCCTCGACCATTGAGCTACCTGGACAGACAACGTATTTCCCTTCTTTCTCAGACTTTTCGAATTCCTTCGAAAAGTCTGCCCCAACCGGGGATCGAACTCGGGATCTCTGGACTACGGGCAGTAGTCTCAACCGTCACGCCATGCGCCACTGAGGCTGATTCCAGAAGTAATATCATTAATTGTGACCACATAATCTTGTTGTTGCAAATGTTTGCTCTTACATCTCTGATCTTTGTTACCTATTTATCGATATCAGTAGCTGAATCATTTAGGCGGACTCATAACATTGAGGCCAGTTGCCGATCTCCGTGGCTCAGTGGTTAAGAGCATTGGTTGCTGACCCGGAGGTTGCGGGTTCGAGTCCCGGACGGAGCGGAAAATTCTGACGAGTTTTTTCGTTTCCGGAATGGTATGGATATAAAGATAAAGTGGCCTGAAGTAATGCGAAAGCGGTTCCGGGGCACAACTACCTTTAAAAAAAAGTGGTTCGAGTCTCAAACATGACAAGTTTTGTGAAGTTAGGTGATTGTGACATGACTTTTGTGATTAATACAAATCTGCCGTGTATATTTCATCAATAGTAACGTCACTGTGTTGTACTCCAGGTGGCATGAGTCACATGTCGCGCGTCATCCCCCAGAGGTCGTGGGCCGGGGCAGTCCCCACCCTGGTCTCCTATGACTCATTCGACCTGCTGTGCTCCAACTCCCCGCACCCCTTGTGTCTGCCCTGTCCTGACATCTCCCCCCTGGAGAGGTTCCTAGGCTGCGTGTACATGCGGAGGCAGCTGCATCGCTTCCTGCAGACCGAGGAATTCGTAAGACACACATACCTACTATATATTAAAAAAAAGAGTGATTCACGGCCGTTTTTATTTCGTAGCCATGAAACAGGAGCTACTGTTGACGTTTGTGGTCTGTGTTGTAGCCTACCCATCCCGTAGTATGCCTCCCCTCTGATGGGCGAGAAGTGACACAATACTTCCCAATTAGGTGCTGGGTCAACACGAGCGCACAGGAAGGTATCCCTTTTTGTCGGCGCGGGGGTTCGAACCCGGGACCTTCCGCATGGCAATAAGTACTTAACCACTGAGCTATTCGTGCGCTATACTCGTCTTATTTTATTGATCATTCAATGTCGATTTTTTCTCAAATTAACAAAAGAGAATTCTACATTTACATTTGTGCAAAGTCATTGATACAACTTACAAAGTCAGCTCTGATTATTAACCCCAAAGAAACTTGGATTTTTATATCTTTATCTTCAATATGTTGCCTATTAAAATTCATGAAGCTATCGAAAATTGAATGAGGTACATATACAAACAAAATTCAGAATGAAAAGGAGGTACATTTGTAGATCTCCCTTACATAGTCAGCATTGAATATCTACCCCAAAGAAACTTGGATTTTTATATCTTTATCTTCAATATGTTGCATATAAATTCATGAAGCCATCAAAAATTGATTGAGGTATACAAACAAAATTCAGAATGAAAAGGAGGTACATTTGTAGATCTCCCTTACATAGTCAGCTCTGAATATCTACCCAAAGAAACTTGGATTTTTATATCTTTATCTTCAATAGTTGCATTATAAATTCATGAAGCCATCAAAAATTGATTGAGGATACAGAAAAATTCAGATGAAAGGAGGTACATTTGTAGATCTCCCTTACATAGTCAGCTCTGAATATCTACCCCAAAGAAACTTGGATTTTTATATCTTTATCTTCAATATGTTGCCTAAAAATTCATGAAGCCATCAAAAATTTAATGAGGTATACAAACAAAATTCAGAATGAAAGTTAGGTACATTTGTTGATCATGATCTCCTTGGTGACAGTGCATCATTCCCTCTCCTTGCAGCTAATCAGCACTGTGTCAGAGCCTGGGGTTGTCAACTTCAAAGTAGAACATTTCCAGTGCCGCGTGTGGCTGAACCCTCAGACCTTGCAGTCTCTTCACATCAAGATAACCCTGCAGCCTGATCACAAGGACCCCTGGAGCTTGGAGGAGCTACAGGTTTGTTTTTCATTTTAGGAGAACTTTCTGATTGTGTATTGTTTCCATAATGAACTACCTAACCGTCCCAATCCAAGCTCAAGATGGATGAGGTTAATGTGGGTATCTGATGCAATTCTCACAGAGTGCATGTTGTAAACTCCATTCTGAAATGCTATATCAAATTATTGTAAATAAAAAGATATTGAATCTGAGTGTTGATAGTTTCATACAAACCTCTCACCATGAAATAGAGATACACGTGAAGTGAATGTCTAAATGTCTAAGGAAATGTTTGTGGAAGTGTGTAGAAAATAAAAACAAGAAAAAAATAGTCTATGCTTGATTAAAAAACTATTTATATTTTATTTGAATTATATTTAACAATAAAGGGGGTTATGGGAAATACACATTGTCTAGACCAGGGGTCTTCTTTTTCAGTCTCTGGGCCATATTTCTTTTCCGGAAAAGTCCGCGGGCCACTATTAGAAACATAATATAAGGGGGGGGGGGGGGGGGGGGGTCCAATACAGGTAGGGTCCGACCCAGGCTGGATGAGTTTAATTTTTTTATTATTAATAATTACGAAGGTCTATCGATTTGACTAACAATTACAAGGCCTGCTTTGTTAAAATATTTTATGTATAATAATAATATCGCCTTATTTAGAAGTATGCTGGGAAAAACAAGAAGAGAAAGGATAAGAAATTTGTGTGTGAGAAGTTTAAGGTCCAGAGAGAGCAGTGTTAAACAAAGGTAGGGAGAGTGTTAAGTGTAGATAATGTAATAGAGGAAATGTTGGCGAGCAAAGAAAAGTGGGAATGAATAGAGCAGGGGTGCCCAACCTTTACAGAAGAAGATCTACTATAAAGTCTCAGATAATCAACGCGATTGATCTGAAACCGAAACTTGAACCACCGACCTCAAGGTTACAAGTCCGCTGCCTTATCGATCATGCTACTGAGGTCGGTGTGAGAGCGATAAAAGTGATAAAAGAGAAACATGGGAGGGCCCTACAACGAAATCAGTAGGGTCCTATACAGCACCGCACTTGAAGTAATGATATTTTTCGGTTCCGGGTGCGGTTAGCTCTTTGAGCAGGTGAAATTTTAGTGGGTGGAAATCCCACACCCCAAGTCATGATGACTTGGGTGTTTAAAAAAAAAAATTCCTGCCTTTGACCAAAAGAAAAGTAGAATATCCTGAAGAAAAGTTAAGAACAAGTAGGTTGAAATGGTATGTTCACATGAGAAGAATGGACCAAGAACGAATACCAAAGAAAATGTTTGATCTAGCATAAATGGAACTAACCCGAGGAAACATGAAAGAGGTCAACAGACATGGTCAGAGATGGCATTACACTTGTAAGTTTCACTGGCAAGATTAGAACGGGAAAGAAGCTTTCAAGACAGACAATTTTGGAGTTTTTTGAATCGACCGTATATACCTAGATGGAAGTTTTCGAAATATGCATTAAGAATTACCCCTCAGTAAACACACTCTCAGTCAACACAGTCCCCTCTGTCAACACAGTTTTAGACCAGGTGTTAACTTTCGACGAGGGGTATATCTCTAGTTAATTTTTGGGTAAGTACATTTGTAAAAATAAAGTATGAATATTGAAAAAGAACTTCAACATTTTTTTTATGAGCATGAGTAATTTCAATGTAAAAAATAATTATTTTTGGAATGGCAAACAACAAGAAGGAACAAATTTTGAACCTAAATTTTAGAAAAATAAAATAGGAAACACACTTCTAGGTATTCATAAAGGTAGAACTTACAACAGACTATCTTTCTTGACATTGTAAATAATAACTAGAATAGGAATTGTACCAAAATATTAGGAAAATTGTTTAACACCAGCTCTGCCGTGTAGTCTTTCGAGCATACCTTGGAGGGTTTGACATTGTGACACCTAAAAAAAATATAAAAATGAGAAAATAATTGAATGACATTACAAAATAATATGTAGCAGGTCCCTACTTGCTCACCTACTTACCTTCAATATCTTCCCTGAAAAAATCTCCAGAGACATATCAAAGACAACTTGAAAACATGTAAGCACATAAAAAACACACAAACACTAAGAAATAATAGGCTGCTCAAATCGGGTACCTGAAAATCTGTACCCGGTTTTGTAAACCCCAAAGTACCCGGTATGAACAGACTCATGACTTTCTGTAAAAAATATTGAATAACTAAGACATGCAAAACGCTATTAAAAAGATTTAATTATGATATGAAATAACACTTTTTAAGTAAGAGCTTTACACACTCACCATGAATTTTCAGCACAAATAGCCGTTAAAAGTCACTCGATAACTGTGTGCTCGAAAATAAGGAAATAACACGAGGAAAACTAGAAACCTCAAATCAGAGCGAAATGACTCGAAATGAAATTGGTTTGTTTACAAAAGTTACGCTCTGCTAGGAAGAGATTTTAGTTTCTGTAATCAGTTCATAAATGGCATTAGCGGTATCGTCGGAAACAGTGGTACCCGTATTAGCAGACTACCCGGTTTTAGGAAACCTTCCCCTACAACTAAATGGAACTAGACCCCGAGGAAGACATAGAAAGAGGTAAACAGACATGGTCAGAGATGGCATTACACTTGTAAGTTTCCACTGGCAAGATGTAGAACGGGAAGAAGCTTTCAAAGACAGACAATAGTGGAGAGATTTTATGAATCGACCCGTAATATACCTAGATGGAACGTTTCGAGATATGCATGTAAGAAATACCCCTCAGTCAACACACCCTCTCAGTCAACACAAGTCCCCCTCAGTCAACACAAGTTTTAGACCAGGTGTCTAAAACTTTCGACGAGGGGTATATCTATATATGTTAATTTTTTGGGTTAAGTTTACATATATTGTACAAAATAAAGTATAAGACATATTGAAAAAAAAGAAGTAGTATGAGGCTAAGATCTGTTAAGAAATAATAAAAACACAAGGATTTCTGTACCTAGGATGTTTTATTTAGTTGGCAAATGCCAATTACGAGTCAAAGAATCTGCCGGGATTGGAACTACAGCTCTCAGAAGACTTTGTTTTCAGCAAAGTTTGGATTCTTTGGGCTAGGTACGCCATTATTTTCTTGACTTCACTTTCAGGAAGAGTGGGGTGGGTGGGAGTACTGGAAAGGTATGCGTCTAGGAGATTCTAGATTGCTTCCCATCCTTCACCACATTTCCACCAGAAGCAAATGCCGCCATCTGGAATGATGTTTTTGGTTGTTGGGGATCTTTGTGAAATCTTATTTCTCGTAAATTTCTTGTTTGCTGTGAATTTTGATTTTGAAGGATGTATTGATATTGTTTCTAGTGCCTTTTTTTTGGTTTTTTTTTTTATTTATTTTTTTAAATTTTTTTCGTGTTTTCTTATAAATTATTTTTCAGTACCAAGGATGTTTTATTAACTGGCAAATGCCAATTCCGAGTGAAAGAATCTGCCGGGATTGGAACTACAGCTCTCAGAAGACTTTGTTTTCAGCAAAGTTTGGATTCTTTGGGCTAGGTACGCCATTATTTTCTTGACTTCACTTTCCATCAGGAAGAGTGGGGTGGGTGGGAGTACTGGAAAGGTATGCGTCCAGGAGATTCTAGATTGCTTCCCATCCTTCACCACATTTCCACCAGAAGCAAATGTCGCCATCTGGAATGATGTTTCTGGGTGTTGGGGAACCAGGGGATCTTTGTGGAATCTTCTTTCTCATGAATTTCTTGTTTGCTGTGAATTTTTGATACTAGTGTTTGGTGTTTGGCAAGCAGTGTCATCATAACATCTAATTTTGAAAACTTGGAATTTTGAACACCAGCACGTGAAATTTTGAACATCAGGCACGTGGAATTTTGAACATCAGCACGTGGAATTTTGAACTTCAGCAAGTAGAATTTTGAGTATTAGCACTGTGGAATTTTGAGTATCAGCAAGGAGAATTTTGAGCATCAGCACGTCGAATTTTGAACATCAGCAAGAAGAATTTTGAACATGAGCAAGTAGAATTTTGAGTATCAGCAAGTAGAATTTTGAGCACCAGCACGTTGAATTTTACACATCAGCATGTAGAATTTTGAACATCAGCACCTAGAATTTTGAGTATCAGCAAGTAGAATTTTGAGCATCAGGACGTAGAATTTTGAACATCGGCACGTGATTTTGAGTATCGCAGTAGAATTTTGGGACATCAGCACGTAGAATTTTGTGAGTAATCAGGCAAGTAGGAGATTTTGAGTCATCAGGACCGGTAGAATTTTGAGTATCAGCAAGTAGAATTTTGAGCATCAGGAGGTAGAATTTTGAACATCAGGGCAACGTGGAATTTTGAGTATCAGCAAGTAGAATTTTGAGCATCAGGACGTAGAATTTTGAACATCGGCAAGTGGAATTTTGAGTATCAGCAAGGAGAATTTTGAGCATCAGCACGTGGAATTTTGAACATCAGCAAGAAGAATTTTGAAATCAGCAAGAAGAATTTTGAACATGAGCAAATAGAATTTTAAGTATCAGGACGTAGAATTTTGAACATGAGCAAGTAGAATTTTGAGTATCAGCACGTGGAATTTTGAACATCAGCAAGAAGAATTTTGAACATTAGCAAGTTGAATTTTGAACATCAGCAAGTTGAATTTTGAAACATCACACGATAGAATTTAACATCTGCACGTAGAATTTTGAACATCGCAAGGAGAATTTTGAGCATCAGCACGTAGAATTTTGAAATCAGCACGTGGAATTTTGAACATCAACACGTAGAATTTCGAACATGAGCAAGTAGAATTTTGAGTATCAGCACGTAGAATTTTGAACATCAGCAAGAAAAATTTTGATCAGCAAAGTCGAATTTGGAACATCACAAGAAGAATTTCACCTATCAGCAAATAGAATTTTGAACATCAGCAAGGAAAATTTTGATCAGCAGTGTCAGCAACGAAAATTTTGACAATCAGTGTAACTTATTAATGTAGTTCTTGGGTATACTCTTAATTTTGTTGTGTTGTGATGTTTGTTGGAGTTAAAATAACTTTGAATGAAAAATTTGAATTCTTTATGTGGCCAATTAAAATAAATATACATATAATTTGGCCAACATGAAACGAATCTTTTCTAACAATATAAAAATCTGGTGTAAACATCACACGACTTTCCTTATCATATATTATTATGAATAGGAACAGGACCAAAAGCCACTGGTGACTCAAAGGTAACAGTTGGCTAAAAAGCAATGCCAAATTCGTAATCAGCACCTCAAAATCATTGGATTTGATATGTCACAATGCCCATCTAGGACGAATAATAAAAAAGTTAGTCAAAGCGGGTCCCCCCCAAAATACCGGTAAATTGGGCCGAGGTCCAAAAAGTTCAAGATATCAAAAAAATGATCAGAAGAGACCCCTGTTATTTTTTCAATCTAAGAAAATGTTGTTCTCTAACTTTTTTTGTATCTTTAACCAATTCATAGAAGCGGCGCTTGCGGCCAATATTTGCGGCCCTGCGGCCGAATTTTGCGGCCGATTTCAACCAAAAGTTTCGTGGTTCGTCTGGTGTATAAAATTGATTTGCATACTAAATTTCAAGTCTCTAGCTCTTACCGTTCTTGAGATATCCTGTTCACAGACAGACAGACAGACAGACAGACAGACGCACGGACCAATGGCTGAAAACAACTTTTTTGGTATCCTGAAGCTATGATTCGTCCAGAAATGTGAAAAACTGGGTAGGTCAAATTTTCGACGAATACAATACTTTCCTTATTATAGGATAAGGAAAGTAAAAATCATTTCTACAATTCAGGTAAACTAGATAATTCTGGAAACTTACTTGTGTGATTATTGAACTCGCTACTATTCTCTACTCTAAGGGCATAATATAAGGGGGGGGGGGGGGGTTGAAAAAATTTCAGAAAACTATTTTTAATTTCAGGAACAAGTGTTGGTATTTTTATTTTACAAATAAAATTAAAAAGGAAATTGTTTCACTCATTTTTTTTATACAAAAACTAGAAAGAAAAAAAAATTGTACAGGAGTCTCTGATCAGTTTCTGTTTAGAAAAAAATCAACTCTGTGAGGGATCGAACCTAGGTCTTCCATGGGATGGTTGACATTGCATGGCATCCACCGATTTGACAATATTGGGTTGAAGTTTTGTTGTAGCAATCCGGAGGGAGTGTTGGTCAATGCATTAGTCTTGTAGGTGGGAAACCTGGGTTCGAATCCCATCGGATTTGTCACTGCTCGTAACTTTTGCATAAAAAAAAAATCTTGGCCAGCTAGTGCTGGAAGAAATAGGAAATAACATGAATGAGCTCGCGGGCCACCAAAAATGACTCGGCGGGTCACAAGTGGCCCGCGGGACACAGGTTGAAGACCCCTGGTCTAGACTATGTTGTAGTTGTTGTAGCTATGAAAGTTTTATTATTACGCATAGCAATAAAAGTGGGTAATTTTTTTAATTTAAACTATTTTCACTACTAAGATCCGGAATGACTCACTAAAGACTTTGGTATTACTATTTCTAGAAAGGTTTAACTTTCACTATGATGCACAGCTCTAGTCGTTGGCGTCTATGAGGTAACTTTACTCCTCGGAATCTGGAGGGTGCTCCCCTCGTCGGAGTCAAGATAGTAACTGCATTCATAGGGCAATTTTTTATAATGACAATGGCTGACCTTTATTTACAATAGTTGCTAAATAATATTTTTTAGCCCATTAATGAAATAAAACACCTGATGAAATATTTTAATTAGCCTAGTAAATTAGTAAACACCTCGATTTAGCAACATACACTGAATAGTTATTGTATCATAGAATATTTCAGTGTCTTTGCTACAATGCTACATATTTCTGTAGTTGTAGTGAAGTCGACTCGTAATAGTTTCAAGGTGTTGTATCTTCATTGCTGTTTTAGTTTAAAAACTATCTGGCTGTTGAACTCATGAGTTATTAACAACAATGTTTGTTCGTATTACCGTTATCTATAGAATTTCTCTATTATTTTCCTTTGAACTGTTTCAGATTCTAGAGAAATTCTTTGAGACGCGAGCTGCTGCTCCCCCCTACAAACCAAACAACATCCAGGCCTTCACGCGCATGCTCAACTGCTCGCAGCCTGTTCTCAAGGACTTTGTGTCCATCATGAAGCTGGAGCTATCTCCAGGGCACCCCCAGGTGAGTAGCTATCCCAGGGCACCCCCAGGTGAGTAGCTATCCTCAGGACACCCCCAGGTGACTAGCTATCCCAGGGCACCCCCAGGTGAGTAGCTATCCTCAGGACACCCCCAGGTGAGTAGCTATCCCAGGACACCCCCAGGTGAGTAGCTATCGCCAGGACACCCCCAGGTGAGTAGCTATCTCCAGGGCACCCCCAGGTGAGTAGCTATGTTCAGGGCACCCCCAGGTGAGTAGCTATCCCAGGACACCCCCAGGTGAGTAGCTATCGCCAGGACACCCCCAGGTGAGTAGCTATCCCAGGGCACCCCCAGGTGAGTAGCTATCTCCAGGACACCCCCAGGTGAGTAGCTATCCCAGGGAACCCCCAGGTGAGTAGCTATCTCCAGGGCACCCCCAGGTGAGTAGCTATCCCAGGGAACCCCCAGGTGAGTAGCTATCCCAGGGCACCCCCCAGGTGAGTAGCTATCTCCAGGACACCCCCAGGTGAGTAGCTATCCCAGGGCACCCCCCAGGTGAGTAGCTATCTCCAGGACACCCCCAGGTGAGTAGCTATCCCAGGGAACCCCAGGTGAGTAGCTATCCCAGGGCACCCCCAGGTGAGTAGCTATCCTGCACAGACCTGTTTGGTACCCTTGCACAAGCTGTCACTGTTGTTCCTCTTGTAATCAATTGATTAATAGGAACAGATCTATGTCGATGTCAGTCTTCCACAGTTCTATAAATGAAATTATATCTTGCCTTTCCATTTAGTTTTGTTGCTTTGGGTCGCATTGTCACTCTATGGGTTGTAGGTGAGCATTCTAGAATATGAATAAATATAAACTTAGATTTAATTTATTGAGCTGTAAGTTGTCACATACAGTGTATTATCTTTTAGTAATAATAATTCACGTTCACTATTTCTCTGAAGATTTTTCCTTTGCTTTTGTAAACTGATGATGAAGTTGCCAACTAAATCCATTATTACCAAAATTTGTTCGTTACCTGGGCCACTACAAAACAACAAAGCCGTTCAGGATTTCAATTAAAATATTTCTCTAAACCAAATATTTTTTTCTACTGTAGAGTATGTTGAAAATAATGTTTCTGTTTGATTATTTCTCAGGCCAAGTGGTCGGTGCAATGGTGTCTCAGGATCCCCCCCTCTGCCACCCCCATCGTACCCACAGGTCAAGCCGCCGTCATTATCTGCCGGAGCAAACTACTCTTCTTTGTAGGTAAGTATTTTCAATTGTGTCATTCACTCTGACTATTCTCATTCACATACTCTGTACTGCGTGTTGTTAAATTTTCTCAGAAAATACGGCCTCTGAAGCTTACTAATAAAAACCGCGTTTTCGATGTTCAATCTCGCATCAGCAGATTGGGATATTTCAGGAGAAATCGAATGATCTTCCCCTCACGGCTTGTTCTATTTCTCTCCATTCTCAACTCGACGTTTTCAATGGGTTGAAAAATCGCCATTTTGAAATCATTTGATATGGTTGAGCTCAGCATTATTATTATTTGTTTTATGTTTACATAATTTCATTGAACTTTTTTAATTTTCTATTGATAAACTAGGTACTTTATTAAACTAGGTTAGGTACTAGGTTCTAGTTTGAATTTTGAGCGGGATATATTAGGAATTGTATCAAAGTTCATTGTTGATATTGAATGAACCTTTTATTAACATCCTCAATTTCCATATTTCGCTGAAGATGAATGCATAATGTACAGAACGCTAGCTCAAGTTTCCTTTTGCATTAACTTTAAATTATCTTAAATTACATCTGTTCTATTCGGAAAGCGAAACTTCACATCGAGAATTCTCATATAAAAATCAAGGCAATCAATTAACATTTACAAAGAGCACTGGTTCAAGGTGTAGTGACCCCTAACTCTGCTGTTTGTTGTTTGCACCAAATATTTCTAAACTGTCTATGGAATACTTCCTTCATTTACGTAGAAAATTGTGAAAATTTAGGTAATGTAACTCTCGCAGAAATCTATACATAGAGTCTAATAGTATAGCGTTTGCCCATAGCTTGTTCAACGGGACTTTAAATTTTCAAATTTATTAAGAGCATGGCCGTAACTGCTGGACAGCAATGCCTTTTTGAACCTTTCATGGGTTTGGGGGGGTCAATTCGAGACTTTTTCGCTATCTCTTACCGTTTTGCTAACAATCTCGGACACAAACATTGTTAGTCCTTTTTCTGTTTTATATATAGAATTTCAGTTAATTAAATTTCAATTATTTCGAAATATTATTAGCCTTATCAGTAAATTATTTACATTTTTACTGTGAGTCAGTAAAATATGAATTCCCGTAAATCGTTCATTTGTCTGTCGCTACATTTCACTTGGATTTGTATCTGTTTCAAGTTAACAAATCAGCGGACTAGGCGTGCTCCCGGAGTGTGCTTCGTGCTGCCTATTTTACGACACGGCTATAAAATCACTCAGCTGGCCGAGAAAGCGAGATCAACCCAGTCCCACTTCGGTCCTCGCGCGGCATCACGTGAAGCGCTTCGCCGAGTACTTCAACATGTCGCACGCCATGAGTAACTCGGTCAAGTGTTCAATTCCGCGGTGCAGGACTGATAACCAATGAACTGCCCTCGAGCCTCCTTTGGTGAGTAAAAAATTATAATAGGCTATTAGTAGTCACTGTTGCAGAGCGAGTTAGCGGCTAGGCTTGCACAATGGTGACTGGTTCGATTCCCAGGCGGGGAGATTTTCTGCTCTGTAACTTGGATTTCCGGTCCCACTCATACTCTCGTGAGGAAATATGAGTAGCTGCTTGATATGTGAAGCAGCGACCAGTGGCAGAATCTAGGCAAAATTAAAAAATAAAACAAGAGGTTGTAATATTAATGTGGTAAAGTCCCTTGATTCTGCGCTACCATAAATTGTGACATAATAACAAAAGAAAAAAGCATGCTGAATTGAACCCTTCTAATTTCTCAACCTGGCACAATATTTTTTTTTTTTCGTGCCCGCATACAATAGAATAATTTATTATTTATTTGTACAAAATATTACAATTGTATGTGGTACAAAGTCTACATAAATAAAAAAATTTAGTAAAAAGAAAGTAAACAAATCAAGGGTCTCTATTGAAACAAAAAAGGATTTGATTGACCTTTTTTATTTGTTAATCTCGCAAATAAGATAATGAAAAAAGAATTTTATTTCTCTAATGAGGCATTGTGACATCTATTATCAAAATTTAGGTAAAGATTTAGGGAAAATCTTTACTATTTAAAATTTTTGTATTAAAATTATGTACCTTAATAAATTTTGTACTTATATAAATATAATGCTTGATTGAGTAGTCACTTAAACATATGTGTCATTCAATCTTGCAAGTAACATTCTCTTAGAAGCTCTTCAAAGCTTAGGAGAAGTACCTTTGTATAATGTTCTTATAAAGAAATAAAAATAAACTATATTATTATATATAAATACATGGAAACTTAAATGTTTTTACCATATCTTTCTGTAATTATGTTTAGTTCAACCTTTGTGTAGTATAATAGAGAACATTACATAATCATACATATTTGGGTATTTGATATTTTCATGGACATTGTTATAAAGTGAGAAAAAGTAATCTATAAAATTAACTACAAAATATTTTTCTTTCGCCAGCACGGTCATGCCTCCGTGATCACATCGCGCGGTAGGCCTATCCGCGGCTAGTTTACTATAGAATCAGTAATTCACTATTTTTTCCATTTGCAAGTGACCCATCAGTCAAGGTTCTGAATGGCTAAAAAGGTGAATATAAAACTACCTAGAAAATGAACTTTTGAGTAATTTTTTGCATTTTGCGCAACTGATTTAGTCTTCTGAACACAAAAGAAAGTGAAATATACCTCCTCATCCTGGCCAAAAATCGTAGCATTAAGCTTGCCGTGTAAACTAGACATTCACCTGAACCTCTACCTTTTCTCTCTCTGATGTTAAAATGCCTGAAATACTTGATGTATTTCAGTATAAAAAGCCAATTATTTTATTCAAGTTACGCCAACATGTATGAACCACTGATGGTCTTTGTGTTACCTGTTGCTGCCTCAAAATGATAAATAAAGTTCAACTAAAAATTGTACGCTGCTCTCACGAAGTCCTCTATCTTGACTTTGCCATCATGAGCCCCTCCGCACGCTGCGAGGATATCCTCCAGGTCAATCTCACACATGATCTCCCCGCTGTTGAAGACGAGCTGTCTCACCTCCGCCAGGGAGAGGTAATCGCCCCGTCCTTGGCTAGTGCCCGGGCTACCTGCATCAAATCCTCAAACGTTGGTTCCGTTCTGTACACCCTGCGGGCTCCCGTCAGCACCTCCTCGTAGGTTAAGTTGTCTCCCAGCTTCATCTCGCTCAGGACTTCTCGCCTCGGGTTTAAACCTGCTAGTCGGAGTAACAGCTCTAGCTTTTTATTCGGTACTGTTTCGGTGTTTGGGTTTTGCAAGAGCAAGAATGCTTCTTTCAGATCAACTTGATGTTCTTCTGTCAATTCTCTGAGTTCCATTTTATATTCATTCGTTGTATCCATTTTTACATATTGATAAAATAATTATATATTTTTTTATTAATTTGTTGTAAATATTTAAAATAGTGAGTTTTGAAGTTTCTAAAATATCCACGTGCTTATTTAAACTTAACTATGCTAAAATCTGTTATAGAGAAAGTAGACTACCATGGCCACTAAATTTGCAACCGAGGTATATCCATCACTCAAGACCGATGTACTACAGTTCAAGCTCCACTGACAATACCACCATGGTTTTTGTCCGTTAGATTGACATGTTTGCTTTTCTCATTTCAGATGGCGTCCTCCCCCTCACAGGCTGTAGTAGGCCAAATGCAATCCCCTGCATCTATGATGCACTCTCCTATGTCTGCGGGTCAGCCTGCCTACTCCATGCAGATGGGCATGAACCCTATGCACGGGCCTGCCGGACCATAGAGCTCATTACATCAGATGGGCATGAACCCTATGTCGGTACATAGAGCTCATTATATCAGATGGGCATAAACCCTATGTCGGTACATAGAGTTCATTACATCAGATGGGCATGAACCCTATGTCGGTACATAGAGCTCATTATATTAGATGGGCATGAACCCTATGTCGGTACAAAGAGCTCATTACATCAGATGGGCATAAACCTATGTCGGTACAAAGAGCTCATTACATCAGATGGCATAAACCTATTGCGGTACAAGCCTGCTTATATTAGATGGGCATGAACCCTATGTCGGTACAAGAGCTCATTACATCAGATGGGCATAAACCTATGTCGGTACAAAGAGCTCATTACATCAGATGGGCATAAACCTATGTCGGTACAAGAGCTCATTATATTAGATGGGCATGAACCCTATGTCGGTACAAAGAGCTCATTACATCAGATGGGCATAAACTCTATGTGGGTCCATAGAGCTCATTACATCAGATGGGCATAAACCCTATGTCGGTACATAGAGCTCATTACATCAGATGCGCACGGACCTATGTCGCTATGGGCATGATCAAAAGATATTTAAGAAGTCACGGGCCATGCCTATTGTATTTATGCTAAAGTGATGATAGTTTTGTTTAGTAAAGTTGGACGTTTTACTAAAATTGTTCACGTGGTCATAAAATGTTGCAAATCTTTCAGCAGTATTTCTTATTTTTTCGCCAAACCTGTAACTTATTCAATTTTTTTTTCTTATGTTTGAAACATTTTTTGTGAGGAGCACAGGGAATTGTTGTTTTCCACACCCAAAGTAAAAGCCAACCAGTTTGTATGATCTAGGTTAGCAACCAGGAAAGACCGGGTTGTGTATTTTTTTTTTAATTTTGTAGTTCAAATGTTCAGTATGTGTATACTCATTCCTTATGAGTATGCGGAAATATGAATAGTAAAGCGTATTTTTTTTATATGAATATTAAAATATTTAAAAAGGAAAAAAAAAAAAAAAAAAACAAATAAAGTGAATAAAACGAATATTTTTCTCTTCTATCGCGATCTGGCTGCAAATATTTTCCATTTTCTGCCATTTTTAAACAAATAAAATAAATATTTACTTTCTATCGCGATCCGGCTGCAAATAAACAAATAAAACATGGAGAAAAAGCAAATATGTTTCTTTCATATTCATAATTTTGCAAAATACTTGCAGCCTGATCGCGATCTGACTGCAAGTATTTTTCTTTTTCCGCCATGTTTTATTTGGTTTTTTGCAGCCGGATCGCGATGGAAAAGAAAATAACTATTTTATTTGTTTAAAAATGGTGACAATGGAAAATATTTGCAGCCAAATCGCGATTTTTTCGTTTTTTACTAGTCTAGTATACAAATAACAGTATTAGAAGTATGATATGGATAATTTGTGGATGCAAAGAAAATAAATAAATCATGTTGTGATATGCATACATAATTATGTATGACGTATTATTTCTTTACTAATCTTTTATGAGAAAAATGAACACACCAATAACATGTTTACAGTAATAGCAGTTTTATTCTTCTCTTCATAAAAATCTTTGGCGTTGATGAAAAACATATTTTGTAATTTCGTTCTCATAATAAAATCAAGAATATATACAGTTTTATTTAAATAATAAAAATAGATCTAGTTAAAGGAAATATTGCAACGTGAAAATTATAATTATATTTTTATATACAATGACTTGATTTTTAAGATGTGCAAGACTGTGGGTACCTACTTTGTCAACAGAAAAAAAGAGCTTCATGAGCTATAGAAGTTTTTAGATGCAATATTTCGAAAATGAAGAGGAAAAAAATGACCTACACACAAGATAAGTTCTTTAATTCCCAAATTATTATTCTCTGTACTGGTCAGTTTGTTTAGAAGTAATTTTTGATCGTAGGTTCCCTTAATCTTTTAACGCTCAATAAAATAAATTGTATGAAACTTCAAGACTTAAGTACTTTCACTGTGTAGTGGATCTTTGTAAATTTGAATGTGCAAGTACGTCTTCAAATAGGTCTCTTGTAAGAACTACTGATTCTGAATACACATCTTATCTATAAAAGAAGCTGTTGTATGTATGTGTGTATGTGTGTATGTATGTATGTTCTTTATCAATCACACCGTTTGACGAGAAACCTGAAATTTTGACATAGTCTTTTGGATCAGGAAATTCTTCTAGGTAGATTATATTCCTGAGATTAAGCTACAATGATAAGGATAAAAATGGATGGGTGACGCAAAAAAAATTCACGTTTTTTGACATAAATGACATTTTTTCTGAAATTTGTCGCGACAGACCTATCAACTCAAAGCGAGAAAGTTTTAGGCAGGGTTTGATGCTTTCAATTGACATGTCGATCGCGAATTTCTGATGAGCCGTTCTTGAGCTAACCGGGTAAGGTAAAAAATGGATGGGTAACATGTAAAATATTCACGTTTTTGACTTAAATGACATTTTTTCTCGAAATTTGAAGTGACGACTATCAAACTCAGAGCGAGAAGTTTTAGGCAAGGGTTTAGGCTTTCATTTGACATATTGATCGCGAAATTTCTGATGAGCCATTCTTGAGCTACGCGGGGATAGACCGAAAATAGATGGGCGACAAAATAATATTCAGTTTTTTTTCAAACCTAATGCATTTTTGTTGTGGCAGTTGTGTGTGGGTGTGGTGTGGTTGATGTCATGTGTGTGGTGTGTGTTGTGGTGGAGTGTGTGGTGTGTTGCTGGGTGTGTGTGTTTGGGGTGGCCGGTTTGTGTGTGATGTGGGTGGTGAGAGGTGTTGTGTTTGTGTGTGTGTGGTGTGTGTGGGTGGGTGGGTGTGGGTGGGTGGAGTGGGTGTGTGTGTGTGGTGTGGTGCGTGTGTGTGGGTGTGTGTGATGTGTCGGTGTATGTATGGTGTGATGTGTGTGCGTTGTGTGTGTTTGATGGGCTGGCGAAGCGGCGGGTGTAACCCGCTAGTTGTTAAATAAATTATCCCCCTCATAATATTAAATGATAAACCTGACCGATATCGTTCAACAAATTTGTTGAATAAAAGTTGACCCGATATTAGTTCTGCTTTGTTCTTCACTGAACACATGCCTACCTACAAAGTACGAGTGAATGATGTAGGTTCAGCGGAAGTTAAACCTGTAGTTCGTTGAATGAATGACGCGAACTCGCATCGTAACTCGTAAGAAATAGCACTGCAGTCTAAAATTGAATAACTAGCATCTAAAATTGGTTGAGATGAACACATAATTAAGTTGATGTGAAATAAAATAATAATTTGGAAAAATTCGTTAGTACATGTCGAGCTGATATAAAATTAGAACTGTTTGATGGACAACAGCATCTTCAAATCTACATAATTATAGTCCACAACCAGTGGCTTTTTGCATACATCGAATGGACCACACGAATTTCATCGATAGAGGTATGAAAACGCCAAAACCTATCATAAAACACTAAAATTCCAACATACATGTACATTGTACATCACTGCAGAAAGACTCATGCTTCTCATCAGCCAACAGGAGACTCATTATTACACGGCGCGGCGCCACAAAGAGATATCTATACTTGTAAAAAACAAATGAATGGGTGAGTAGAAGAACCAGGAATGTCAAAAATCGATTTTTTTTTTTCTTTCGTAGAATAAGAAAGGATGTACTCTTTTCTATCATCTCTGTGAATATGAAGGAGAAATACCCTTAAAAGTATATTTTTTTTTCGATTTTAAAGTGGGGGAAGCGGAAAAAAAATCTGATGTAAAACAAGGAATGCAACAAAATCACTGACCACTTTTGCTAGCGGTATTAGTACCTAGTTGTGAGAATCTTGTCGAATAACAAGGAATGTAAAATTTAATTTTATTATACTCATTAGCATCAGGAAAGCAAAAATAAGACAAATCTTATTTCTGCTTTCCTGAAAAGTCGATTTTTGACATTCCTGGTTCTTCTACTCACCCATTCAAATATCCCTACTCCATCACTCATTATCAAGATGTGGTCCAGTCAATAAACGGCTAAACAGTGTTTAGAATACGTGAGAGGAAAGGAAAAATCCGAGGTGGTCTGAGAGTGCTCGTGAACCAATTAATAGAAAAGTTTCCATAGTGAAACCTCAACGATCTGCTAAGCCAATCAAACAGAAAATAAAACATCAATTCCGCTGAACGCTACAACTATTACATCGAATTTTCATTTTCGCTATTAGAAAATTTCGATCTTAAAATAGAAAATCACCGTATTAGCCACTTATTTTATTCAATGAAGGCAGTATTCAGTAAGGTATTTTACTTCTTTCGGCAGTCTTGACAAGTTAAACGCACAATGTCATCCTCGCGAATTCCTTGCGGCAAAAGGAAAGATAGCTCGGAGCGTGAGGGGCAGCCCGGAGAAGAGGAAGAGGAGGGACCACCACTCCCCTGTGATCCGCCGCGAGCATGCCTCCACCTTCACCGCCAGGGTGGATGACCAGGTGAAGCGCAAGCTGCAGATTCTGAAGCGCTGCACCTTACGTCCAATTGTGATCTACTATGAACCTGCGGAGGCCAAGTTACCTTCTGTCAAGTGGAGACTTCGCCCAATGAAGGGCGAACACCTGCTCCCCATGATGTACCTCCATCGGCAGACTTCGTATATCATCGGGCGCAACAGTGAGGTGTGCGACATACCGGTGCGGCATTGCTCCTGCAGCAACCAGCATGCAGTCCTGCAGTACCTCGAGGTGCAGGGAGACGCACTGCCCTTCATCATGGACCTGAAGTCAATGAATGGCACTCGAGTGAATGGCGAGCGCATCACGCCTCTCGCCTATGTGCAACTCAATGAGAAGGATGTGCTTGAGTTTGGGCTCAGCAGCCGCCGATACTTGCTACTGCTGAAGTACAGGGTCTAGCAAACATGTTTTGACACAACTAAGGAAATTTCGTTTTATCCTACGACTCACAACTTTCAATAAAACCGAGTCTTTTTCTTAAATAAAAGTTTTTGTGATTTGTTTAAGAAGTATTTTCTTAACTTTCAAATAAGATATAGAGATGGGTTATGAATAATTGGATAAAATGAAACCAAATGTTTAATGTTCTCTACTATAGTAGTTCAGAGTGACAAAATGTTAATAAAGAAATGTTTTGAAAACTAACTCTAATATTTTTCTACATAAAAAAGTCAAGGTATAAATAGTAAGTACACAGTTTTATCAAAAGAAACAATAATAATATGATTAATAATAACAAACATATTGTATCTTGATTTCCTAGAAAATGTATAAAAAATTGATTTAAAACTTTACAAACTTGGGAAGAATTATTTTAGAACAAAAACAGCCTGACCCTTGAACAAATTGCAAAAGAAAATATTTGAGCGAAACAATGGCAATGTTTAATTTATTTCAAAAAAACGTTTCGCGAGTGTTTGATTTGTTGAGGGGTGAGCTTCCCTCGATAGCTTGTCACACATTCAACTCTTGATAATTTCTTTACGGTTTTTGTCTTTGAAATTTGGGTGGTTTCCTGATCGTGAGGTTTTCAGAGGGTTACTACATGCTCTACGCAGTCTGATCCAACCTGTGGCGAATTAATCATTTCTTTACCAGTTTGTTCAAAGTCAAATCCTAAAATGAGCGCACTAAAATGTAAGTACAGAAGTGTATTCATACAAAATATTGTTGAGTCTTTTACTCGAAGCTCTGAATGTGGTGAATCCTCTGCAACATAACGAAAAGAAATTACTCAGTTAGTATTTTCGTTAAAAAAACAACGTCTCACTTTTCTGTTTATACTGATTATTATTAATCTAACTGTATACTTCGCTTCCGTAAAATTTCTAGTGTATAATATTTTGGAAATATGTATGATTTAATTCAATCACATCTATAAGTTTACATTTACTTTGTGAAAAACGTATCTTGCTGTAAATATAATGTAAAAAATATTTATAAAAGACGAATTCTAGGCAATTCTCATTCATAATAAACATAGCTAAAAGTTGGCTAACTTTGGATAATTGGCCTTGTGTTTTTCATTTGAAAAATTCCTACGAGAGAATATTTATCCCTTTGAAACGAAGATGAAATAAAACACTTGAGTTAAAAAAAAGTTCGGGGCAAGCGCATTTTTTCTTTGATTATTTTGCATGTAATTGTAAAAATATGGTTATATATACGTATAGGAGATACTCTCAGGATTCAGAAAATATTAAACTTCAACTAAAGAGGGTTTAACTCTTTAAAAAAAATGCTGGGCATTTTTCAAGATCTGTCTTATTTTCGTATTTCAGGTCTTTTCATCTCGGTATTAATTTCCTAAATTTTTGACTTTATGATAATTTTTTTGCATGGAAACGACACATAGCGCGACACCATCGCAAAGGAGTAGAATATTTCTCGCGGTCTATTTATGTATATGTTTACATTTGATACGGGTGAGGGACGAGGAGAGGAGAATCCTTTGAATGGTTCAGACAACATATCAAAATATTTCAGTTCGATAGCTTAAACCGTTCAAGAGATACGACTTGTGACAGACATACGAGACTCGTAATTCAGCGTACGGAAAAGGGCTCGTTAATATTGTTTTTCCTTCATATGAATAAAACCTTAATAATGGAAAAATCCAAAGGATCGGAAAAAAATTGCCCGAATTTATTGAACTCGAGTGTATCTTTATAATAGGAATAAGGACCAAATCATGTAATGAGATTACATCGTTTTTAGGAAAGACTGTCTTGTCTAATTATCACACATATTTCGTATGGTGTGCTGTGATTGGTGGACAGAAGGAGACTGTGGTTGCTTACCGTGTGAGGTCACTGCTCGGAGGAGTAGCCAGGGGAGGAACAGTCGGACACAGGGGTGTAGGGGGGCAGATTCACGCCCTGATGAATTGACTTTGGTTCATCTGAAAAGCCAGCATATGTAGATAATCATGGCACCAAAAAAAAAGAAGAAAAAAATTCACATCGGAGCAAAGAAATATTTTTTTTTATACAAAAACGAACACAATACTTCCGATTTTTAATATTAGAAATTTCTCGGAAGAAATAACTTCTTTGTTTGTTGAGGCAATGGCATATCATGTATTCATGTACTTTTTGACATTTTCATGTCTTTGCTCTGGCACATAACCAAAATTATGTGACGAAATTATGTAACGAAATTATGTAACGAAATTATGTAACGATATTATGTAACGATATTACGTAACGATATTATGTAACGAAATATTGAATTGTAAAGGGAGAGAAGAGGGAAAGTGTGTGTCATGCGCACAATGGCGAAGTATTGAATTGTAGAGGGAGAGAAGAGAGAAGGTATGTGTCATGCGCACAATACGAAATTTGGTCAGTTGGGTTTTGGACCTTGAATAGTAAAGATGAAAATGTCCCAATGGTTGCAGACTCGTATGCAAGCGTTTTTTTAAGAAACAAGATACAACAGGCATCAATTTACAATAATAATAATACTCTTTAGTGGAGAGTAACAACTAGACGAGTTTAATATTCAAAGCATTTTTAACCACCTAACCCACAGAGTCTTTTAATGAAGTATTCAGACTCAAATTCAAATCTAAGTAATGGGTGGGATCCAATCCACGGTTCAAGCTACTTAGGTCGGTAAACAATCTAGCATACTCAAGATTGTTGGAATTTTTTTTTTTATCCAGCTAGAGTTGGTGGCACATTGAATACACGAGAGTTCTCGGAGGATCTTGCGCAATGTCCAGCGAGGTGAAGACTTGGTGATGCTGGCATTACGGCCCAACCCAGGCTGGGTGAGGTAGGGTAACAACCCCGTCGTGATATGATCATGTAGGTGAAAACGATGTTAAACCCAAATTAAAAAAAAAACACATTACAAGTATATTATTGTTTGAAGATTAAATATCCTGCTCACCTTCATACTATCCTGCTCCAGTAGGTTCCTGTCGATCTGTTGGTACTCCTGACCTGACCGGGGTTTTAGCGTGGGGATCGTTGAGCGAATCAAGCTGCGAAAAATGGAATCAGAAATGATAATGTTGGAAAACCTGTGTCTTCGTATTCTACTGGGGTCCTCGTGTTGAAAAACTTTTTAGATTTAAAATACAAAATTATACCTACTTATCAATGAAATTGATCACAACGGGATTCGAACGTGCTATCTAGAGGTACATACACAATAGCACATTACCCAACGCCTTGGGCACATTACTTTTTTGTTTGGACTTCGCACATAAAAATATGGTTTGTTGATACAAACATATCTGGACCTACTTAGTTGTACATTTTAAAGTACCTTCAAATCTATGAGTATGACACTATGTAGAACTAGTTCTGTGTTAAAGGACTTGCAAGTCCTAGGGCCGAATTAATAGACGTTTTCGTAATACCTCTGTGGCGCTAAGTCACGGATTGCATTCTGTGTAAGATAGGGAAAACCGACACTTACCAACGACTTAAGTTATTGATGTTGTCTATTAATTCCGCCCTAATCGGGTGATGTCTCTGTGCAAAGGCTTACCGTAGCTCGTTGGTGTCTGAGGAGCTGTGCGAGGACATGGAGAGGGTCTCTATGTAGTCGCTCATGTCCGAGGTGCCACTGCTCAAGCTGCGACAGTCCACTATGTTGCCGCTGCAGCCTGCAACACATGAGTGCTTATGCTTAGACAAGGCTTCACCTACATGATGTAATAGCAAAGTATTGATTCTTATAGAGTTACAATGAAGTCTGGTCTAACAACTAAAGCATTCTACAATTTCAATTTTTTATTGTACATGAAATACATAAATGTATAAATACAACGTCACGATTATATAAAAGAAATAAAGAAAAAGGTTAGAGAGATAAATTTAAAAAAATGAAAAGTAAGTACCTGTATCAGAAGATATTAATATATAAATAATAGCTAAATGATACTGACAGTTGTAAGTAGGGTAATATTGATTTGATTTAAACTGACAATGTGTGCTTCTCAAATGAGTAAGTTTCATCAAATGTATAGTATTTTGTCAAATTTGTATAAATCTACATAGTTTTTTTTTTTTTTTTAAGTGGGGTTTAACGTCGCTTTCAACTGCAATGGTCATATCACGACGGGGTTTTACCTCCATTCGCAGGAAACTCACAAACCTGTACTCACATTGACCTCACCAGCCTGAGTGGGGCCGGGAAAAGCAGCGTCACGAGAATTAGAATTTGAATGGTCACCCATCCAAGTCTTAACCTCGCTGGATGTCGCTTAACTTCGGTGTTCTGAAGGGAACGGTGTATTCAACATGCCATCGACGCTGCACATAGTTTTTAGTATCTCTAATGATAGGCCGACCTACTGCAATGTTTGTTCTTACCTCGAATGCCTTCTTTCTTGGTGGGGAAGACAGGCACTTCAGCTTCTGCTGAGGAAGACTTGATGGGGGTTTTCACCTTCTGGAAGGTGAAGGTGAGCTCCTGCAGAGGGTCCGAGGACTTGGACTTCCTGGGCAGGGAGGCGTGGAGGCAGTGGTGGGCGGTGGCTATGTGGTGGCGGCGGGCGGACATGGCGGTGGTCAGGGGCAGCTCGAAACTCTGCGAAGTCTGTGCCGCGCTGCTTCAGGCTCCCGGTGGAGACGCCCGAGTCATTGCTGCTGGAAGAGTCCCGGTTGACGGACTTGCAGGGCACGCTGGAGGACCGCCTCACATGCACGGACGCGTCATAGTTGTCCAGGCACTCCCCCACCAGGCTCCTCAGTGTCTCCTCCTCCTCCTTCTTACTCTCCTCGTGCTCTATAGTGGCCACTGTCTCTACAACAGCGTGTTTAGGACTAACACATTGACTGGTGATAGATTCGACGGACGTCGTATTACTATCGGATTGATTCATCTTGGTGGGTGTACCGGAGGACACCGTGCGCTCTGTGATGGATTCCAGGTCATCCAGGTACCTGGTGGCGTCTGCAGAGTTGGACCTGCGACGGAGACAGGTCAGGGAGCCCGCCCTGTGTCTCGTGTAGGGACTATTACTCTCGGTATAACTACCCAGCATCGCAGAGCCAGAGACTCTTGAGTGAGGAGTTGTGGGTTCACTACGCTTTCTACACCGGTCAAATGGACTAAAGAGACTGGGGTTGCTTGCGGCTTTGTCGGTGGGACAAGCACTGGCGGGGGAGGGGGAGGGGCACATGGGTAGGTAACCAGGGAAGTGTCTGTGCAGGGGCTCCGAGCAGGGAGGCTTGCCGGGCTCCATCATGAGGTAGTCGTCCTGGAGTTGACTAGAGTGGCCACACTTGCCGCACGTCACTGGAGGCTCCGTCTCCTCGGTGGAGATGCCTGCCCTGTGCAGGACGTCCCTGGCGTTCTCGTACAAGTCCAGAGACTGAGCGAAGGACAGGTTCATGTAGTTGTCCTGGGAGACAGGGGCGGGGTCTATGTTGGCGTAGTTGCCAGGGCTCTGCTCGCTGGGGCTTCGGGTTCGGGACCCGCCGGGGGCGCGGCCTTTATGTTTTTAGTTTTCTTTGATTTATCTACAGTGGCGTATATTGCAAGTTCTCCGTTTATGCTAACAGGCATTTTCCCTTCCCCACTCAGTTTCACCTGAAAATTAATGAATGTCATGATGTCAAAGTATGTCTCATGATGAAAATATAATAATAATACTGTTTACTGGGCTGCAACCACTAGGCAGGTTAATAATAATATAATAATAAATCATTTGTTTATTTTTCATTTATTTTCGGTATGCAGAGGACCATCTAACATCTTGCATTCCGGCCAACCCAGGCTGGGTGAGGTTAATGTGCGTAGCATCATGTTTTAGAGTTTCTGCGAATGGAGGTACAAAAATAATGTAAACAATAGGTACAAGACGCCCTTACAAAGTCTACAGCTAGAAAACTTACGATGTCTGAAGAGTTTGACAAACACCTAATTTATTATTTTTCCCAAAAGATCATGTGATAAATTTCTTTGTTGGCTTTACTGCAGAAATGTTCAGAATCGACTCATCTTAAATAGGAACAATGCACTGACCTGAAGAATAAACCAAAGTCGGACTTTTTGGAAAAGGTTTCGGAAAGGACTTTTAGAAGACGAAATAAAAAGATTGCAGATCCGGGCTGGAAATGTCGTCAGTAATCTACCAATAACGGATGTAAACGTTTTTTGGTCCACCCAGTATGAAATTGTACTGACCCTCTGTATGGAAGCGTTGACCGGCTCGGGTCGTGTGGAGCAGTAGGGAGACCGCATGTTCTCCATCCAGCCGGGAGGCACGTGAGCACAGGGGCACCCGGGTCTCTTTCTAGCCACATCTTCCTGGCACTCCATCAGTCTGGAACAGAAGAGGGGTCAGTAGTAAATCGCCATACGTACATTGGTACGTATTATTTCTAGGGTTTTTTCCTATATCACTATATTCAACAATAAATATTCAACTAACGCACTTCACGGGTTAGAAACACTTCAATTCGCCATATTCTTCGCTTACAAGTTATCACTTCAAAGGATCGCTTTAAACTAACGGGTTAACAACAAGTTAGCTCTATTTATATTAGAATTTCATTGATCCAGAAGCTACAAGAAGCAATCCATTCATTTAAGAAAAGACATGTCTTATCTCGGTCCACAAGTTACAACTTGATCTCTCTCATAGAATGGTAGCGTAAGAAGAATCTTGAGAATCAAGATTAACACAAAGACAGATGGTGCTATGAATACAGACTGGTATTCTAGACTGTCTGGGCCCTGTTTCCTAGAATCTATTTCTACACAGAAATGGTTCTCAAATTGGGCTGTTTCAGGCGTTTCCAAAGATGAGCCTCTCCCCCCCTTCCAAAAAAAAGACAAGCCTTCTCCAATACCCAAAAAGGGTTGGGTGGAAGAGATTGCCATAGGCAATAACCCCGCCCTTTAGTTAGGACATATGTTTTCAAATATTTTCTATTCTTCTTCATTTTTATTGTATATATTGTTATTTTCATTTTTTCACTGTTAAAATAATTATTTATTTCCTTTTGTATCTAATAAAGAATTATATAATAATAATACCTCGAGTTGAGAACAGCGACTGCAGCAGGCGGAACGTCGTAGTTGCCAAACTGATTGGGAGAAACACAAGACAACCTTTGATGACTATCAGACAAACATTTGCTGCTTTCTTTTTCCTGAAATTAAACAAAAACAAATGTGATCATAAGAAGGGCCCTGAAAAATAAGTATGTACCAAGAACGGTTAAGATATAAAAAAATATTGCCAAGATTTTCAACACCACTTATGGCATTGAAATTTATTCAAAGCGAACATGCACGACGAGCCAGCGTCGATGGCATGTTGAATACACCGGTTCCCTTCAGAACACCGAAGTTAAGCGACATCCAGCGAGGTTAAGACTTGGATGGGTGACCATTCAAATTCTAATTCTCGTGACGCTGGCTTTTCCCGGCCCCACTCAGGCTGGGTGAGGTCAATGTGAGTAGCAGGTTTGTGAGTTTCCTGCGAATGGAGGGTAAAACCCCATCGTGATATGACCATGGCAGTTGAAAGCGACGTTAAACCCCACTTAAAAAAAAAAAAAGAACATGCACGATTTGCTTTGGTCCTGAATGTGTGGTTCATTTTATACACGGCTAGTTATGAAGATGTAACTCAAGACTTGCAGACATTTGCGTTATACTAGTTGATCAAACTGATCCGGAGCTCATAATGTCTAGAACATTCCCTAAAATTTTTAGCTTGATTAGACACCAGCTTCTTTCGCGATAAGCCATTTTAATTCAAATGTTAGCCTAGGTCAACGTTACTTAACAAAGTGTCATTCAAAAATTGTACATTTCTAGGCAAGTATGGAACGTACCCTGAAAATTTCAGCTCGATTGGACTAAAATTACAACTTTTATCGCGTTACAAACATACATAGAAACGGACAAGTGCTGCTTGAGTTAAAGATATACTAACTTCGTTACCCTTCGTTCACAACTAGTATTTCTGAGAATTTTCGACGATAAGAGATTCACCATCAGTAAAATTTGAATTTCAAAATCATTTACCTTTTTTTTTTTTTTTTTTTTTTTTTTTTTTTTTTTTGGTTGAAGGCAGGAAAAAATCTTTTAAAGACACCCAGGTCATCCTGACTTGGGGTGTGGGATTTCCACCCACTAAAAACCCACCTTCTCAAAGAGCTAACCGCACCTGGAACCGAAGAATATCATTACTTCAAGTGCGGCGCTGTAGGACTCTACTGATTCCGTTGTAGGGCCCTCCCATCTCTCTCTTTTACAAGTATTTTTGACATAAAAACAAATCCGTCTGAATGACCTGTCCAGTACTCACGGGTATGGCGGGGCAGCAGCACTGGCTAGGCCGGGGCACGTCGTAGTTCCCGTACGGATTGCCGCCCTGCTGACAGGCACAGGGCCTCCGGGGCGCCCCCCTGGGAGAGGCATGGGGGGCTTCTTGGCGGCCGGGGGTTTCCCAGAGGGGGAGGCAGGCTTGGGGGGCCGGGGGGGCGGGCAGTGGACGCAGGGGGACGCGTAGCGAGGCACGGAGTACTCTGTACAGCCGGAGCTGTGTGAGGAGGCGACGGAGGGGGCGCTCTGGGCTGCAACACATCAGTGGACCATGTCCTTGTTAATATACCTACCA
Source organism: Bactericera cockerelli (assembly GCA_024516035.1). Lineage (NCBI taxonomy): Eukaryota > Metazoa > Arthropoda > Insecta > Hemiptera > Triozidae > Bactericera > Bactericera cockerelli. The sequence goes on from CM044957.1 coordinate 23,636,355, forward strand.
TTCATGTTATCTTGTACGTATATAATCGTCCCGGTAGCTCAGTGGTAAAGGCGACACTCTGTGAATCCAGAGATTCCAGAGGTCGTGGGTTCAAAACCCAGCCGAGACATGACAAGTTATCCTCCCATTTGGGATTTTTACCACATAATAATATGTCTTGGGCTTACTGCTCGAATAATGGGACTTTAATAGTCTTAATCGGACAGTATAAATAAGGCGATATTATTATTATATACCCAAGACCGATGTATAAATAAAGTTAGGTCTGTTACATTGTGTTCAACCAAACGATGACATAAATATAACGAATTGATGCGCATTGACTGAGATTAAGAGAGTGAGAAAATTAACAAAGGCTAAAAAGCCATAGCATCTACAGTTGCGAAATAAGGAGAAACAGCAAGAATATTAAGATGTATTCGTTCTAGCCTATGATGACGTTACACCAACTAAATTATGTTATTTAATCTGACAATAGTTTAAAGTTAAATCAAGAGTCTCTGGTTAAACAAAGAACCAGTCTTTCTTACCCTCTCATTCTTCACTTGGTTGAAAACTTCTATCAAGTTGTTTTGTGTATGACCTGCTTGAGATGACCGAATAGCAACAAACCTAGTATGCCAAAGAAAATAAAAAAATACACAGTTTGTCCGTTGTAGAAGTGTTCCTCTAAGCCAGGGCTAGGAGTACTCACATGGGGGCGGCAGACTGTTCTCCATGGTCCAGGCGGGGGTGAAGGGCGAGGGGGTGAGGGGGGTGCCAGCCGAGGTGGAGGAACGACTCATGCCCAGCTTGCTGATGCAGCTGACACACCGCTCCATGGAGGTCTCGCCCAGCCACAGCCCGCAGTCCTGGGAGTAGAACAACACAGTCATGAGGAATATGTCTAACCGTACCATTCCTCTAGATCCTCGGTCGGCAATTAGCGGACCGCGGTCCGAATCCGGACCGCGAAGCTCATTTGTCTGGCCCGCGAACAAAATTTTAGGCCCGAAAAATGATATTTTTTTTCTTTCTTAAAAAAAAAAAAAAATTGATTTGCAAGAAGAAGAAGTCCTAAAAATGTGCTAAGAGACAGTATCGACAGAAGAGTTTTGGTGTAAGAAAGTTCCAAAATACTGATGGTTTCTATTAATCCGGACCGCGGAGATTTTTCTCATGCTAATCCGGAGTATCCGGACCCTAACATGATTTAACTGCCGACCCCTGCTCTAGATTCTAGAATGAAACTATTTGTGCTGCATGTGATAACTGAGATAAGTGAGATAAGATAACCATAAAATTTCCCCACTTGAAAACTTGTTTACTCTTCAACTCTTCTGCTAATTACTTCTTGATTAAATACTTTCTTCCAAGTTCGACCCCCACCAGCTTTCATTTCACTCACGTGTAGACTGATTTACAATAATTTTATTGTCAAATTGCGTAAATATTTTCCAATCCAAAATATTGTTGTGACCAAATCACTATCTCATCTTAGCGTAGCGACTATGCATTGGGCAGAGTGTTCTACCCGGAATGCATAGCCACCGTGACTAGAAGGTGAAGTAGTAGAAACTGCTTTGAGCATTAACCTCGCCTGGTGGTTAGCCTCCACTAGAGTATTATCACACTGACTCACCCCGTGTCCAGTCCCCCCATAGTCCGTCACGGAGGTAGTGTCCCCGTAGTCAGAATTAGGAGGCCTGGTTTCGGTGGAGGGCCAGATGGAGTCTTCTCCCCCATTGATGTCGCTCAGGCGGAACTCCCCATTCGCGTTGAGAGGTTTCCTCGGACTTTCCAGCACTGAAAATGAAACAAGGACGGGATCACGAAACGTGCTCATGGATTTTGAGGAACTGTGAAGATTTTTTACCTAGTATACGAGTATCATAATTTCAATACCTATTCTTATACCATAGGTATTCCACATTTCATTTACAAATTCTTTGAATACTGTCCCTATTGAGTTTAGAGAAAAAATACTTTTCCGGAATACAAATTAAAAAAATAAGCGGAGATGCCCCGTTGAATACCCCCCTAAACGTTGAGGCATAGAGGAAAAAGTCTCCCTTTTTCTTTTAAGGAGACATTTTTGATTTTCATGTATACGAAAATGTGGAAAAGTGTTTTAGGTGCCGACCTTAAATAATTAGGAACGTCTATGCATACTTGCATACATACGGCCCTTAAACTTGGCCTGGCATACGTTTAGATGCCGTGCGTTTAGATTTTCTAAAGATATGAAACTGCCTTGAACTGCAACTTGTGCCCTTTCAGTAAATAACTAATGAACATCAAGATAATTTTATTACGATAAAGCCCCCACATAAAACTAAATTGTTATCCATTGTTCTGATTATAAGATAAATATTCTGCTTATAAGATAAATATAACAATTAACTCAAAATTAGGAATATGAACTCAAAATTAGGAAAACTTGAAGGCAATGTTTTCACTTCTTTTAGGCAAATAGAGGCAGTAAAAAGTTATAAATGACGGAGAGTGTCTCTTTCTACGTATTTACACAATATTAGCCGCGTTGATCAAGGCATGGCCAACTGTAAAATTGTAATTGATGAAATTTTATACGATAGAAATTTAAGTCCTCGCCTCTTGTCCAGCCTTACTTCACTGAGTTGGGCCAGGAATAGGCAGCATCACGTCACGCCGGTTCAAATCAGGGTGGTTAATTGGTCACCCACCAAGTCTTTATCTCGCTGGGTGATGATTAACTTTAGTGATCTTACGAGAACTAGTGTAGTTAACTTGTCATTGACGCTGCGATGGCTAATCAGATATTTACTGCATCTCGCAAAGTTCTGGAGCCCTCATGATTCTACATGAAGATGTCTTTGAGTGTGTGCGGTGCATGATTGTGATGTAATGATGTTACATTTCCTGAAGATTATTGTTTTAGATTATTTTCATTAATGTATCGCGGATCAGAGGTGTGGGGTACTAGTGGGAAGGGGCATTTTTACTTTCCTTATCCTATAATAAGGAAAGTATTGTATTCGTCGAAAATTTGACCTACCCAGTTTTTCACATTTCTGGACGAATCATAGCTTCAGGATACCAAAAAAGTTGTTTTCAGCCATTGGTCCGTGCGTCTGTCTGTCTGTCTGTCTGTCTGTCTGTCTGTCTGTCTGTCTGTCTGTCTGTCTGTCTGTCTGTGTGTGAACAGGATATCTCAAGAACGGTAAGAGCTAGAGACTTGAAATTTGGTATGCAAACAACTTTTATACACCAGACGAACCACGAAACTTTTGGTTGAAATCGGCCGCAAAATGCGGCCGCAGGGCCGCAAATATTGGCCGCAAGCGCCGCTTCTATGAATTGGTTAAAGATACAAAAAAAGTTAGAGAACAACATTTTCTTAGATTAAAAAAACAACAGGGGTCTCTTCTGATCATTTTTTTTATATCTTGAACTTTTTGGACCTCGGCCCAATTTACCGGTATTTTGGGGGGGACCCGCTTTGACTAACTTTTTTATTATTCGTCCTAGATGGCCATTGTGACATATCAAATCCAATGATTTTGAGGTGTTGATTACGAATTTGGCTTTGATTTTTAGCCAACTGTTACCTTTGAGTCACCAGTGGCTTTTGGTCCTGTTCCCATTCGTAATAATATATGATAAGGAAAGTCGTGTGATGTTTACACCAGATTTTTTTATATGTATCTGTATATGTATTAGAAATACCCTTTCTATCCTACTCAGTAGGTATTACCTATAGTCAGAGAAACACGAGGTTAAAGCATGAAACATTATTTTCTACCACTCGACTTTCATCGACCTAACTACTAGTATTGCGTTAAAATTTACAATTAAAACAGAGTTTAAAAAAATAACATTGATGAAAATAATTAACTGTTTGACACCTCTATATAATATAGCGCCCTGTTGTCTGTGTTGTGCTTTCCACCATTAGCTACTCTTCCTGTCTCCCAAACCCTGGGAGCCACGCCACTGAGCTTAATTAACTGAACAGCTCAGTCATGTCGCCTAGGAGGGGACTCGTAATTAGATGAAAATGTTTCTGAAATTAATGATCCTCTTTTGAACGCTTGGTTTTTTCTCTGGGTGCTCAATATTCTTGGCCCTTGGCCAAAAGTTGCTTTCTAATGATCTGTCCTTGGGCCATATTATAGGTATGAGAATATGACATGTGCACAAATAATAGCACAGGTCAGGTGGTAGAAAATGCTTAAAGCAGTAACCTTCCCTATTGATTATCTTCTTTGACCACAGAGCTTGTTCTTTCACCACACAATAATGTAAAGCTATATTAAAGGTCTTACAAGCCACCTCCAGTTAAGCAACGTTCAGCGAGGCTACGACTTGCATAGGTGCCCATTCAAAATCAAACCCCCGTGATGTTGGCTATTCCCGGACCTACTCAGGTTAGGTAAGGTCCATTTGAGTAGGTGGTTTGTGAGTTTCCAGGAAATGGAGGGTAAAACCCCCGTCCTGTGACCATGCAGTTAAAAGTGAAGTCTAAGCCCAAATGAAAGAAAGGTCTTTTATGTAGTTTTCAATGATGTAGCAATGTAGCATTCATGGAGTTCTATAACCAAACCTGAGTAATCAACCATTACAGGATAAGGTGGGTCTCGTTCGCTAACTAACAGGATAAATAAGAGTAAATTTCTCCAATATCTGGGCATTCAGCCACTGGCAAGATCTATTATGTATTACACAGCCTAGCTGTACCAGAGTTCTACTTTTTTTTTTTCTTTTTTAGGCTAGTTAAGGAATAAGTTATAGAGTGCGTGAGAGGTGACGCAGACAATTTCTTCGGATATTAGTTCAGGAGGGTGAGATGTATTTTGTCCAGAAATGTTATCAGCTCAATTTCGAAAAAACCGACCGAAAACAATACTTTATATACCACAAGAACACTAAACAACAGCAATAAGTGACGTGAGAGAACAATCATTACTGATTTGCCTCATTAAATCTTTGATGGCTTTGATGATAGGGGTTTTATGCATATATGTTTCTTTTTTATTAGGAATTATTAATTGCCTTGTAGCTGCAGATTTTCGTCTGAGGTCTTATATCTAAATTTAACTTTTTCAGCTACATAGGAGTGATGCGTGGGTCCTAGAATTACTTTTTTTATTAGGTTAATTTGAGTTTCCCGTCTCCTATCTTTTAAGATAGGAAGACCGATATAGGTAATAGACAGTAAAAATTGCCTTCTTTTTCTCAAGATTATGTTCAAATAATTTGTTAAATAGGTACATGTCATATTGACATGAATAATACTTTCCACTGTACCAGAGAGCTCTACTAACCTGACATATTCCGGGAGATGGTTCGCCTCTTAGTGGCCATCTTCCCCTCAGCCGCCAGCTTGAAGGAGCGGGCCAGCTCTTCTGCCTGGTCCGTGATGAGGATGAACAGGCCCTCCCCTTTGCCACACCGCGAGCCGCCCTCGAAACAGAACCGCCCCGTATCCACCACGCCGTATTTCCTGGGGGAGTCAATAATAGGTGCGTGAGAAAATGAAGATTTAGTCCAAATAATGAAATTCTTGGTCCATAGTACCTGAAATTTTGAGCCCATTATAATATTTTCTATCGTCATAGGGTGGCGTCATCGTGAACGATGGTAGCCAGACAGTGGAGGAATGACTCAGCACTTCTACCACTGTCTTCACAAGGTGTCTAATAATTGACAAGGGCCTCCAGAACCAAGCCAATGCTGGTCTACTCCCTGTTTATAGTCCCTCAGACAGACTATATTTTCTATAGGGAAAGTAAATATCGAAGAAATTCCATTTCACTTCTCCGCTAGGGTCTCACTCTCACCTCAGGTGGTGGATCTCCCACTGGCCAGAGAGCCGCGGCGGTACGCCGGTGGTCATACAGAAGCGCCTGTCCTGGATGTGGAGTCTGGCGGGGCCTGGCGTCAGCTTCGTCTTGGGCGGGGCCGACTGAATTTGAATCAGAAACTGCTGGTCTGAAAACATAAAACAAGTCATGGGTTGCAGATAGAAGGGCTCGCTATAAGATAAACATACCAGCACACAGTGAATTTCAAGTCGTTTAAATTTTATATGTAAGTCGTGTGCTTGTGTCACACACAAAAACCGCATTTTGTTTAATCTGTAAGTAAAAAACCAAAAAATACTTCAATTTTAGCTATTTCCCTCAGTTACAAGAGAGTTCATCTCACTTACGAGGTTTATAAAATTTCAGACCCAAGTCGTGTGCTTGTGTCACACACAAAAACCGCATTTTGTTTAATCTGTAAGTAAAAAACCAAAAAATACTTCAATTTTAGCTATTTCCCTCAGTTACAAGAGAGTTCATCTCACTTACGAGGTTTATAAAATTTCAGACCCAACATCGGGCACAATTTTATTAACTGTGCGCATAAAAACACAAAATTTGACTTTCCTCTTAATTACTTTTGTTTGAAACGTAGCAAAGTCCCTCTATTTCCTTTTGTTTGTCGTGAAACACGAAAAATTCACTTAGATGAATTTAAATCATGGCTCCTGGCGTCGTAATACGTGCAATTAAAAACAAACAAATAAAACATCTTTATTTCTTTTCCAATTACATCAAAGAGTACTTTAAGAGAACTCGAGGAGAAGAAGGATGGGAGGGAGAAACAGACTAGGTACAAAAAAGAAGTAAGAAAAAAGAAATAGAGAGAGAGAGAGAGGGAGAACACAGGCTGGGTAAAAGAAGAGCAAGGGTAAGAGAGAAGGTTTATAAGGAATAAACAGAAAGTCGAAGGAAAAAAAGGGGGATAAAATAAAAGTAAGTTTTTTTGAAACTGGTCATTAAGGAAAGGAAAAAATCCCTCTCTCTTGGTAAAGGACCATTCTAAAGTATCACCTAGGGCTCTGTACATACTAGTCTTTAATCATAGAGGCTAAGAGTCAGGGGGGGGGGGGGGGGGGGGGGGGGGTGTTCCCGTCATGATTCTACTCTCTTTTCCTCTTCATGCCAGGTAGGGGAGGGGCACTATTCATGGTTTAAAATAATGGTGGGACACTGCGAGAGGAAAATGCCTTCACGTCTTTGCTTTTCTTGTACATCACTCATTTCGCTGATTCAATGAGGTGTGAGAGAGAAGACACTGTGTTATGAAAGAAAATCAAAGGGTTGCCCCCAGTACGCATGCTCGCAGTACAAAGTAAATGTAAAGACGATATCACTCAAGTAGAAGCACCCCCCTCCCCCTACACTGGTGGGGCCGTAAAGGTACCCATCCATGTTCCATGCTCATCTGGTTGGAATAATGAGACTGGGTGAGTACCATATGAGAACAAAGTTTCTACCTACAAGAAAATTCCATATAGGAAGTAAACAAGTTGTAAATAATAATAAAAGAGAATGACAGAGATATTCTTGATCGAGCTTTGTAATTTAGATTTATGTCTGTAATTTAGCAGAATGTCTGTGATGTTTACTGTAGTTTTGTACGTACCTATCTATATGATCACTAATTTTTTTTCATAATTCATAAATCTAAATATGGTAAAGAAATATTTCACAGAAAGAACCTAGATTGAAGCAAATGTATTTTCTATTTTGTACAGTTGTCCTTTGAAAAGTTAAGTTGATAAATGTAGCTCCTACAAAACCACCATGATAACTGACACAGACACAGAGGTGGAGGTAGTGCTGTGTACTCAGTTACTCACCGTCTCCTAGGTTGTTGTTTATTTTGACCTGCCATTGGATAAGCCGCTCCCTGGTGTCAAAGGCTAGAACTACAGTGACGTCTTGGCAGATGATGGCTATGGTGTTGGATTCCTTGTCTAATGTGAAACCTGCAAATTTAAAAGAAAATATCATTAGTAAGAGAGTAAGGTTAAATAATAACTTAACACTTCATATTCAGTTAATATCATGGCAACATTGAATATTAACAAGAGCAAAGTACAAGTTCAATTGAGCTGAAATTTCGTATGGTTCCTAATGGTATTGTATAAGAGCTTATAATATTTTCAATATGTCCATTTTTTAAAAGTTGAGCTTTTTCAGTCTCACATCTGGATGTCCCAATAGATCTAGGTAGTAAAGTTCAGCCTATTTTTATCATGAAGCTATTGTTCTAAAATATTTGGGATCAACATTTTTTTTACTAAGAGATCACCAATACATAAGCAACTACCAAATGTTTTTCTTTCGCCAGTACGGCCATGCCTTGGTGAACGCAGTGCACCGCAGGGCTAGTCGCAACGCGGCTAGTAGGTAATAGAAAGTAAAAATTCTATTCTGTCAAGAATCAAACCCTCAGTGACATAACACTCACTACAGCATACCACATTACCTGACTCAACTCCCAGGAAATGCTGCAGCGAAAGGGACGCTTTGGTCTGGCCCTGCTTGAACCTATCCTTGCTGTTCCTGTACAACTGGAGATGCAGACAATCTGAAATCATCACGAAAACAGTTTAAAGATTAGACGTTGCTTGCACATGCAGGACATTTTGCTGCGAATTGACTATGTGTCGTATTACTAAGATTAAAAACAAGAGCAAAAAGTTGAGTATCAAAGTGTATGAGCGTCGCACGTCGCATCAGAAAGTGTTGGAACACCCTCCTTACTCACCCGACCTGGCCCCGTGCGACTTTTACTTATTCTCAAAAATCAAATCTACCCTGAAAGGTACCAGATTTGACAGCGTAAATGACGTTAAGAAAAAACCGGCAGAAGTCTTGAAAGGCCTCACACAAAATGACCTCCACCACTGTTTCGATTAATGGAAAATTTGCTTAGAACGTTGTAGGGATAGATGAGGGGAGTACATTGAAGGGGATAACTACTAAAGTTGGGTAAGTTAAACACAATACATATCGTTTTATGGAAAGAGTCTACGAACTTAATAGCCAAACCTCGTATGTATAAATTCATCAGAATGAGTCCGTTTTTCGAAACTTCAAATGTGTTCTCGTTTTTTTAGGTGTTTTCAGTTAAAAGTATCACTTCGACCCTGGACTGTCCTAGACACATTGTAGGTACTTGTTTGAAATTTTGAACTGTACAGAACCTAATAGATATATAAGAATAAGAAGAGATATTTAAATTGGAGTCCCTCCTTCATACAATCTAAGAAGGGTTTACTTCAATAAATGGATGAACATTGTAAAAAAGAGAGAGAATGTTCAAATTTATTTTAATTAAGAAAAGATTTCAGCAAAAAGAAATAAGAAAACACCGAGAAGGCAAACTTTTTTTTTACAACATAATCTTATAGGCCCTTGAAATTTGTACCTATTTCACAAGTTTTTTTTTCGTTGTTAATTTTCATTCTTTTACAAAATATTTCTGTAGGAAAAATTATGAATTTTCATAAATTAGCAGCTTGATTTAATTAAAATTTCTTGAATTAGGCTGCGAGGGAGTTACATGATTTTGTCTTTCCCCTTCTCACCAGACCAGCTGGAGATCCAACATCCATTCAAACTAGACATGGGCTCGCAAGTATATGTATTGGTTTGCCGGTGTCGGATGACACCAGTATGGTTTGCCGGTGTCGGATGGTTTGATCATTCCATTTGGACCTGATCGAGCGGGGGCGTCGACGGATGAAGTAAGGGAAAGATGGTTTGCCGGTGTCGGATGACACCAGTAAACCATTGTTAAGCACAGTTTTATCAAATAAAATTATTGTCCTTATTAGAATTACATAATATCCTAAGAACAAAGACATTCTATGATGGTGATGCTTGTGTTCAAAATATTTTTGTCAATTTTTTAACTCAAATTAATTCTTTTGTATGCATAAGATATCTTTACATATCTATATCTATAAAAATGAAGCTGTCTATATATATGTATGTATGTATGTTCTTTATACAAATCCACAACGTTTGACCGAAAAACTTGACATAGGTCCGTCTGGAACATGAAATTCTTCTAGCCTAGGTTATACGACTAGCCGCAGCTGAAATTTTTTGTGCCCAAAATCAATCCACAAAAAAATGAGGCAACCCATATTTTACAGCTTGTCGATATCTTGAGTGATTCTCGGGATACAAGGGGTGGGGTGAGACTTTATACTCACCCTGAATAAATCAATAGATGTCAGTAGAATTACCATACTTTCACTTAAACAAAACAAGGTCTAACACATTGGTGGATTTAAAAAAATAAAAACTTTGTTCTAGAAAAGGAGAAGAGGAAATATGACAAGTAGAGCATAATTATGTACATACATAGGATAGGATCCCCCGCTGTTGACGCTGGTCAAAACATTGGAACTATGTACTAATACCTAAAACCTCACTCGGAGAATCAGACAGCCGACAACCGATACCCCCACAGTGGGAACTTCACGATTCGGCCCAAATTACCTGAGTAGACCTTTTCCATAGCATGATTCGGCCCCAAAAAAAACTCAAAAAAACACAGCATGATTCGGCCATAACCCGATTCGTCCCAAAACACACTATCAAATTTTGATCCCACACAAAAAATCCTACTTTTATTCCAACAAAAAGTCCCACTTTCATTCCACCTAAAAATCCCTATAAAATAGTATGGAAACATTGTTTTTAACCAGTAACAGTCATCTCTGTTATCAGTGCTTATTTGAGTGTTTGACAGTAGGGTTAGGTAAAATACATAGAAGGACATGCCTCAAGAATATAGTTGGGCTAGGTAAAATACATAGAAGGCCATGCCTCAAGAATATAGTAGGGTTAGGTAAAATACATAGAAGGCCATGCCTCAAGAATATAGTAGGGTTAGGTAAAATACATAGAAGGCCATGCCTCAAGAATATAGTAGGGTTAGGTAAAATACATAGAAGGCCATGCCTCAAGAATATAGTAGGGTTAGGTAAAATACATAGAAGGCCATGCCTCAAGAATATAGTAGGGTTAGGTAAAATACATAGAAGGCCATGCATCAAGAATATAGTAGGGTTAGGGATAATACATAGAAGGCCAAAGCCTGATATACATAGAAGGTAATTTCGTAATTTAATGTTGAATAATAAAAAATCCCTCAATATGTACGGTACTTAGAATGTTGCACTGGGCCGAATCGTGTTGTTTATTTTTTGGTCAAGATAACGTTTTGGGACGAATCGTTCGGTGACTTTTTTTACCTGAAATCGAAAACCTTTCTCATAAACCTTTTTGGGCCGAATCGTAATGCGCCCCCCACAGTAATGAAGTGCCAGGGTGCTAACAACTCAATCAATAATCCTCATGAGCCCACACGTGTCACGTAGGTAGAGCAGTTTATTCAGTATATTGACGTGCAGGTCACGTAGGAGACGGGAGGTCTCCCCTGCTGCTGACGGGTAACCGGGGGGTGGAAAACTTTCACGACGAGAAAGACTGCATACCTGATGGCATGGCATACCTCATGTACCACTGTTAAGGGATCCGATGTATAATATGAACTCTCAGTCACTTAGGACACCGCTGTCATCGCTGATGCCAGAAACAACCCGGTACACGGAAGTTGATTGATATCACATCAGGAGATCAGTGCCTCATTCCACAAAGCACTCTCGCTCTCAAAAACGAGTGTGTTGAAAGCGAGATTTGGGGATTATGAGACTGAGAAGTCTTGAGATTTGGGGATTATGAGACTGACAAAGCTTTCTGGAACAAGGCCCAGCTAACTACTTCACTCCAACCTATACGCAAGATGCCCAACACAAGTCTATTGGAAGATGCCCGTCACCATAAAGGTCTATCGTCCCTAGTTGGCTGCCTTTTCAGAATTAGAAAAATATTGGACACGAATATAAATATACATAGTACATCATCAAGAGGTTAAGTCAATCAGAGAATTCACTTTTAAAAGCTTAGAATGGGTGGTACAGTATAGGTAAAGTTGGTAGAGTTGTGTTTATTTCCTCATGAAGAAACTTACTTCCTTTTCAGAAAAAAAAACTGAATCCAAGTAAAATGTGAACCTTCAACATCAAGGTAGAGAGAATTGAACATGTAAAAATTGTAACTTAGTTCTCCCTTATTGTTGGGGGTTGGGGTACCATATACCATTTGTATACATAATTGAACATCCTGAATGAAAACTATCATTTTGAACTTTTCCTTTTCAATTAGAAAATTACCCCGTTTTTCAAAAATTTCATTCCCACATTGATTATAAACAAACATCTCATTCGCCCTCGTTCATTAAAGAAAAAGAAACGTTCTCTCTCAATTTAAAAACAAAGCAATCCATTTCGATAACTGTCCTGAAATTGAAACTAGGACATCAGTGGCGTCGAACCTGCGAGGAACAAGGGCACTTCCCCTTTGTTTTAAACTTTTAAACTTGTTTTGAACTTGCATGTGTTTACACAGGTTCAGTTATTAAGTTGAGACTCCCAAGTTATTGTCCAAGAATTCTGCCACTTCGCACAGTTTGACTTACAATCATCTGATGCTACCACTGCAACTATCTCTCGCACTGCGACGCCTATCTCCTACTTTGTACCTTTCAATATCTACCTCATTAATCTTCACTTATATGTCCCCTCCTCTCCTCACTTCCCATCTGATAGCTCATCCATCACTTCAGATCTCATCTCTGTCATCGTGTGGTGATGCTGCATGGAAACTCGATACCCTTTTCAGCATTATTTTTGTTTCTAATAATTTTAATTAACGAGGAGATAGAGAGTAGATGAAGAGCTATGATAGTGGGGGAGAGGAAGAGAGACTTGGAGATAGAGTAAGCTCAGGGAACAGGAAGGAAAGAGAGGGATAGAGAAGGAAGAGATTATACTGGGAGGAACGAGAAAAAATAAGGAATCGTGAACGTTAGAGTGAGAAAGGAGGGAGTAAGCAAATTACCTAAGTATATACACCGCCATGACTTCTCTAATTTGATTTTCTCGAATCCTCGAAAGTTAACCAGGAATGGTCGCTCCGCAGAATAACTAGCAAACAAACAGGACGACCGTCGACTGTCCTGAGTGAACAGTGTGAACACTCCTTTTTTGTGAGTCTATAAAAAAGGTATGCACCTTTTTCAAATGCTACGTTACTGGTATAGTGTGAGTGGGTATTTCAAAAAGCCTAAAATTCTTATAAACTGACCTTGATCGCTAAGGCAGAGAATTCATAATATGGAGGTCCGTTCCAGAAACACTCTCTACTCTCAAAATCTCCGAATCTTCTTTTCACAATAGGGGAGTGTTTCTGTTCCAGAGACACCCTCCAAATCCCCGAATCTCCTTTTCAATATAGTCACCAACGTCACCGTGGCCGAATGAGTTAGAGCGCTAGACATTGCACGCATGGTGACCTGGGTTCGATCCTCAGCGGGACAGGATTTTTGTACTCTGTACTTGGATGTCCGGGGTCCATTTTTTATAGAAAACTAGCCGTGAACCCATACTTCGCAACTGAATATTTTTAAACTGTATATGTTTTATACCTGGGTCATTTTCATTTATCTTGGGCAATTGGATTTTTTTCAAGTCATGAACGTTACCTTTTTCCTAAACATTTTTTAGGCTCAGAAGACTAAGACAAATACCTTTGAGCAAAAGCTTTCATTTAGAATATTTCTAGCAGCTACCTCTTCACACAAAATTACAAAAACTTAACGTACCAGGTAAGATTCATGACCACGGGTAACGTTCATGACGGTAACGTTCATGAGTAACACGCCACTAAAACAATCTTTTCTCAATAAAAGAATATTCACTTTACAAAAAAAATATTTGATTGGAAAGAGGACATGCAGAAGAATTAAAGAAATACATTATATATTAAAGAATCATTACAATTTATTTAAAAAACCGCGTAACGTTCTTGTCAAAAAAAATTAGACCCACCATTGTCCCTCACTGTACTGCATCCAACATCCAACTGACAGGAAATTTCAAAACAAAAACAATGTCATCTGTAAGAAGCAAAATGGCGGCAGCTACTAGCTTCTCATTCTAAGGGTTTTTCCAAATGGTTTACATTTTTTTGGGGGTAACATTCATGACGGAGATTTTTTTTTCTTCGTAGGGACACAACTTTACACGTCTGTAGAATGAGATGAACATTATTATTTTTATAAAAACTAATGGTCACATCCTAAATGAACTGTATTTTTCTCATTTATATTGGATTTCGGTGAAAATAATGGGGAGAAATGCATTTTTTTTCTATCAGACACAGTAAAATCTTAGACTAAGGGGCACCTAAAATATCATGAACGTTACTTACATAACTGGCAATTTTGAGTCTCCACATTAGTTTAAAAGACAATTTATTATTGTAATTTATAAAAAAAATTGTTTCCTATGTGATCAAATAGATTTTAGTCATATATCCCTATTATTTTCACATTTATTAAAGAAGAAAGGTTGCGGACTTGATATGACCAAGATAAATGAAAATGACCCCTAACTAGCTGTTACCACGTACTTTGCAGCGTGATATTTTCTATAGCCAACTAGCAGTCAACCCGCGCTTCGCAACGGATTTTTTTAATATAGGTTTTATACCTAACTAGATGTTTCAGAGTACGGCTAGACAGCTATTTAGGTATACAACGTGAAATAATAACCACGTAACAGAGTACGGATTAACGTTTAGTTTACAGAATAATGCCGTTGCAAAAAAGAGAAATAACGTAACCGCCCGGTTACAGCCAATGTTCTTCTTACGAACATAACAACGGTTACAGGCTGGGGAAGGGGTGAGAAGGAGGGGTGGGGTGGGGGGGAAGGGGTGAGAAGGAGGGGTGGGGTGGGGGGGAGGGTATAAAAACAGCAATTGAGAACAATAAGCCGTGGGCGACTGAAACGTAAATTCAAATTCATTTCACATTGAAGTTGAAATACATCAGGAACAATATAAATCTTCGCATTGGCTTGCTTGATATTTGATGAAGAACGCTGTGATCAAATTATAGTTTGTGTGTTTTGGATCCTCTTGTGACGTGGGTACATACCTAATACTTGGGAATATTATGTATACAGGGTGGTCCAGAAAGTTTGCACCAAAATGATAGGGGTAATAAAAGAGACCATTTCCAACAAAAATATTTCCGGACATTTTCCTTTATTTTTTGTCGTTTTCAAAATGGCGGCCAAAACGTGTGTTTTTCAAATCTTCCGACTTTGGTTTGGCTTAGGATTTTTTTAATTTTTTCTGTACCACCTAGGAAAAAATGGATTGCATTTTTGAATTGAGAATAAAATTCTAGTTATTATAATTAAAATTAACTTGTTGAATGTTTTAATGATCATGCTCATTTAGGCTGTCAAGGTTGTGAACGCACCGTGACTGAAAGACTTTCTTCATGTTTGCCATTAAATGGCATGAAAATTTTAAATGTAACTAATCTGGCACTCATCAGGGAAAACATCTGTGTTTTCTCAGAATTGTAACAATGCATCACTTTTTAAATTGGCTTCAGTACTTTCGGAGCTACGGGCTATTTTTCCGAGTAACCTCATAAATCCAAAAATGCATGATTGGCAATATTGAGTCTACTAACACGTACTGTCTAAGTTGTCCCCATTTTCTTCTTAAACTTGGATACCTACTTTCTCCAGTTGTTATTCCTAATTAATTATCCGATTTTTAATCTTTTATTTCATACGGTTTATGAGGTAAAAGACCCAGGTTCGAACCCCGGATCGATAGAATTACAGTAGATAGGTAGGTAGTGTAGGTACAAACTATTAATTGAAAACGCAAGAGATTTATTATGACAATAGGTAGGTACATAGGTCCTGACCTAATCTAAATGTTTTATTAATCATTTAAATCTCTGGCCAGCTCGATCGCCGGAATTCAACCCGATTGATTATTGTCTGTGGGGACACATTAAAGACTTGGTATACGAAACGCCCATTGAGACAGAAGAAGAGTTGATTGCGAGGTTTGTAGCGGCGTTTGGCGAATTCCTGGAGAAGGCCGGGGTGTTCCGTAACATCCGCAGGAGCATCAGGAAGAAATGCCACCTCTGCATTGAAGAAGGAAGTGGCGTCACTTCCAACAGTTCTTGTGAAATGAGTTCTATTCTACCTAGCGATTTGATTCCAATACTGACTGACCCTATTTTTTTTATCTGGAGTCTGAGAAAATACCCATTTTTATTTCATTGTTGTGATATTTTTTGCCCTCTGTACCTAAATGTAAGGTACCTATTTAGTAATTTAGATAAGTCTGTAAAAAAAGTCTGATTTTTATTAATTTTCCTAAACATAACCATTGAAGTGTACCTATTTTTATTTTATTCTTTGTTGTGATATATTCTTCTCTCAAACTACCTGAAACTGTTACCTACCTATTTTGTTATGTAATTTTGTTTTTCCCTACTTACTGTTATTATTTTTTTATCTTTTTTCAAGTATGAGATGTTGCTAAAATGATTAATAAAACATTTAGATTAGGTCAGGACCTATGTACCTACCTATTGTCATAATAAATCTCTTGCGTTTTCAATTAATAGTTTGTACCTACAGTCTAAACTACCTACCTATCTACTGTAGTTCTATCGATCCGGGGCTCATAAAAAATAGGATAATTAATTAGGAATAACAACTGAAGAAAGTAGGTATCCAAGTTTAAGAAGAAAATGGGGACAACTTAGACAGTACGTGTTAGTAGACTCAATATTGCCAATCATGCATTTTTGGGTTTAGAGGTTACTCGGAAAAATAGCCCATACCTCCGAAAGTACTGAAGCCAATTTAAAAAGTGATGCATTGTTACAATTCTGAGAAAACACAGATGTTTTCCCTGATGAGTGCCAGATTAGTTACATTTAAAATTTTCATGCCATTTAATGGCAAACATGAAGAAAGTCTTTCAGTCACGGTGCGTTCACAACCTTGACAGCCTAAATGAGCATGATCATTAAAACATTCAACAAGTTAATTTTAATTATAATAACTAAAATTTTATTTTCAATTCAAAAATGCAATCCGTTTTTTCCTAGATGGTACAGAAAAAATTAAAAAAATCCTAAGCCAAACCAAAGTCGGAATATTTGAAAAACACACGTTTTGGCCGCCATTTTGAAAACGACAAAAAATAAAGGAAAATGTTTAGGAATATTTTTGTTGGAAATGGTCTCTTTTATTACCCCTATCATTTTGGTGCAAACTTTCTGGACCACCCTGTAGATTGTATAGCAATAGAATAAACCCTTGCGTCAGTAGAGGGAGGATTCGAGAAAGGAAACTGTACCGTAGGGTAATTTAAAATGCATAAATCTTGCCAGGATAGTAGTAGGTACTTCTCAATTATCGATGGATATTAAACAAACCAATAAAATAAGATAATATCTAGTTTCAGTAAGCAAAGGGAACATAAATAGGTCAAAAACAGAAAATACCAAAAAGAAATAGATGACTATCCCTAACTTCTGGGCTGATTCGTTGAGTTTGTCAGCCACCCAAGACACAAGACCACGAGAGGGTTAGGGATTTGTGTGGTCCCTGTTACTGCTAGCATGGTACTGTCATGTATTAGTTGTCAGGAAAACACGTTCCCAGTAAGATGGCATAGTGCAGAAAGTTTCATTGCATCTGGAGGAGGAAATGCGGGGTGACATAGTTTCTAGTTATTTTGTTTTTGGCGAGCTTTCTAAAAAGTCGCTCCATTTGGAGATGTTTATCGTTTGTGAACATTCTGCTGCTGCATCGGTAAGTAATTGAGTCAACACAAGGCAGCGCTTTGCTCCAGGTCATGGTGCAGAGTATAAGGTGTAAATATGTAAGTAGTATTTAGTAAGTCATTTGCAGCCAGCTTCTTCTCCCCAAATACTTTCTTATCTCAATAAGAGATGAATTTTTCAACTTTTCCATTAGGGACAACTTTTAACAGTCTGGACAAGAAGAGACACGGACCACGAACAATTTTCTAAGAGGTGCTACTATTCCTTCCATTCTTTGAAAGCAAGGAAGATTCTATCTTTGGGTGTTCGTAAAATGCTTTGCACCGGTTTGATTGTACCTATAGACCCTATAGTGATGGGTACAATCTTGAGTAGGTAATATAGTGATGTTCTTTTCACTAACACTACTCAGTGTTAAACAAAAAATTCCAAAGGCTGCAAAATTCCTGCGTCAGATACTTTGGTTTACGCAAATAAAAGCCTCAAATTCAACCTTATTCCGTTTCCTCCCATCCTAGACTTCAGGACTTTACTATCTTGTCAAAAGCAGATAAAACAAAATACGAGTCGGTATTGCTATTGCCTAAGCCTAGACCATCTTATAGGATTTATGAATAAATAATTCAAAATGGTATACCTAGTTACCTACCTTAATGACCCCCAATAAGCTGGGAAAAAACTTAGACAATAATGAAGTGAGAAATATATGAGCTGAGAGCAAATAAAACTTCATTCCGCCAAACTTCGAGAGTACATAAAAATAAGAGCGAGGATAATTCTCTCACGCCTGAATGGAGCTGATGCCTTTCAGTAAACAAACCCAGGAGTGCAAACTCGAGCAGCTCAGAGAACCAGCTGAAAACAATGGAAAAAGTTCTCTAGCTCCTGGAGGTGGATCCGTTTACAAGAAAACACAGCAAGCGCTTCTAGTTGTGAAGCGTGTCTATAGCTGTTTTATACTGGTAAATGGGAGAGGCACGGTTAGACAAGAATGAGTGAAAGAGAGCAAAAAGGGATTGGGAGAGATAGAAGTGGGGGGATGGTTCTAAAAAGAGTTAAAGGTCTACAAACGTGGGTGGAATCATCATTCCCTCGAGCGAATGACATTTCAGTTTTTCCAAAACAAAAATACAATTTCTATACTTATATGAAGTACATGTGGTTTGTGAAGCAAGCAGTCTAAAAAGAAAGCATTACCTAATACTCTGGTGCCCAAGTATAATGGAAAGCACTAAAGCAGAGCTGATAAAGCTGAAAGTTGGAGAGTGGAAAACAAGACAAGTTACAACAGAGGAGAACATTATAGAGAAAGCTGCCATGTTCATATTAATTCTTCTAATTAAGAAACTTCTTTAACTTCTAGACTCTTGTTGGAAAACTTTGGAAAAAGTTACAACTGTGACAGTATTGCTTCTGTACTAATGCAATTCAACGCCTCTCCACACTTTGGTGTTGTAAAGAAAATGTTTCGAATTTCATCCAGAGTTTTCTCACTTTTACTTCACTTCCCAGGATTCCCAGGAATTGTCAGACTCTTTCCACCCCAGAGTGCGATGAAGTGTATGGTAATACTTTCAGTGGGTGGTCCTCCACATCCATTAGGCGACTTTAAATCTTGCCACCTGACCAAAGTATTTAGAAAAGAAAATATGATTATACGTTATATCCCATATGTTTACTTAGTTGAGTTATCTCCACTTTGAAGTATCTCACGGTTACATCACTAAGCTATAGCCTACACTGCGTACAGCATTGAGCATACAGGTTGCCTCACTCACGTCACAGTAAAGATGCCTGAAGAATAATGCTGGAAACGTCCTGTATTTGAATTCCTGGAGTTATTTATTATTTAATTCCAGTAGGAAAATTTACCGTTCCATACATCATGAGTGAGTACTTGAGTAGGTACTTGTGCTTAATCTACATATTCAGCATTAGCTCTCAGAGACATTAACGTGAAGACTTTTCATTAATAGCATCACGGGAGCACAGACGTGATATATGCAACCCTTTTACAGGGGCTCCCTCCACCCGCCTGCTTCTATAAAATTTATGGAGACAAAATGCTCGCCCATAAACATTTCGAAAAGACAATAAAATTCATAAAGACGTCGATAAAAACGGAACTTTATGTGTCTGGTGAAGTCAAGGGTGGGGAGAGGGGGGAGGATACTTTCATGTCACTTCTCGTTGGACCACTGACGGGCACTTGCGTGACTCCGGGTTTAGTTCAGCTTCATTTCCAAATTTTAATTTTTAAAGTTTTGAGCTATTTGAAGGAAAATTTCAATATCATGGACTAACAAACACTTTGGTGCATCAATTGCATCAATCTACGAGGGACCAGATGAATTGAGATTATTCTGGTAGAGCAGAGAGCATTCTCCTCATTTATGTCCAAATCGTTCCACCGGCAAGCCTCTTCTCTTCTCTACGATACAACTGTGACTTGCGGACATTTTCACTATGCCACAACTCCCATGCGGCATGTGGGTAGCAGGAGAGGAACTCCTTGCCTTGTAGTCTCGTGAGAGCTAGCTTCTAAGCTTGCTACACCAATCTTACTCAGCATCTTGACTACAATGCATTCGCTTCATTTATTGGCCATGAGGAATCTGGAGGGTACCACTCGCTGTACAGGGTGTCCCACGAGTAGATGCAAATATTTTAAGGGTAGGTTTAGCGCCCCATAAACTATTATATAAGCTGAAGTTGCAGTGGGTCTTTTTACTTTGTTAAATAATTATGGCTAAATCCCTGTTTATCCCACATGTTGCTTGGATTGTTGTACATTTTTGACAAAAGAATGGTCATTTCGTAATGTGTAAGTATTTGTCAGGCAAGTTAAGAATATTTACTTTGAAATACTGTTAGTTCCACCTAACAATATTAAAAACTCAAAGAGATGTTCAACATTTTTCGAAATTTTGATTTTTCTCTTTTTTCCCTTTGTTGCATTGTGAGTAATCTTACAATGGAAATAAAGGAGATCAAACCTCTGTTATCGACGAAAATGGATATAGTACAGTCTCTGGAATTTTGAATTTGGGCGACCATTAGATGTTTGAAGCGATTTGTGTCAAGGAAAGAGATTGTCAAATTTAGTCAAATAAACTAAGTTCCCCACTTCAACTGCAGCTTACAGTCATGATAGTCCATGAGGCGCTAAGTCTACCCTTTATATATTGCATCTAGTCGTGGGACACCCTGTATAATGGATTTTTGGGTTGGAGTTTTTGCTATACCTAATTGTAGTTTCATTTTCACTATTTTTCGATCCACCTGAGTTCCGGTCGGATCACTGGATTGGTTTGAATAAAATAGTTTTAACTCAAAATGAAGTTAAACAAGAATTAATTAATTTGAGTGAGCGGACAGCGGCGGGCCCGGATGAAATATCAGCATTCTTTTTTATAAAATGTGCAGAGTTTCTCTCTGGTCCTTTGACCCTACTATTCAATAAATCTTTAGAAACTGGAGTATTTCCTGACAAATGGAAGACTGCATACATAATTCCAATACATAAATCTGGCTTAAAAAAGAATGATATCAGATCATTTCGTCCTGTTTGTAATGCCTCAGTGATACCCAAGATTTTTGAAAAGCTTGTGAGTAACAAATTTACTTCAATTGCAAGTCAGGTTGTGATTGACAGCCAGTACGGCTTTATGAGAAATCGGTCTACTTATAGTAATCTTGTATCTTTTTATAATTTTATTATTAAGAACACTCAAGGAAGCAGTCAAGTAGACACAATATACACCGATTTTTCTAAGGCGTACGACGTTGTAAGTCACAACCTACTGATTGCAAAGTTATCTTCTATGGGTGTGGCTGGGACATTGCTTGACTGGTTACGCAGCTTCCTTACAAATCGCATTCAAATTGTAAGAGTTGGCGATGCAAAATCTGACCCCATTGCTGTTAAATCAGGCTGTATGCAGGGTGGGCACATGAGTTCTGTATTATTTTTGTTATTTATAAATGATATCAAGGAAATATTCCAGAAAGAATCATTCTGGCTTTTTGCCGATGATTTGAAATTTGCACGTAGGGTTACAGGGCTAGAGGAAGTCTCTCAATTGCAGGATACGATTTCCCGCCTCCATCACTGGTGCCAGGTGAACCACATGAATCTTAATGTTAAGAAATGTGCTATTGTTACATACCACACCACTAGAAATCCCATCCTGGCCACATATCATGTCATGGGCGAAACACTGGCTCGACAGACGACAGTGAAGGACCTGGGTGTCACATTTGAAAGCAACCTGAAGTTCACGTCTCATATTCACAATATCAGAGCTAAAGCTCTTCAAATGTATGGATTTTTAATGAGACACTGCAGGGAGTTCTCGAATGTGACAACATTAAAGGTCCTATACTTTGCGTATGTCAGGTCAGTGTTAGAGTACGCGTCTGTTGTGTGGTCACCGCATTATGAATACCAAAAACATCTTCTTGAATCGGTGCAGCATAGATTTTTAAGATTTTTAGCATATAAAATAAATAAAGAATTTATTACAAAAACTCAATATAATACAATAGAAATATCTCATAACATTTTAAATCTTGAATCCAGAAGACAAATATATGACCTTACATTTCTCCACAAAATCATAAATAACAAAATCTATGCACCTGATCTCCTCAGTGAAATTCAATTTAAAATTCCTTCAAGAAAAACAAGAAATCAAGTCACCTTTAATTTAAGAAAATGTAGCTCAAATATCACTGAATATGCAACAGTACATAGATGTGAAAAGTTGTGGAACCTGGCCGGTGGTGTTGGAGGTGTGGATATATTTTGCAATAATTCTAATAAAATACTACAATTATTAGAATCAGACAATTTACCTTTTACCATTTAGTTTATTTAGCTTTTAGCTTGTAAGTTAGCATATAATTAGTTTTATATTAGTTGTAAGTTTTAATAATGTAATCCCGCGTTTTATAAAATGGACACGCAAGTTCGTAAATCCAATTAAAAAAAAAAAAAAAAAAAAATTGTTAGCACTGTTGACTACAAACTAGGAATTCCTGGTGATGGCGAAAATTAAGCAGGGTGTAATAAAAATGTAATAACGGAAGAATTAATTTTAAATATTGTTGGCTGAGGTGCAGTAGATTGCTGATTTCATAGTCTTCATACTACTTCATATTATCATATAAGAGTCTTCTCACCAGCATAGCACCTAACTTTCTAATATCAGCTGAAATAAAACGCTTAGACAGCACAAGGCATCATTTTGTATCTCTCTGCCTTGTATCCCCCCACGCGAGCTACATACACGGATTACACAGGTATTTTATCTCGTGAAATAAAGAACAAAGCCATCACACGTCAGGAAGTATGAGAAATTGAAATTCTTAATGAGAAAAAGCCAAAAAGAAAGGATAAATATTTTTCCTCGCAAGAAGATAATTTATTGTGAGCTCGATGTTAGTTAAGAGAAGGAATCAGGGAGGGGATGAAAGGAAGTAAATTGCATGACGTGAACAAAACTAAATGAGAAATGAAAAAATAAGGAACATACAACACAAAGCAAGGCAGAAGATTACAGAAAACAAAGGGAACTGCTATGCCTTTGAACATGATTAATAGAGCAGGATTATCCAGAAGTGCTGATCTTTTGTCTAGGTCTACTAACCCCAGTTGAAAACTACCATCTTATGTACCAACATTTTTCTGTAGTTCGTTTGGAAAAGACAAAATTTTCACAAGGTAAAACAAACAAAAACATTATTAATGTAAAATTTATGGCCGAGTATAGTAAAGCACACTTGGTGGCCACGCTCAAATCCCGGCTGAGTAGAAAATATCTATCAAAGAAGTAGGGAGGTGGATGTCCAGGCTCCACTGATTACTCGTGAGGAAAAATAAGCAGTTACACTATGGCTACTAGCTAAGAGTAACTACCAGTGGAAACATTGCCAATTGCCAGAGTATAAAGAAAATCATACTTGTGACTGGCCCTGCACTGTGCTTGACCACAAAGAAATCATATTTTAGGTACCTCTTGATGCAAGAACAATTTCATGCCTTTGGATAAATCTTTGTAATGGTGAGGTATCGAACCAAGAACCTATAGCAGAAGTGGTGCCTACTCAATCACGGATATTTCTATGAAACTAACATCATCTTGTTTATGTTTTGGACAACAGTTTAAAAGATGCATTAGAAATTTGGCATGGGAGTGAGCATTACATGTGTCTAGTTCCAGTATCCTCCGGCTCCTGTCTGACGTGACCCGGGTGCTAAAAGGTTTGAAAATTATTTATAGCTGAAAGCACTTAGCTTAAGGGTTACTTTTTCAGCTCACACAAATGATAGAAATACCGAGTACCTCAGTCGTCATACAGTAAGTAACACTAGGTATGTTACCATGCAGTTGCCCTAGAAGATTGTAATTTCAAATTTAGATCTGTGAGGATTTGGTTTTTAAGATTCGGATAGGTATGCTAATATAGAAAAAATGTGTCTGAGTGTTTGTGCGTGTGTGTGTGTGCGTGTATATGTATGTGTGTTAGTGCGTATGTGTGCGTGTATATGTACCTCTTGTTTCTGTGCATCTGTCAGGAATTTCAATATTGCACCTCTTGTTTTAACCAACGTCCTAAACCTCATAGTCTCGATGTTTTCGGGGTGCTGCCACATAAACTGGACTAAAATAGAATTTATATCTGTATAACCATAATAATTATGCAATAATTATTCTATAAATGTGTAATAATTTTCATTGTGTACGAGCTAGGATTTGAGAAAATCCTTCCTTTATTGTCTGGGGTTATGCATTTCTGCAGCTCCTCAGCACCGGCCGCGTCTGGTATCGATTCGGAAATGTTTCGTGATATTTTTCTTAGAAGTATTGAATACACGGCTAATATATATTTTTCTTTTCCTTGTCAATCTTCTCGGATTGATCTTTGTCGTTTGATTCGTATCTCATGGTGGAAGATGTACGCTTTCTTTTGGTTCTTTGGTTTTTCATTGCATTTCCATGCATCACGTAGCATTCGAACCAGTGAGAACTTTGCTTATCAGTCTGTAGCTCACGCAACTGTACCGAATCACTCCATCGTCTCTCCCTCTCTCTCTCTCTTTGTCTCCACTCTCTCCAATTAATACCTTACCCATTCGAATCTCTTTCTATTCTTCTCTTTCTCTCTCCCTTCTTTTGATTATCCCCCCATTTCACTCCCTATCCCAATCACAGCCATTACAACTTGCTTCACCACACCTACACACTTCTCATTCAGGCCCAGTGTCTCCCTTGCCTCCCCCGTCCTGCCCACTGAAACTTTCTCTCCCCAAGACTTTGGTAATAAAATTATTAATTTATTTTCCAAACACCCGAGGAGGAGCAGAGTTGTGGGAAGCTGCAGGAATGTTAAACACGTATGGTGCAAGAGGGTAGCGAGATACGTCGTTTTCTTGTATGTCTCCTCGAATTCCAGGAAATATAGGGCTTGATTACCGGATTTAAATCAGCTCCCATTTTGGAATTTAACATTCTATCCATAGACAAACTTTTTGTTGGCAACCTAGAAAATAGCATTTATCAAGTCACAATTAAATTTTTGGCCCAGTTTGTTAACATAAACAAGGTCGTAATCATAATTATTAAAACCTTATTTGTTCGTCACATCATACGAGACCTATACAAGTCCAGCCTGTATCTTAGTGACGGCATTGTGCTATCACATACAGGACCTACAAGTCCAGCCTGTATCTTGTTGACGGCATTGTGCTATCACATATAGGACCTACAAGTCCAGCCTGTATCTTGGTGACAGCATTGTGCTATCACATACAGGACCTACAAGTCCAGCCTGTATCTTGGTGACGGCATTGTGCTATCACATACAGGACCTACAAGTCCAGCCTGTATCTTGGTGACGGCATTGTGCTATCACATACAGGCCCGCCAGGAAATTCTTCCATCAGTCCTGCGTTTGCTTTCTTTTCATCCCTTATCTCCTCTCTATATCCACTGATTTATTTGCCAGCCTTTTCATCTCTCTGTCTTGTTTCTTTTCTTCTCTATCATCTTGTAAATCAAATAACGCTAATGCCATGGTGGTGGATGCCTGATCAGACTGGGGGGTTGGGGATGGCGGAGGAGGATATTCTGGGAGCTTCAAGATATCTTTATCTCCTCGTTCCTTTTCTACTCTGATTATTTTCCCTCCCAATTTTAAGGAGAGAGAGAGAGGCGAGAGTTTTTTTATGGTATATTAATGTTCGTTAATGGAATTTTTGTGAACTTTCCTTTGAAGGATTTCGAGAATCACAGGGTCTCTTTGTATAATGAAAACTAATGTAGTTGGTGCTTTTGAATCTTCGAAAAATCGATAAGTTCATTGAGAATATTTACGAGGTACTTAAATATCTTAAATTTATTCAAGATACTAAAGTACCATTGAGTCAGCTGGTTTTTGAGCCCGTATGGATATGAGCTGCTGACAAGCAACCCAACCACTACCAAGTAGCATAATATGCATTATGTAGGACACACTGGAAAAAGACTTGGGACCTGCATGTAGAGTTTGAAGCACTTTCAACTGATGATATTAATCTTTTGGCCTAATTTCTCCGACAGGAATTCGATGTTTTAAATGCTTAAAGTTATGATTAATGGCTCGAAATATTCATTATAACGTCATGTTGCTCAAAATTTCTGTACTATTGTTCATGTTTGAAAAGGATGCTCTCTCTACTCTTTAAACTTCACCTTGTAGTCCTTATACCTATATTTTCCAACGAAGGTACTGAAAGTACACATATAAGGACTTTCGAACAAGGTATAACTCAATATGTTTTTCAGCTGAAACTTTTGCCGGCTCATCGTCCGGCTGGCTGACGAAACCGACTAGAAACTAACTTTAACAGAATAGCCGTAGGTCGAGTTATACCTTGTTCGAAAGGTCTAAATAAAAGGAGTGAATATCAACAATTTATTTAATTTTATCCTTCTGGAACTTAAGGTTAATGAGTTATAGGTGAGAACATAGGGGTTTTCACACCGAATCAAAGTCAAAATGATTCTTCCCTAATTCAAATTTATTTAAAAAATAAAAATCTCAGTCAACCCCACGAACACAGTGCCGCCACAGGAATAAGTTGCCATTATACTTTTGTTCGCCAAAAGTTTGCATTCAATTCCTAGAATGTCCCGGAACTCTCTCCCAGCTTGAAATTGAAAACTTTCAAATCCCATGAATTAATAATGGGCCCATAACCACCAGCGCAGAGTCCCCCAGTTTTGTTCCTAACACATGGAATACAAGATTCAATGGGGAAAATCCGCCATGAAAGACCTTTGCTTTTTTGAAATTGGAAAAGGATATTTTGCTCCGTCACTTCACGTTATTAACAAAAATTTGACGTGAAAAGATAAAAGCAAAGGCTGAGTTGTTTTTGATAAATTTGAAAGCAGGTATTTTGTATGAAATTTTTATGGAATATTACCGAAAGTGGCACAGCAGTTGCTTTATTTTATGCTTTTGAATGAGAGAGTGAGAGATTTGTTAGCTAATGCAACGAACAAATGATTACATCGGGCCACCCCAATATAAACACACATACACAAACAGTGTCACTTAGCTCAAAAAACGTGAATATTTTTTGTGTCACTTATCCATTTTTTACCTTACCTGGCGTAGCTCAAGAATGACTTATCAGAAATTTGAGATCGATATGTCAAATGAAAGCTCAAACCCTTACCTACCTAAACGCTCTGAGGTGATATTAGGGCGTCACTTCAAATTTCTTGAAAAAATGTCATTTAGGTCGAAAAACGTAAATAATTTTTGTGTCACCCATCCATTTTTTATCTTTACTCATTGTAACTTGAAGGTTTCAATCAAGAAAGGTCTCATTAAAAGGAGTTAACATCAACAAAATTTATCCTTCTGAAAATTACATACAGTTAACCAGTACGATCGACCCTGTATCTAGAGAACGGTATGGCGTAGCTCACTATTTTTTGCAATGAACTTCTCTCAATGAGGCCTTTAAAACAATATGCCACAAGACATACCATTCCGTTTAAGATTTTAAAGTTAATCCGTGCCCAGCCTGACTGGGGCAGTGTAGCTTATTTTAGCTGAAACATTATTTTCTGGACTCAATAGGTACTTTTTTCCCTCATGTTACCAATTTTAATTAATAGATTTTTTTTAAAAAAGATTACACCAAATTTCACTTAATGTTGCATTGAACACAAAACAGCACTTATTAGGGAGTCCGTGATAATAATATGTACGCCACTGACAAATGTAGGTTATAAATAGGGAGGTGGAGTAGGAGACTTCATTATCAGAAGGAAGTCCTTGTGATCCCGCTGCAAGAGTTGAGTCTTTCAATATTTCCGAAACTCTTGAGCGATGTAAGATGGGAGAAGCTTCCGATAGGAGGAGGCGGCAGCGGCACATGAGATCAATGCAATGTGAATAATATTCTTCTTCATTGATTTACCTCGCCATGTCCGAACCAGCACGCTGACGTTGCTTATAACTTCATTGATCCTATGAGAACTGATACATTGGCAAGTGGTTTTGTGAACCAAGTGGTATACCAAAATGACTCGAAAGATAATAAAACTAACAGGTAGGTATTCTAAATAGGCTGTCACCTTGAGGGCCGAAAGTTAGGAAATTTTCTCCTCGGCGCAATTTGATGAAATGGTTCTATATCGGTATTTGATTTTGCCTGTTTTGATGAAAATCATTTTTAATATTTTCTACAACACTATCGAGTAGTGTGGAGGACTTCCAGCAATGCTTTCTAAAATCCCTCATGATAAGTAGCCTCCGTCACAAGCCACCTCTGATATCTACCCGCCGCTAATTATTTATTCACAAGTGCTAGAAACCATTATCTCTTTGAAGAGATTACATTTACTTTAGCCTAATAGTTTGAGAAACTGCGGGGAAAGGGCCGTTGCTAACCATTAACCATACTTTAGTATCTATCTATAATCCAAGTAGCTATACCTACATATATAGATACCATACATTAGTATCTATCTATAATCCAAGTAGCTATACCTATACAGATACACTTAATATACCATACATCAGTATCAGTGATGTATCTTAATATACAGGGTGTCCCGTATACAGAAGCAAATATTTTGAGGGTACGTTCAGCCCACCGTGGACTATCATATGAGCGGATTAACCAAAAGTAAATGTCCGAAATTTGATAAAATGAAGCAGATTGAAGCGTATGAGAGTTATTCATAAAAAAGGATCTAATCTCAAAAAATAAAAAGTTGAAATACCTTAATAGGTGACCACATTGTAGACTCTGGACCTTAGACCCTAGCCTCCCACACAAGATAGGAAATATATAATATATGTATAAATGTCAAAGTTACTGACTGACTGATCATCACTGTTTCTCCGAACTGGTAAGTCCTAGGAAGCTGAAATTTGGTAGGTAGCTTTGTCTTATATTCTAGATGTGCAATAAGACGGGATTTTTCGAAATTCCCACTACAACACCTGCCATTGGCGAAAAAGGACTTTTTGCTTTCACGGCCATGCCTCGGCCCGCAAAGCGGGCGACAGCCCGCTAGTCAGTATCTATAACCCAAGTATACCTGCATATGTATAGTGTATAATATATATTACCTATACACTTACCATACATTATTTACTCTCAGAGCAATTTTCATCCCTTTGAAAGCTTAAAAATATTTAATGATGTAAGCCGTACTTATTTATTTATAAAATTATTGATGTACATAGATATAAAAAGGATACCTAATACCTATGTATATGTTATGTAGGTGTGTTGAAATCATGTTTTTTTTTTCAGTCAATGGATTGAATTTACCAGCAAGTTTTCTCAATATTGTGGTTCTTCATTATCTCACCACTATATTTATAGACAATTTACAGAAATGCCCGCGGGAGGAGGGGAAAAGTTCAAGTTACATAATCATTTATGTAACTTTTTCAAACTTGTTCAAATGTTCCGAAGCAATTTTTTATCGAAAAATATTTCAAGATAATGAGAAAAATATTGAAGTTTTTCGTATTCTTTATTTTATTAAATAAGTAATTCTTCAACTTTTCTAATTAAATTGTAAATTAATATTTTCATAATTTGTTCAAGTCATTTCTTTATCATTATCATTACTATCATGAATATCATATTTCTTCTTGGGGAAAGGAAAGGATTAGTTTCCTGTCTTGGGAATTCTTAAGATATTCGCTTGGCTTCGTTCTGATTTACTTAAATATTCTTTTTGAATGAAAAATATTATAACGTTCATTTTCAATCAGCAAAATCAGATTTTCTTCATCAAGCTCAACATTGCGCTTGCTGACTCAGGGATGCTTGTCAGCTAACGAGACATGATTCACACAAGAACGGTGATGGTAAAGAAAACAAATTACTGGAGATACCGAGAATATTCCCGAAAACCACTCGGATTTAGTGTTAATTTTTTATTAACTCTGTCTTGCTTGACCTTAGCAGAGAGGCATTTTTAAAGGTTGGATGGCAGAGATTGCCATAGGCAATAATTATGCTTACTTTGATGTTTTTATATTATTTAAGATTATTTTTATATTATTTAAGGAGGTATACATAATTAGGAAAATATACAAAATAGATATTGATGAAGACATAGTGAATTGGCAATAACGAAGGACTTCGGTATCATAAAAAAAAAAAAAAAAAAAAAAAACTTCTGCTGTGTTTAGAACAACAGAGTGCCAACACTACCTAACAGTACCAAAGCTAGTATAGGACACCCTCATAAAAGTTTCATTTGTCTGCTGGATACTTTCATCATCATCATCATAGGGTGGCGTCATCGTGAACGATGGTAGCCAGACAGTGGAGGAATGACTCAGCACTTTTATCACTGTCTTTACAAGGAGGCTAATAACTGACAAGGGCCCTCAGAACGGTCTACACCCTGTTTTGTTTATAGTTCCGTAGCCAGACTGCTGGTCTACTCCCTGTTTACTAAAGTGGATACTTTCAGGTGCTCTAATTCTATATCTACACATGGTTAGGAAAATTCTATATCTACACATGGTTAGGAAATGTGAAGTATAAAATGATAATTGAGTTTCCCCTCCCCTGCAAGTTGCATGATGAATTTCGTTCGGACTTCACCGAAAAAAGAGACGCAGAACATTAGAACAAAATCTGTACCACGCATTCAGGCTACAAGCACGGACTCCAATTTGTAGAGGAAGCAGAGAATAAATTTAAAATTTTCCTGGGACCCTGGAGCTAATTTCTGAGGTTCAGATGGAACAGAATGAATCCCCCTACGCTCTGGGACACATTTTCACACTTTTTTGTACATGAAAAATACAAAATAAATATTTCAACCATAAAGTTTCAAGTCCTTGCTCGGACTTATTGCGTACAGATTTATTTACATATTTACCCAAATTCGGTATGGAAATAATTTTGTCAAATACCACATTTGTACGTTGCTCAACTTCGGTGATCCTACGAGAACCGGTGCATTTAACGCGCCATCGACACTGGCATTTTTAAGCCTTGTTAAAAAATAAGTTGTAGAGTGCGTGAGAGGCGACGTAGACAATTCTTTCGAATACATGTTCAGGAGGATGAGATAGTGAATGAACATACTAAAAGTCCTAACATCTAGGATGGGAGGAAACGGAGTAAGGGGAGGGGGCGGTAAAGTTAGTTCAAAGGAGGTGAAAAGTAATCCCATTTTCGGACTTTCGCTTCTTGAGATACAAGCGAAAGTCCGAAAATGGGACTCTTTTCACCTCCTTTACCACCCTGTAGATATTTTCTTAAATCATAATTTGAGTAGTCGAAGATGTATAAAATTGAACGAACAGTTCGAATCGGGAAATGATTTTACAACTTGAAATAAAATGTAGGTAGTTGTAGACTACTGACGAGCACAGAATGTGCTGATATAAACTCAAATAGACACAAATTTGCAAACAGCTTTTAAAAATCGTGTTTTTCTTCAACAATTTTGAGTATCCTCATCATGGTTTAAGAAAATATCTACAAGGTGGTCCATGCGACAATATTAGTTAAAAGACAAAAAGAATTCATTTCTCAAAAATCGAAATTTTTCTTTCATTTTTAATCGTTCTGTTCATTTTTACGTATCTTTTACGGCTACCAACATACAGGGTGTTGCAAAATAATTATGTCTCACCCTGTTCAACACTTTAGTTTTGTTTTTTCGATATGACCAACGAAAAATGTGTATACTTTAGCGAGAATTAAGAATCCGTATTAATATTTTAGAAGAACTGGGAAATAAAAAGAAGTCATGTCATTATTTCACTTATGGATATGGACCACCCTGTATATTTTTTGTTGCCAATTGAAAGTGTGAGTTTTCATGGGATCATAAATATGTTCAGGGGGAGAGGTGGTTTTTAGTGAGGATGATGCACTGTTGTCCGCATCTCAGTACTCACACTGTTCACTAAGGGTAAAATCTAGTGTTCGTCTACAGACCTCTCCTTTAAAAAAAATCCTTGTTAGGTATCGAGAAAAAATAAACGAAATGGAATTATTTCCAAATGGAATTTCAGGATTCGAAAGGCAAATCGACTCATTGACTTTGCAAAATTTCGCATTCAAATTTGGAAACAAAATGTTGCGCTCAGTGGGAAACCATAGCAACATTCACAAACCTCATAACTTTATTCATAAAGGTTCGTTTTGTGTTAAGATTGTATTCATATTTTCTTCTTTGAAATCTTTTGAAGCACTTTACTATGTACGAGTATACAGTATTTTATTTTTAATTTAAATCGATTTACTTTTACCTCAAATGTCGCTTAATGCTTTCTTTGCTTTAACCCTTGTTTTATTTAATTTATTTTTTCTCCCAGTTCTCAGAATTTGTACAAAAAAACCTTCATGTTCCATTTTTTTCTCTTTCACAAAGATTATTTCGTTATTAAATATGGTCTTTTTATATAATATATTTTTTCGCTTTCAACTTTTGGGGGGGGGGGGGGGGGTAAAAACTAGAAGTACAAGTTCTACAGTGGCGAATAAAAGAACATAATAATTTATAAGTCAGTGTTACATATTACTAAATATCTATCCTGAAAGACCTTTGTAATGTTCTACCTACAGCAATCCAAGTAGACAATAAATTGTGGATCTATGTTTATGTGTGAACTGTACATAGATCTAACGCGGTCAGAACACAGAACTGCGATTAAATATAAATAAATATAAATAAGGTAGTGGTTTTCTGAAGTTCAAATCATGCCTTTTTTGGGAAAAAAAACTGAAATTATTCTTGGCGTTTCTAATCAAAGAAACCATTTCAGAGTTATCGCGTAAAAAAACTTACAAAGAAATATCACTTGACTTTGTTCGGTTTATAAAAACTAGGCGCTGAGTGACCCAACTACTGATACTGAACTAACTAACCGACGCGACGTCAGTGGCTTGATCGATAAGGCGGCGGACTTGTAACCTGGAGGTCGGTGGTTCAACTCCCGGTTTCAGCGTGGATTTTGAAGAGCGAGTTTGAGTAGTTGTGATATCACGAAACAAATATTAAAACTTTAACTTTTACTGAACTAACTTAGAGTAGCAACACCATGATCCCTGTGTTAATCGTACATTAAATTTAATCACTGGCAAAAATCTACGAAGACTGTATACAATACATTACATG
Organism: Bactericera cockerelli; assembly: GCA_024516035.1. Classification (NCBI taxonomy): domain Eukaryota; kingdom Metazoa; phylum Arthropoda; class Insecta; order Hemiptera; family Triozidae; genus Bactericera; species Bactericera cockerelli. The sequence goes on from CM044957.1 coordinate 23,669,585, forward strand.
AATATCATGTTATGTATTAACATGCTCCTTATAATTGTTTTCACAGCACAGTAGGAAATATTCCCCACGTATAAATCTTCACGGACAAAGCATTATGAAAGTTCTCATTGTAGTTTTCCTATTTTCACAGGAAAAATTCCCGGAGTATTCAAAGTCTGAAATATGACTTTTTCCTTACATTAGGTACAAGTACATGCGTAGTATGTACTGTACGACCTGTACGTACATTATTATTATTATTTTAAAAGTGAAAGCGTAACGGAAAATATTATATCTATGTATTATAATTAGAATGCATGAAATTATAATAAATTAATGTAATATTGCTAGTTAATTTTTTTCGATGGATGAGCGCCCTCCTCAGCAAAATATATTGATATTGTTACCGATTTATCGATATATTTGACATAGTCGATATTGATATATGTATTCCAAAAGAGGACATCACTAAGCGAATCTTTTATTTTTTCTTTATTGTTATTTTACTGAGCAATGTCGGTGGTCCATTAAGGTATTTTTTTTAAACAATAATAGAAGCTGAGATTTATTTGTTAAATTTTTTGTGGTCAATTATTCAATGAAACTATCTATTTTTGCTTGATTTTTACTGAAGAGATAAGAGAGTTATTTCCTAATATAAGAGCACTGGCTAAAGCCGTGTTCGAAACAAATTTATATTTGCAATTTTTTTACATTCTTAGCATCAAAATTACATGTAAATACGTGTCTAACTAACTTATGTATATCAAGTGTGCCCTTTTTCATTTACACAGTTCTCTCTTCAAATATCTATCAATGATAAAGAGATGTCACGTCAAGGAAGTCACTATATCAAGGATTGTGAAAAAAGCTTCAAATCAATTGAACGACTTCTTCACAGTCACAAAAATTTCATTAATAACCAACGTAAAAAACTTCATCAGAATGATTGTCTACTAAAAAAGGTCCGCCAAAATGAATATCTACAAAATCTACCGAAATTTGAAGATCGATATAGATCTGTACATAGTCATGTTGTATGTAAGAATGCTGAGGAACTTAAAGGATGTAATGGCAAGACTCTCCCATATAATTCTAAAATAGTAAGTAGAAAATGTAAGGGAGACGATAAAGATACCAAACTTAAATTCATTCGACAAGAGAAAAATGCTCCTAATGAAAACAGAAGTAATGATGTTTATTTAAGAAATAATAAGACCCAAAACAAAATATATCAACATCAGAAAGCTTTGAGTGACAAAGAAAATATGTATCGTTCTTGTTGTCCAAAAATATCTCGGAGGGTGGCAGGACCTTTGGTTGGGAAAAATGTACAGAAGAACAATGCTCACCGTGGTCATGATAATATCACTGTTCAAATAAGAGAACGTGAGATTGATAGTGAGAGCGAGAATTACCATGAAGGTGGTACAAGCACACACCTTGTGGAAAGCAGTCTTATTACTAAAAGTCGTAACTATTCAATGGAAAACATATACCATAACAGTGAATTAAGATCATTTTCGGATAAGACAAATCTTAATGTTTTAGACAGGCGTAAACGTCACCATCATTACTTTGCAAATGTTGATTTTATGCAAATACCAATAGCACGATCATTTACAAAACTGAATTTACTTACTGGTCAAGTAAAAAGAAATGAAAATATCATGAAAAAAACAGATCCTTCGAGGTTTTTATATGAACAGCAAAGTAAATATTCTGGGGGGGACATGTATGATTGGGGCAGTGCTGAGGATGAAGGAAACAGTGACAATACTGTAGTGTATAAAGAACCGATGAGTTCCATCGAAATCGTAGAGAGAAATCTGGCAAATAGAAATGAACAAGATCCAAAGATACTTGAAATTGCCAAACTGATAGTCAATTATTTTCAAAAGGATCCAACTACGTTTGATGAAAAAACTGTGCGTCAAAACAGTACTAAATATCGTGGTAGGAAAAGTCTGTACTCACTTCATGTTACTCCTCACGCAAAAGTGGAAAATGAAAGATTAAAGTATCCAGAATATGATTACAGAAATAACACGGAATCTGAACTCATTATTATTAATAGGGAACCTCAAGGATGCTTTCAAGAAAAACATTTACTGAATTCAAATATGGTGATTACTTGCAAAGATTTGGTAGAAGAGTCAAAGCCGAAAAAGATTCATATGACTTCTCACGCAAAATATTATAGCACACCAGTGACAAATAATAGATTAAATAATCGAGACTATGATTCGAGAAATAACATTGAATCTGAATTTACTGATTCGGAACCTCAAGCATGTTTTCAAAACAATCCTTTTAGAAATTCAAATACAGTTAATAATACTTGCAAAGATATGGTAGGAGAGTCAAACACGAACAAATTTCATGTTACCTCTCACGCTAAAGAACATAACACACCAGTGGCAAACGAAAGATTATATAATCGAAAATTTGATTACAGAAATTATTCCAATACAGTAAATATTACTTCCCAAGATATGGTAGAGGCGCCAAAACCGGGAAAAAACATTGAGGCTTACCTTGATAACTCCAAGAAAAAGAGTGGACAGAGTCTGCTTCACACCAGGGCGACTGCTAGACTGCGAGAAGGTTCTGTGAGGTTGGAGAACCAACTACCCCTGTACGATGAGAATGCACATCTCCTAGGTTATCTCAAGGAAGGTTAGTATCAACATCAGGAAATTGAGAACAATAATTTTAGGATTCAGCATTTTCAGCATAGAATAAAAACAATCTTCGATGTTTTGTACCACATTAATTGAAAATTTAATTTGATTTTTTTTACAGCTGTACAAATTTTTTACTGAAATCATCCTTCTTTTTTCTATATTGTCATATTTGTGCATAATATAATACTATGGAATATTTTACCATTATCATGATTCTCTCCACAGGTACTCAAATCATTGGACCTTCTTGTCCACAAAGCTTGGATAGGTCTCTTTTTCAGAATGATTTCAACAATACACAAAGCAAACATTGCAAATTTACGATTTGCAACAAAGCAAATATACTAAATAGTGAAAACTCCACGAAACCTTGTGTAAGATGGACGTATGGATCAGATTTCACGACTTCTGTTCAACATGAGCTCGTCAAAGCCAAATTTAGGAGATGTCCAAACTGTGAAAGATGTAATTCCTAGCAAAACTAACTAAAGTACAGCCTGAATAAAATTTTAAAGATCATTAGTTGCGTTAACAAAGTTGGACAAATTACTTAAAATTACAAAACCATAATATACAGGGTCCACCATTGATCATAAATCTTTTGAAATTCCTGTATATTTTAGAAACTGAAGCTTTATAACGAATTTTCCTTTGATGGGATGCTGGAAAAAAGAATGCTATTTATTGTGATTCTCACCAATCACATTTTGAAGATCACAATACGGAAATGTTGGCCTTAATGCAGACTGCATGAATTCAGTGCTTAGACGTTCTCTCAAGTTATGCATTGCTTTTACCAATACTATGTCTCATTGATTTTCAGGTCGAATAGCCTATTTCAGTTCTTATAGGATTTTTGGTTTTTACCCTAATCAAGAATACAAGAAATCAATGCCTAAAGACTTTTCAAACGCGATGCACAGGTTGAGAGAATATCAGAATTCAGACATGCATTCTGCATCAAGACTTAAGATCTTCATGGTAATTGATGTGATCTTCAAAACGTGAATTGGTGAGTATTACAATAAATGGCATTGTGTTTTTTAGCATTCCACCAAAGAAAAAAATCATTTTGAATTTTCAGATGTGAAAATATTAGGCATTTCAAAATGATCAATGGCGGAACCTGTAGAGTGTAGATATTAGGATTATTTATATATGTATGTATATATTTTTAAATAAAATATGATTGATCTATGATATTTAAGAAAATCCGAAAATTTGGACAAAAATGTGCAAAAAAAAGTCTACGACTTGCCGATACAGAAGTTTTGTAGAATCTAGAATGTAGAAAAACGGTATTCTACCATTTCACAAATCAGTGAAGCCTCATATTCATTAGTGACTGACAGTCAATAGAGAGCTTAACACTTTTTATTTTATTTAAACGAATCGTAAGTTACTAAGGATCATTGATATTATGAATCGAAAAGCCACCACAAGAATTTCCGTTCCCAGTATAAAGATGGTTTTACAATTTTATTACTGAAATATTTTTCATAATAACTTAGCAGAAGAATGTTTTATACAACATAATAAAATTACCGTTAGTGTGCTCGTACGTTCAAATAAATTTTGTAAGGAAGGAGGATTGGTGGAAATTACAAACATACCCAACTCGTATGATAAATTAATATTAATTCCCCTTGGCAAAACCCGTGGTATATATTCCAGCAAATTATTCAGGTTGGGGAAAATATTTCAGTTGTTATATTAATGTATTCAAAATTATTTAAAATACTTACGAAATTTAATATACTTGTCTACATGACTACGTTCTTGTAACCCTTTTTAAAGGAAATAAACTGGTGTGGCACCACACGACTTTCCTTATCATTTGACGAAAAGTCAAATTCCGCCACTGGTGACTCAACGGTAAAAGTTTTTTTTTAAAATCAATGTCAAATTCGTAATTAGAACCTCAAAATCATTGGATTTGATATGTCAAAACCCCCTTATAATAGAAAAGTTAGTCTCAAGCGGGTCCCCCCAAAATACCGGCAAATTGGGGCCAAGTTCCAAAAAGTTCAAGATAGCAAAAAAAAAAAAAAAAAAAAATGATCAGAATAAACTCCCATTTTTTTCTAAGAAAATGTTGGTATCTTTTTTTTTGTATTTTTAACCAATCCAAAGGAACGGCCCTTGCGGCCCTGTTTTGCCGATAAAAACCAAAAGTTTTGTGGTTCGTGTGGTATATAAAATAAACTTCGATAAACTTCAAGTCTCTAGCTTTTACCGTTCTTGAGATATCTTGTTTACACAGACAGAGAGACAGACGGACGCATGAACCAATGGAAAAAACAACTTTTTAGGTATCCTGAGGCTATGATTCGTCCAGAAATGGGAAAAACTGGATAGGTCAAATTTTTGACGAATACAATACTACTTTCCTTATTATAGGATGAGGAAAGTAAAAATATTGTTTCATCACCATGCCGGTATCATAGTAGGTACCTATGACGACTAGAGTTTTATACCCTTTTTTTGTCACTAAAATATGCTTATGATCCAATTTTTTTTTTTTTTTTTTTTTTTTCATTTTTATCAGATGAAAGTCCAATAACACATTGATCAATACATAATATTATTTTGGAGAGAGAGAGGTTACGAGAGTTGTGTAATTGTGCATAATATATGCTGGTTAGAAAAAGAGGTTCTAATGTACATATATTATAAGAATTATATGAAAAGATTGCGTAGATAGTACCGTGCCATCTCCTATCGTCTCATGATCTATCTTAAGTAAAGAGTCAAAAAAAGTTGCTCACAGATTGTCCTGTTATCATTGGTGTAGTGGACTATACCTGGAACAAAGTAAACAGAGAATAACATTAGATAGCAACTAGGATGAGATGTTCATGTAGCACCCAAAAAGTTATTATTAGCTTAGGGGATGTAATTTTTGTAATAATAAAAAATAAGATATAAATAAATGAATTTTTTCAAAATTAAAAATCAATTTAGAGGGATCTGTATACATCCCCGAGACAAATTTTGAGTTGATGGAGGCACAAACGTATAGACTGTGACCCTCCATATAGAGGTGACGAAAGAAGCTAAGGGAAGACCACTAGTAGCTAAGTACCTATTGTTTCACGGCTATTGAACAGAGCCATTTTCAATGAAGAAAAAAAAATGAATATTTGGTGTTCTTTCTTTGTTGGTTCAATGAATTACATGTAGCCTTCAACTTTGATTTGTACAGTCAAAGTACTGAAAAATATTCATTTTTCAAGGGTGCCTCATTTCGACTTCCTTCATATTTTTCCTTGATAAAAGCACCTCATTAGGTATGACATTTTTGCGACACACAAACAGGGTCAATGCATTCAATTCTTTCAATTTAAACGATCAACATAAAGAATGAAAGATTGAACTCTCACGTTTAATTTTTCTTCTCAAATTTCTTTTAAGATAGATCTCCTATACAAATTTCAAAAGTGTTGAATTTTACCTAGATCAAAATTCACTTCAAATATGTAAGTGCTTTCTATTTAATGACCATTATATTCAAGCGTCGAGCCACCCTATACAGACATCAACTCAACTCAACATAATGGATTTCAAGTAGCTCCGCTCTGGATGGCTGAAAGCAGGAAGCTTCCAATACACATAGATAATGTGCGTGACGCTGCAAATGTATAAAAACAATGAACAGTGAGTACATAATATACATGATGTACTCGTATAATTGCATGGCTTTCATTTCGAAATAGAATGCCGTTGCTATCAGTTACCGGGGATAGTGAAGAGATGGGTGGGAGTGTGATGCTCCCGTCAGACAAAATCATGCTGTACAGGGGTACTAAGCAGCTGGAAAGTAAAACACCAAGATCAAATCCTTTTATTCTTCCTTTTTTAAGGAGAAGGAGAGAGGAGCGGGGCGGGGGGACGCCATATGTAACGAGATACGAAAATGATAAAGCATCAGATCTGAGAAGTTAATAAGTCCATTCCGTCTTTAACTCTATACTACCCATACAACTAAGATCTTGAGAACAAGGTGGTCTGTACAGCAGTGCAGTGCCCATCAATATTCTCTGTCTTGATGCATTTGACAAACGCCTATAACTTTAGGTTAGCAGTAAGCACAGTTCATTTTCCAACCTTACTTTGCCTTTCAACGCATGCATTTCGCCTTCGAAACACTTTCTTTCCAACCCAAAGAGCAAACACAATGGACAGGGGCAACAAAATTTCCATTTGGAGCTCTTAAAACCCAACACTAATGAGAGCGACATTTGAAACAAATATGAAAACTCCTCTGCGTGCACTTTCGCTAGCGGCGGCGCTCCTATTGTCTCCAACTCCACTGGGGAGAAGTTACCGCAAAAAATTCCCCAATAATGCGTTCTGCCTGAAAAATAAAATGTCCACTTGCTATATTAAACTGTATCCTCCCTTTAATAGCAATTACATACATACACGAGAGCAGGCACGGTGCTAGACCCAGTGCTGGGTGGGGGTGTCTCAGTATCTCACCCATATTTTATGATGATTTTTATAATGATTTCAGGCTGAAAATTTTAAGAAATTTGTAAGCGCCCCGCCGCGCCGAGTGTAAATACAAGTATGTATATTCAACCGGGTTTAATGATGACACGAAAACATGACGCCGCTATTAGCTGGGTTGGTGAGAGTTTGATTAGAGCGATCAGCAGAAATAGTATTTGCGTCTCTTTTTAATAATGTAAAGCCACCCTTGACAATAAATCGGACAAAGCAGAGAGAGAAAAGCGACAGAAATAAAATTCATTATTTGTGATGGGTCAGATTTTGTCAGGAAGAAGGGGTACAAGCTACCATGTCATAAATCAACTCATTCATGTCCGGTAATTGATTTTGCTGATGATGTTAATTTCACTAACGATTGACCACTGTCATAAACTTATAAATGCAGCTTTTGCAGTGAAAAGTGTATTTTATTTGCGTGTAACACTGTAACACCCTAATACCTAACTCTAATAATGATTGCAATACTCTACACTTTGGGTTTATTACTCTTCCTTCTTACATCACTTTGAAATAAATGACCGAAATTAATCATTACGACTGGGAGTTTACCTACTATCCGCTACTTAGCGGATGTAAAAATATTGAAATCGGAGCAAAATAATATTTATTTATTTAACAAAAACGAACACAATACTTCCGATTTCTAATATTAGACATTTATCGGAAGTATTATGTAAAAAAAAAAGGTTCACGGACAAATTTGTTAAGGAAAACAAATTGAATTTTTTAACAATCTGAATCTGTTAAAACAGGGGAGTTTTAAAGCCAAAACAAAGTTGTAAAACAAACAGCACACCATCTCGACAGGATTAAAAAGCATCATAACACAATGATGAAAAATTCAAACGAAAACTTTTCACTTTGAATTATTACTGTCAAATTTCAAACTTAACTTTGACAAACCAAAAACTGACGAGTACAAATTGAAAAGGAAACAAAAACCAAGGGAAGACTGGTAAAGAAAGGAAGTAAATGAAAGAAATCTGGGAATGAATAATGCCTAAAAGTAAGACGTTAATGCCACGAAATAAATTGTAGGGTGCTGATGTAGCTGCTAATATAGGTACATTGTGGTGAGGATGAGGAAAGTATAGGACAGTTTGGTTAAATACATATAAATAGACTTTTAATAGGATGTAGGTTTTATTTTAAGATGAAAACATAAGATAAAAGCAAATATTGACCATGAGCACCCAACAACTATAACTATGGAATAACAGTGAATTGTTAACTTCTACATTGAATAAATTCCAACCTGAATCGTATAAACTAAATCCAAAATAACTACAAAGTACCTCTTTTGTTTTAGCGTTACAAATTTAAACTGATTAGAATTTCAAACTAAAGTAAAGTCAGCAACTTGCATACAACGTCAGCAGTATGGAATGATTTGGACATTTCATTTAAACAAAAGTGCTGAGCACGAATTTGTGGTGAAAATCAGTGCCGAAGGAGTTTTGTTAATTATAAATTCATGATAAACTTTTCGCAAATATCGTTATAGTCGAGATACAATCTATTGATTTTTTAGACATAAAAAAACAATTTATTTAATTTTGTGGTCTATGTGTTAGCTACCTCTGATGGGAGGATTTTCCTCCTAGGAGGTGTGTCAGTACAAAAACACTAAAATTTATACAAATTACGTTTTTGTGTGGCCTAATTATTTATTTAATTTTTTGTGTACTTTGTGACTCGAATCTGTGGCACGTCATAAGGACACTAGCAGTTGGAACTAGCAGCTAGCAGTTGGAACTAGCAGCTAGCAGTTGGAACTGGCAGCTAGCAGTTGGAACTAGCAGCTAGCAGTTGGAACTGGCAGCTAGCAGTTGGAACTAGCAGCTAGCAGTTGGAATCTCTCAACCTTGGCCAGATAATGTCCAGGTCCCCGCCCATAGGAAAGAGTGACTTCTTCCACCCCGCGCTGCATATCAATAAACTCTTACCATCTGAGTCCTGAGTCCCCAGCACAGGGGTACGGCGAGGGGAGGTGGGCATGGCTTAATTAATGATTTATTTGGTTAGTGATTAGAACACTGAACTTATGGATGGTCTTCATGGCCGTGCGTGAGGTAAAACTACGAGGTCCAGAAACAACATTAAGAACACGGAATGCTTCAAAAGACACCACAGGAGATGTCTTGAGACTCGTTTGCTGTTTATCTATGAGAGCTTGATGGACTTCAAACTAAATGTTGGATTTCAACCATTCACTGTACTGCACTTGCTGAAAAAAAAAAAGGCGATATTTAACAGATTCTTTTCAACGTAGAAAATAACACTATTTTTTTGGGGGGTATTACCCCTGAATGACACCAATAGTAATTAATCAAAACTCATTACTTCTTCTTGTTAAGTAAAGTTTCCATTCACATAAAATTTAGCAGATTTCTGAATGAACTCTTCGGATATGGTGAATTGCTCCTCTTAACGTTTTAGAGTCACGAGTATACAGAAGAAAGCTTGATTTTTATACAATAAATCAAACCCAGCCTCCGATTACATCAAAGACAATCATCTCTGGATGAGTAAGATGTCGACACGCTTCAGAGAGAGATCAAAGGTTAGGTCTCCTGATCTGCAGGTCTGATAGGACAGCTCGTGACCCGGTGAGTGACAGAGAGGCACGCGCCCCTCCTATAATCCTCAGTCACTGGGCTGGATGGGGCGAAGGGGTATTGTTCTTGATTCATATCTATAACATCAGTCCCACTATTATACAATTCATAGCTGACATCACCCCCACTGCTATTTTCTATAATAAGAATACTCCACTAATGATCATTATGATAGCTTGCTGTTCCAATTGATTTTTAATTTTTATGAACTATAGAAAGTATTGTTTTCGGTCGATTTTTTCGAAATTGATCTGGTAACATTTCTGGACGAATTGTGTGTGTGTACAAATTATCTCAAGAACGGTAAGTTGTGGAGAGATGAAATTTGACATGTAGCTGCAGGGCGCTAAAAGTACGGACCCGGAACAATTTCATTAAAATCCGCCATTTTGTTATATTTCGAGAAAAAATAAAAATATTTGAATTTTTATTTTATTTTATCTCGTTAATCATCAGCGTTAAATAAAAAAATAAAATAAAATCATCTTTAATGGTGACTTAGCACACAATTTCCATATTTTAAATATATCAATTTCTTTATTTTACCCATAAGCCCGTGGGTAAATACTCGTACAGTAATGAAATATGTGCAAATATCTCGTAAAACATAAGTGATAAGAATTTTTTTATTTGCTCATATTGTTTTAAATTGTAATTTTACACGTATTTTCAATACTTTTAATATACATTTTCGACATTTTTGAAAAATTAACCTGAGAAAGTGTTGATTTCTGATAAAAACTTCCTCATTTGTAATAGAAAGTCGTGTGATGTTCACATCAGTTTATTTTCTTTCACAATTTTGGTCCTCAATAGACCACTCTACTCAATTCAGGAGACTTCTCCTATTGAGCACATGTTTCCAGTTCAGACCCTTGTGCTGCTTTTAAATTATTTTTTACAGCTTTTGTTTTATTAATATAATGAGCTCTTGTACGTAGCCTT
>CM044957.1:23682828-23759327 GCA_024516035.1 Bactericera cockerelli
ATATTAGAGTCACTCTTTCAGTATCTTAAGTGTTTGAGTTTGCTGACCATGACAATCATAATAATTATGCATTAATTATTCTAGAAATGTGTGATGATTTTCATTGTACACAAGCTAGGACTTGAGGAAATCCTTTTTTGTCTGAGGGTGCTGCAGTTCCACTGCTCCTTAGCACCAGCCGCGCCTGGATGGGCGTCTCCTTCACATCGGACATTTGAACCCTTTATTCACATTCGGTTTATTCACTATTTCATCTTGAAATTACTACTTTTTTCAAAAGTCATCTGACTATGGTCATAGAGGTATAGGAATACACTACAATCTAGCATGAATAATAAAAAGTTAAATATAAATCGAGGACGAGTTCCAAAAAGTTCAAGATATCACGACAGCAAAAAATATCTAAGCTATGATGTTTTTTCATTCTAAAAAAAAAAAAAAATCATTCTAGGATAAAGTTACAGAAATGGATAACCTGAAGCTCGTTTGATATTGCAATTATGATGATACACGACACATTGCATACTTGATTATGCCAGGCGCACATACAATTAATTCTGAAATATAGTGTTCCTGGAATGTTGTAGACCTGGTATCAATTTCTTCATCTTGAATAATTTTATCTGCCCAGCTTCAGAAGACTTCTTCAGGTTTGAATAGCGGAAGAACAATATGTCTTATTTCATCATCTGTATAAATACAGGAATTGGTTCGTTATACATGAGGACATGAATGAGGATTGCTAACAAAATAAGCAATGTATTGAATATGTAGTGAACTTTGTTGTGACAGTACAATACAGTCAAGAAAAGTGACAAGGAAAAAGTTGCTGATACTCGTAGGTACTTCTCACATTTACACAGTTAGACTTTTTACTATTCTCCGCGCTCTTTATGTAGAATTTTTCCTTAATAATAACTTTAAGTGTATTTTAAATATTTATTTTTCATTGCACTTGGATAAGTTTCAAAAGCGGAGTTAGAATTGTTGAGAAAGAAAAGTGTTTGGTGAAAATGAAATGAAATTTACAGTTGTTTTGAACTTTTGCTCAACGACTCTTCTAGAGCAAAAAAAAAAAAAAAAAAGAAATCTGTCATGATTGATTGTCTTTATACGCTAGAGGTACTTCACTGCATTTCATTCCTTCAAATATTGCTATTGCAGAGTAGGAAGTAGGTAAGTGAAACTAATAATATATTTCAAAAACAAATATAACAAGAGCTATACATATTTATGTATACATACAGACTAAGCACCAAGAAGATAGGCGAGTTTTGTTTCTGTGCATTTCATAACTAACGACTTGCTTGATCTAGCTAGCTTTAAGTAAATTGTTCATTCCGCAAGAATCGAACCAAGATACTCAAAGAGGAGCGCTACTCTCTTCGTCAACTAGCCTGGCTCGTTTCATTTGAAACATCGACGATGTCAATAAGGAAATGATATTGCTTCCATTTCCACTTGAGATCTCGAGATACCACCCCCCCCCCCCCCCCTCCCAAAAGCTAGCTACTATGCGCAATACATACATCACAATAAATATGAAATCTTTTCACATTGTCCATTGGAGCTTATATTTATTATGAAATACTTGAGATATTTTTGGTATTTATTGAAAATACGAAAGCTATTCAACAGAGCTCCCCCCCAGTTTTTATTAAAACAGGGGTTCCTATTCCTATGGTGTCGTACTGAGTAGCTGATGTGTTTGGTTTTATCTTCTTCTTCTTCTTTCACTTTGTCTTTTCACAAACCTACTTGGAATCAGCATCGGCATCTATAAAGCTACTTTTTATGTACATTCCTAACCATTCATTCTACAGATTATACATATGAATGTCAACAAACTTTGTGAGTTGAGGTTTATAGAACTCAAAGATAATTTGTAATAATTCCCTATTAATCCCATTTTAGTCCGGTTTATGTGGCAGTACTACCGAAACATATTCCCACCGCCAGTGGCGTAGGAAGGAGGGTAGTTTTGGGGACAAATACCCCCCCCCCCCCCAAATTTTCAAGAAACCCCTGCAAAATAAATACGATGGAATATACGTAGTCTTTTTCCTCCTCAACCCCCCCCCCCCCCCCCCCCGAAATTTGGGTCTAGCTACGCCTCTGCCCACAGCCCCCGCGCCTACGACCCTAGTATCCTTAGACGAAATATAAATTGCACACTGCGACACAATATCTTATAGGGAAATATATACAAGGAAAGAGAAGGACAAGGGGACTAAGGAAAAAACTCAAAGCCAAAAAGAGTAGGGGATAAAAACTAAATAAATTCAGTTATGAAAGTTTATTGGTACTGTTTTTCATCCTTTCCAAGGAAGTGAAAAGTTTTTTGAAAGTGAATCGAAAATATTAAGTATTTTTTCCTTGCCAAGAATATTCTAAATGAAAAGACAGGTTGTTGAAAAAAAAAAATTAAAAAAAATATGAGACAATGAGGCAAAGTATTATTCAAATTAAATCATGAGTTCCATCATTATGTATCAGGTTAGGACCGCGCTGATTTGAAACTTGATACAAATCGTATTTTATTCATCAATGTGCCTGATCACAAAACTAAACCTTACATTCCTTATAAGAATTAACAAATTGAAATTTCAGCTTATCATGTGGGAGAACATTATAAGAAACAATGAAAAATTGACTCTGAATTTTCGATCTCAAGAGAATCAAAAGAGATTCAAACAGGAGTTGAGATGAGGAGCACTGCAACACACACAAGTTCTCTTTGTCCGATATAACAAAGACAAAGGATAAGAAAATATTTTAAAATTACTTTACGGAGCTCCTAGCAGAAAGTAATGAAAACACGAGTTTCATGGGAATACAATATTTTCCAAAGGTCCTGCAGGAGAGCCAGTGGAAAAACAAAGCTGTTTGTTCAGGTCAGGAGACCCTTGCTTTGTTTCCGAGTACAACTCCCTCAGAACTAAATATATTTCTCTTGTCACTCGGGTCCGATCTTGTAAACTTGTCAAACAATAATTCACCATTTGGAAAGAAAGAACTCTTTTTCTTTTCATATTGGTGTGACACTTTGAAACTTGGTAAGTTAATAAAATTATCATTTCATTTCAATGTGTCCACACTTGCTCCGTATTTCTAAGTTTTGAAACACATTTTGTATAGTAACTTGCTGATCGTTCGAAATTCTTCAGTAAACTTCTTCCTTTGTCACGAAGAGATTTATAAGTATGACACCTCGTTCCCCTACACTTAGGAAGTGATGCCGTGATTCTTCTCTAAGATTTTTCACAATAAAATTCTATAACAGGTATTTTAAGTCATGGTCGACACAATCAAAATAAATGTTCACGAGAAATGAAAGAAAATATACAAAACCCTGTACGAGGATTAATAGAAAACAAACTTTCCAAGCCCCTTCTCGTCTTAGGCGCAGGACTGCTGTGCCTCATTAGGGTTCATATCACCCTTTGATAAGTACAAGTTCACCCTAAGAACAGGAACACTTCCTGACATTTCATGACGTTGACAGCTCTGTCCTCTTCCTCTGCTTGGGGTTCAGAACATTGCCAAGTCCAGTAACTAATGAGATACTTGAGACAAGAGCTAGCTTATTTGCACAGAATGAGGAATCCACAGATTGAGTAGTTGATCTTGGTCCAGGGGTATGGTTTTGGTCACAATAGGTCGGTGTGATCATTGGGGGTACTATTGAGGGACTCGAATAAGTTCATGATGAATGTTGGATTACAAATCCTGCAGACAGAAAACTAAAGAAATAATACATATAGGCATTTTAATATGGACACCCTTTTCTCTTATGATTGTGTTCTATAATTATTTCAAGGAATCTATGAATTTGGCACTATTTTTATTCGTTGATTCTAAATATTCCTATGCATTGGAATGGAACTATACAAATTAAACCGACAAGAGTGTTTTAATTGCACAAGTGTGCAGAGTTGCATCACCCTGCCTTTCTATTGTGCTCTATCTTTATTTATTTTCATTTATCCTTCCTTTTGATATCCTAATCCTATTTACTTAAATTTATAAGTAGGGCAGAGAAGCTCTACGGAAGGGGCGTATCTACCCGACCATGCAGCGATAAGGCTGAAATCGGATTAAACTAAAATAAATAAAAGTAATTACTTTTTTTACAAAAATAATAACGTCTATTTTTTTAAACATCGTCCCGACTGAAAAATTTGTGCGCTGGATTTAGGATTCATTTTTTAGGGTTTTTAAAATTTGAAAAAATACCCGTTCCATAGGGTTCCACCGTCTGTCACAATTTAAGTCACACAACTTTTGAACAGCTCAAGCTGAAATGATGATATTTAGATGATTAACCGTACCTTACCTTTATTATGTAATTTTAATATCATCCAGTATACAGGGTGTCCCACGACTTGATGTAAATATTTTAAGGGTAGGTTCAGCGCCCCATGGACTATCATATAAGCTGAAGTTGCAGTGGGGCATTTTCCTTCCTTAAAGAGTTATGGCAAAATCCCTGTTTTTCCCACAGGTCAATAGATCACGTGGATCGATGGACTTAAAAAAAAATCATGGTAGGTTGCATCAATTAAAAAAAAAAAAAATAGGGATTCATTTTCAAAAAATCGAATTTTCCCTTTTTTTCCATCCTTGAATTGTAAGTACTTTTACAATAGCAATTTTGCGTATCACTAATAGTTAAAAATACCTTTTTATATTTAGTTCTAAAAAAGTGAAAGTTCATTCACATTAGTTTAAAGATCATGGAACGCAAGATATACGAGTATACATATACACAAAGCGACCATAACTCTTTAACGAAGCAAAATACCCCACTGCAACTTCAGCTTATATGATAGTCCATGGGGCGCTGAACCTACCCTTCAAATATTTTCATCTAATCGTGGGACACCCTGTATACTAATAATGTCCTTGGATAGCAAAATTTTTGTTCTAAAAAGTTCTCGATGAAAAACTCAATAAAATTTTAATATCTTTAAAAATAAATAAATTAATTTACCCACACAATATTAGCTATTCTATTGGAAATAATTACATAGTAATATGAACAATACATATTAAATTAGTAATAATCTATACTTATAAAAGAGAGTTTCACTCACTGACTGACTGACTGATTCATCACTGTTTCTCCGAACTGGTAGGTCCTAGGAAGCTGAAATTTGGTAGGTAGCTTTGTCTTATAGTCTAGATGTGCAATAAGGGATTTTTCGAAATTCTCACTACAACACCTGCCATTGGCGAAAAAAGATTTTTTGCTTTACGGCCATGCCTCGGCCCGCAAAGCGGGCGACAGCCCGCTAGTTAAGAATATAAATAGTATGATGGCGTACATTAACATACCACGAGTAGCAAACCAAAACGCAAGACCGCCACCGCACCCACACATCTCGGTGAGAACATTGTACCGTGTATTTTGCCTTGTTAATTAATGAAATAGGAAGGTAATACTGCTTGGAAATTTACATAAGCTCTGATAATTTGTACTTCTCTGTTTTCAAAATTAAGCATTTGTAAATTCCATTTATACATACAGTAGGTATGTACATCACTACACTTAAAGAAGAGAGCAGCTATAGTGGAGAAAATTAGTAGGTACTGTTTTTGATAATACCGCCTAGTGTATATTATGTAGGTATAATTTATTTTTATTTGGAAACTTATGGGCCTAAATATATGTATGTAGGTACTTTATATAGGTATACACGTAAGCGAAATTGCAAGATTGTCCATTTTTTGACACAGTTGGAATTTCTACGGGGTATCTCAAAAGTTTAGGGAAAAAGGCTTCATCTTTCGTTTTTTTTTTAATAGAACCCCCCAGTTTTTATTTTATTTCAAAATCCACGTATACTGTACACATAATTAACTCCTTACTCGATACTTTGATCAAACTAGCGGTCTCTCAGACCGATGTTTCGGATCTAACATGGAATACACATCTAACATGGAAAAGACAAACAGGGCTATGAGCTTTTGTCAAAGGGAGGGGGAAGACAAACGTTAAAGTTCAGTACAAGTTATTCCACGTCTAGCTCAGGAAATAGGGAGGAAAATAGTATCAATCTGCGCATTTGGGGAAAGAATTTCTTTCCTAACCGGCCTAACCCATATCGTCAGGTATATTTAGAGGAGCTTAAATATCAGTTGTTGGGACTGCGGAGATTGTGAGGGTTCCGCCATCTTGAAAAAAGGGACCAAATGGTTTTTAAATTAACTAAATTTCTATGAACTCCATGAAAATTTACACAGAATACTTTTTTTTTATAAATTTAAATTACGTATTTTAACAACTAGGCGGTAGGGCTGCTCTATGAATCAAACTTACTAACCACTAAATAATGAGGCCCCTCTTCTTCTCTTATAAGAAAAACTAATTCAAAATCCTTGTACTCCTTGTAGCACGCACGTGGGTGATGTCTCACTGCGCCAGGACAGACTGTGTGGGAACAGAAGAAATTATAAGCCCCTAGGTAATTGAATAAGCAAGAACCCTGGGTTTTGTGGAGGCTGTGAGAGTGCAGAATAAAGTCAAGATTGAGGACATAAGAGAACTTTGCCGCGTGCGTTCTGACCACGCGCCACTTGAGACAAATGTGTTGACGTGTGTAAGAGACTTGGTATCATCCTCAGAGCACAAGGGGGACGCCCGCGATATGGAATATGATAGCTTGATATAAATAATTCAGATCTGGAATATGAGAAGGGTTCATAACAACGCAGGGATCAAAGAAGGATGATTTCTAATTGATTGATGACGAGAAGACATTCTGTTCAAGTAGACAACGACCAATAAATAGTGGTTCAATTTTGCAAAATAATATCACAGATCCTAAAAACTAAAGATGTAACGTATCGTGAGATAATAGGGATATAGTCTACCTTACTTTACAAGGTATAGATGTAAGTCAATATGTCTCTGATAACAGGAACTTACCACTTACTTGACTTACTTGTTATAGTTTTGATAAGTAGCTATTAGTAATAGTAAGTTCAGGTAAAAATTGTAAATATAGGAATTTATCAAAGTTTTCCGGAATTAAATATAAAACACAGGAGGAAAGAAGGGATAAACCACAGATTTCAGGAAAGGAAAAGTTCCTGAGCTAGCATGAGGGTTATTTGAGAGAATTTAGCTAACAAATTACACTTTTGTTCGTTATATTTACTATAATCCTGGGAATTTTCAAAGCCGGGCTTAAAAAGTCAATAGGAAAGGGTTTCTGAGGAGTAGTGAGGAGCTGTGTTGTTCATTAAGGACCTGCACATTGAACGCGTCAGACTCGCAACACATGCGGGCTGTGAGTATGTATCCGGCCGGAGATAACAATGATTTACGAGCTTTCCCTCGTGCTGAGTTTAAGCCATTCCAAACTAGATAAGAGCGTGGAATTCAGTAGTTGGTTGCTCGCTTCCGGTGCAAAAGTACCGAGGTTCAAGTCCCAAAGAAGTGAAATCCAATTGCATATTTGCTTTCAAATCTCGCAATTATTTTATGGTCAAAAAGGGACGCGTGTAAATTGGTTCCACCTGAAATACTAAAGGATTTGGTACTCTTTTTGTTCCTTATATCTCATACCTCATATAACTACTCTGTGTCAAATAGGACGGAAATGCTGTTCTGGTCAGAAAGATAAGCAAAGTAGATAATACTTTGCTTATCTTTGATGTTTTATTCATCAATAAAATACATTTGTTAGGTAAGTGTGACTATCCTTAATACTACTTTCTTATGTCACTGGGACTATTTATTTATGATTTATACATGATTCATTTTTTTATTGGGAAATGGGAACCGATTCATATTAAGTTACTTTTTAAGGGCAGAACCAATTCACTTGTACTAGAAGATTATGACATTTTTTGGTGACCAAGCCAATTTGTACATATTCACTGCAAATATCTGTTAAGTTACCTCCAAAACGCTGTGCTTTTCCATCAAACTGACAGAGCATGGATAATGAATTCAAGCTCATGGGAGACATACCTGCAACACAAGATTGAGATATAATTAATAAATGTAAGAAGTTAAAAAAGCATAAATTACAAAAAAAAACTCATTTGCTTAAATTTCAGAATCCACGTCTACATTACAATTCAATATGCGTATTGTGTCTGTCCCGGTAGCTCAGTGGTAAAGGCGGCACTCTGTGAATCCAAAGACTCCAGAGGTCGTGGTTTCGAAACCCAGCTGGGACATTACATGTTATCCTCCCAATTGGGATTTTTACCACATAATAATATGTCTTGGGCTTACTGCTGGAATAATGGGACTTTAATTGTCCTAATCGGGCAGCATAAATAAGGCGATATTATTATTGTGCTTGGGTGCTTTTACCTCCACATCACTAGATATGGAGGTAAAAGTACCCATTCCTGCTACTAAAATACATAGTGAACACGTGACGGCTGGGTGATGACTATTATTTTATGTTATATCAACTTCTTATTTCAGAATAAAGACTTACTACATCGTTGTGACCCTTTACATAATTCTAGTGATAGTGCCTGCACTGCCTGCGCTAAAAAAAAAAACTACAGTCGTATAAATTCACTTAAACTACAATTTGTTCGTCGTTAGTTACTAAATTGTTTAAAAAAAGCAGAATTGATAGTTTTCGCTGCAGACCGGCGCCAGGCGCCAGGGTGCTGTCGCTTACGAATTTAATTATCACAAACCTACGCCGGAGTTGTGGTGGAAAATCTTTTGTTTTTCATTATTGTCTCTGTTTTTATCTTTTTGTTACATACATACGTAATTGTATAGTTTCTTATTTGTTTCAAACTTAGGCACTAAGCTTCGCTAGTTGAAATCATGATAGAATACCTCAGAAGATGTGAATTGACCCTCAAAATTAGTGTACTTTAGCTCGTTCTTTCACTTACCTCTATGTATTTTTTGTGGCTGAAAATTGATGTAGTAGAAACTTCTATGACACTTAAAATATATCTGCATTTTTGATTTTATTATGCATGAGAAATTTAACAGACTTCTACTTAGTGATGAGGAAATCATCATGCAACTTCACCAAGTTATTAAGCCAACAATATCCAAGTTCGACTTAGTTCAAATATATTTATTTAAAAAAAATTGGTTCGTGATATAAGATGATATAAAAGATCTATTGAAGGTAAATTCGATAGCAACTAGGTACATTGGCTGTAAAAAACGTCTTGTGGAAAACAAACATCTTAAATGAAAACAAAAGTTATTGAAATTTTCTTCGTCGTATTATCTATTGGTAATACGTAGTCTAAAGTCGCTTTTCTATAATATCAATGACTTTATAAATATTTCTTCGAAATGAGATGAAGGAGATGTCGAAAAATGTAATGCATAGTAAATTATTTATGATGAAGGAAGACAGATGACAATTATGTCAATGACAGTACAAGAAAGACATATGTGTGTAAAAAAAAAGGCCAAAGCCCATGGGGGCATGAGAGAAACAACACGTACCTGATACGTGTCTTGTTATAGGTTGAAAAGTATACTTCAAGTTTTCTACCCTCAAACATAGCATCACTTCATGGACAGGGCGCGTCTCAAATAGCAAATAGCAATGCATCTCATTCAACCAGCCGCGGTGAACAGTTAAATTGAATCTGATGGGTCATTAGGTGAGTGTAAACACTCAAGGTATGACCGATGCATAGGTATGTGGGTTGCTAGATTGCCATCAGTAGTAACGCACCAGTCCCCGCCCCGCTTCTCCAGTAGGGAATTTTAGACAGAAAGCTAATTTAAAAGTTCTCTTCCTGGAGCAGTAAATATAAGATTACACGTCTAAGGTTACTCATCCGTCCCCTGCGGTTGCCTGGCAACCAGAGCTGCATGGTTTCAATACCGGTAATTGCACATATTTTAAGGGTTGTCGAAATGAAGCAGTTTAAAATATTGAATACGGAAGACAAAACCTGCCACTCCCCAAGTAGCATTTTCTCCTAAAAATGCACACAAAACACAAACATGTATAATGCAATAGAGAACAACGATACATATAAGAATATATGACGTATTAAAACAACTCTTGACCATTTATATGTACATTTATATGAAAATAAAAACTCCCTTGGTTC
The DNA here is from genome assembly GCA_024516035.1 of Bactericera cockerelli. NCBI lineage: Eukaryota > Metazoa > Arthropoda > Insecta > Hemiptera > Triozidae > Bactericera > Bactericera cockerelli. Next base: position 23,692,903 of record CM044957.1, read on the forward strand.
AAACTTCCGATTCTAGATATTATTAGGGACTTAAAACCCTAAATTAAAATTCTAGAGACGTTCTCTTAATTGAAATGAATATGTACGTACCCAGATGTAGACAGTTATCTCAAATGCATTGAAACTAGTAGTTTTGCGAACTGTAAACCTCATACAGATTCTATTATCGAATTGTAAATGGCATATCAAACATGAAGACATCGAGACCTTCCATTCGGCCCAAAAAATATAGGTAAATTTTTATGACCCCAATAAAACTTATATACTTAATTTCAAAAAAATTGAAGAGTCCTGGACAAGAGTTATCGCGGAACAGACAGAGATATCGAAAAATCATACCATCAAAATGTCTTATTGCGATAAAAGCAGCAATTTTTGTACGATCGAGCTGGTATGTTCCAGACATGGTTCACATGGTTGATTCGAGCCATTTTATTCTTAATTATTAAAAACTAGCGGGTTACACCCGCCGCTTCGCCAACCCACCAAACACACACAACGCTCACCCACACACACCCACCCACACACACCCACACATCCACACACACCCACACATGCACACACACCCACACAAAACACACACACACACACACACCACACACACACACCACACACACACCACACACACACCACACACACACCAAACAACACACACACACACCATACACACACACACACATACACACACACACACACACACACACACACACACACACACCACACACACACACACACATACACACACACACCAACACACACACACACCACACACACACACACCACACACACACACACACCACACACACACACACACGCACACCCAACGCACTCCACACGCACACCCACACACACACACCACACACACCACACCACCACACCACACACACACACCAACAACACACACAACACACACAAAATGTCATTTAGGTTTGAAAAAAAACCTGAATATTTTTTGTCGCCCATTTATTTTCTGGTCTTCCCGGCGTAGCTCAAGAATGGCTCATCAGAATTTCGCGATCAATATGTCAAATGAAAGCCTAAACCCTTGCCTAAAACTTTTTCGCTCTGAGTTGATAGGTCGTCACTTCAAATTTCGAGAAAAAATGTCATTTTGGTCAAAAAACGTGAATATTTTACATGTTACCCATCCATTTTTTTTACCTTACCTGGCGTAGCTCAAGAACGGCTCATCAGAAATTCGCGATCGATATGTCAATTGAAAGCTCAAACCCTTGCCTAAAACTTTCTCGCTTTGAGTTGATAGGTCGTCGCGACAAATTTCGAGAAAAAATGTGATTTTTGTCAAAAAACGTGAATTATTTTTGCGTCACCCATCCATTTTTATCCTTACTCATTGTAGCTTAACCTCAGGGAGATATAATCTAGCCTAGAAGAATTTCCTGATCCAAAGGGACCTATGTGCAAAATTTCAGGTTTCTCGGTCAAACGGTGTGGATTTGTATAAAGAACATACATACATACACACATACACACATACACACATACATACAGACAGCTTTCTTTTATAGATATAGATCTGATTGTTAGTTGATGTGAACTTTTACGTGAGCTCTGATCAGTTTGATCAACTAGTTATAATAATCTATTCAAGACACCATACCTGCACAGCAGCCACAACCACGAGTGCACCCTCACTACGCCACTCATTTCCGACTTGCTCCACTCGTTGAAGAAATGAGGGAAAGTCACTTCACGTTTTAGAGAAATTTGCATATTTATGTGTAGAAAAAGTTGAAGGGAGAGTAACAGAAGAAAAGTGAGACAATACGAAAAAGGAAATCCTTCACACAAAAGATACTCCTGAACAATTATGGCAACAAAGGAGGCTGGAATTTAAATACAAGACTGAGAAGTAGACAGGTACGCGAGTGACGACTTACACTTTGTGTGTATTCCACATTGAACCGTGTCTCTTTAACTTCTGTGTCTCTTTGCAGTAAAATATATTTTGCAATATTATGCAAAACCTCGACCAGCAAATACGTATGATCTGAATTTCACAGTTTTTGGACCAGATGTGGTGAATTTTAAAGATACAGCTCTGTTTTTACTAAGAAAATTAATAACGTTATACATTTTCCTAGCAAATCCTTCCATTTACATAGATACATATTACAAGTATAATTTATTATTAGTGCCGATGTTAACACTGAAAATTGTGAGCAGCGTAGGACAGGGTTCAAAGCAAAGAAAGGGTTTAAGGCAAATTTCTTATATTATTGCACTCAAAATATACTTTGTCATATTATGTTAAATTTATTATATCGTTATTATTTATAAGAATGTAGTAAAAGCACAAGAATACTTCTACTCGGAAAAATCCTTTTTGTAGTACCATTGACGAGACATATTCAAACATTTTTCCATCCTGAGCAGTGCTCTCTTCAGCTGGTGCACTGAAGTCGGATTGAAGCGTGACTTCTTCAGTTTGAACTCAATACCGCGGAGTTCTTTCTTCATCAGGTCGAACTGACACATGTGCTTGTGCCCACACTGCCTGCGGCCGACATACACACAGGCTCCCCACATGAAGAGCAGCACAATGGACAGCGCCACAGCCGCCATGGCTAGCGTCTGGTGGGCTAACACTTGCTCCAGGAGAGTTGGCACTTGTTTCTTGGGTAACAATCGTGCCAAGATCAATCCAGGCTGCATCTTCACATAAAACATAGCTGTACATCTAATTTAAAAGGTCGAACACTAGAACATATCTTAGCAAAAAAATTCAATTTCATACGCGGAATTTAATCATGTTTATAACTTTTTTCGTTCAATTTAAGATTTTTGTAGTGCAAAAACTGTTAAAGAATTTTCTGGCTTTAAATTATGAAAACTCAACATTAAAAATTCAAGAAAAGAAGTTATCATATATTATTTGTGTTAATGACTTTTGTGTACTCTACTCCAACTCGCTTTACTATAAATCTATGCTGAAACAGGGACTTGAAAAACCGACCTCCAGGTTGTAAGTCCGCCGCCTTATCGATCAAGTTACTGAGGTCGGTAATTCAGGTATAATAAGTGTATTAAAAAAATTAGTGTGCCAGCGTCGATGGCGCGTTGAGTGCACCGGTTCTTGTAGGATCACCGAAGTTAAGCAACGTCCAGCGAGGCATTTCGGCCCAACTCTAGGCTGGGTGAGGTTAAATTGGTTAGCAGGTTTGTCAGTTTGAATGGAGGGTAACACCCCCGTCGTGATAAGACCATGAAAACGATGTTAAACCCAACTTATAAAAAAGTTAGTGTTTTTATTCCTAATTTTTTTATTTTTTTCCTCGCTTCATGGGAAGAACTGCCAAAAAGTCATCTCTATAATGAAATTTAAAATTCAGGAAATCTGAATAAATGTAATAAAAATAATATGAATTAACAATCTAAAGTTTACGAACTTTACAATATACTAAACTTAAAAAGTTTACAAACTTTCCAATTCTACACTTAGTTGTTTCTCGATAAAAGAATTAGTAAATGAATTAAATAAACTGGTGTTACATCACACGACTTTCCTGATCACTCGAAAAGAAGTCGAATTCCGCCACTGGTGACTCAATGGTAACAGCTAGCTGAAAATTAACGTCAAATTCGTAACCCCCATCTAGGATTAACAATAAAAAAGTTAGTCCAAGCGGGACCCCCCAAAATATGGTTAATTTTTTTTTCATATTTCTGGACGTTTCATAACCTACTGAGTAACTTTGGTTTTGTGTCTGTCTGTCGGTTAAAAACATTAATTGTTACAAACAAATCTCAGAAACTACTGAACGGATTTCGACGAAATTTTGTAAACATAGGAGACATTCTGTAGACGGTCCCATTTTAAATTCATCAACTTCACACTAGTGGCTTTTTACTGAAACGCATATATCTCGTGAACGGTACACCCTATTTTGATGAAATTTCGTATGTATATGCGTATTTTATCGTTCTACATGGTGCATTTATATTTATTTTTTGAATTATCTCTGATATTTAAGAAAATCCAAAAAAAAATTGACAAAAAAGTCAGAAATAAGCTCCACGACTTGCCGATCCAGAATTTTTTGTAGTACCTAGAATGTAGGAAAAATGGTATTCTACCATTTAAGACAAATTTCAAGAAAATCGGTTGAGTGGTTTCGGAGGTACAAGTGATTCAGTATAAAATCTCAAAATTGCCACTTGTATACAATGTGAACCAATCATAAGGAAGTATTGTGTCCATAATTTGCAGTGCTTTTCTATTATAAGAAAATGTTATTGTTTTTAATCTTTAACCAAAAGTTTCGTGGTTCGTGTGGTATGTGGTATATAAAATCAATATCCATACCAAATTTCAAGTCTCTAGCTCTTACCGTTCTCGAGATATCGTGTTCACACGTACACATACACACACACAGACGCAAAGACCAATGGCCGAAAACCACTTTTTTGATATCCTGAAGTTATGATTGGTCCAGAAACGTGAAAAAATGGATAGCTCAAATTTTTGACGAATACAATACTTTCCTTATTATAGGATAAGGAAAGTAAAATTTCCTAACCGAAACAACCTACACCGCTTCCAATAAAATCCTGTTTTATGGACATCCAGGAGCCAAAGTTGCGTGCCTTTTTATTTCAGATATCATTAAACCTGGTGGATGACAATAAAGCCCACAAAATAACATGTTTATTCCAACGGAACACATTAATGAAAATAAAAATCAAATTGTTAATGCGTTGTTAATAAAAAGGGCTGAAAAGCTGCTCTTACAGCTCGCGCCACACCCCGGACATAACTGTCTGACAGGCAGGGATCACGATATGGTGGAGATTCGACAGCTTTCTGCTTAGGGGGGAGTTCTGGACGCAATAAAGAAAAAATATGTAGTTCTTGTGGCTGCTGTACTATATGCGTTCAGTTGGTTAGATCGTTAGATGTAGTCTTTGGTGAGAAGCTATGAATCTTCGTTCTGGTAGTTATTGTAAATTAAAAAGAATATCCGCTACAGAAGCAAAGGCAACCAGCCAGCTGAAATAAAGAACCACAAAACGCTTTCAGTGAAGAGTTTTGAAAATCTCATCGAGGTTTCCTTCACACCATCAAAATTCAAATTGAAAGGAATAATAAATTTGAATATTCCACCGCCATTTAAGATGAATAATAATTATGAATGGGGAATAGGATAGCGACCCACTTGAGAGAGCAAGATAATGGCTATGCTAATAAGTTCTGAAAATAGCAATTAAAAGCCAACTACAATATGAATTAAAAACTCTTGCCAGTATAATTTTACGAGAAGAGCAGAGAAACACTCGAAACTCCAACAAGGAGGAAACTTGGGATTTCAAGGACAGAAAGACGAGAAGAAAAAATTCTGAATTTGAATGAAATGATGCTATTATAAACAGTACCTGCAAAAAGTGAAACGAAGCTACAAGAAGCAAAATGAAAATCTTTGTGTGACATAAATGTACCATTGTTCATATAAACAGAAGTTTCGATGTTATATAATTATAAGAAAATAATATACTTGTATACATACAGGCTGCGGCAAAAAAAGGAGCCACAAAAAAATAGAATGGTTTTGAAATTGGAAAAATCCTGAAACATCACGTTTACCATTATTAGTACGATAAAAATCTGTAAAATATCTCTTTTTCTTCTAAAGGCAGGTAACAGAATTTTTTTTTAGTAACAATTTTGTTGATTTAGGTTGTATCTATCTAATTTTGGTCAAAAAATTTTCATCGGTCAACAAGGTCAAACAAGATAGTAGATATAAGGTCAAGCGAGAAGTACTTTTTTACATAGAAGGAGAACGTTTTCACAGTGTTATTTCAATCCCACAAAAACAACACTTTCTGGTTACAAAAGGCAGAAGACGTATTTAAAAGAATTCAGTAGTTTCTGAGATTTGCGCGTTACAAGGAATGTACCTGACAGACAGACACAAAACTTATGTTGCTCAGGAGGTTATAAAGACAAGAAATATTAAAAAAAAAAAAAAAAAATCGGAGCATTTTTTTTATTTTTTTATTTTACAAAAACGAACACAACGAACTTCCGATATTAGAAATTAATCGGAAGTAATAGTCTAGATAAGCATTGGGCCGAATTACAAGGGTTGTTTTCCTGGTAACCATAACCTTACTATAACCATGTAAAAATTATAATATGGTCTTGCAGTAATCCACTGTTTAAATAGGTACACTGGTACACTTACACAGCCAGGAGCTTTCAATACTCCAAGCCAGCCAGCTGCTCACTACTGGATGAGTGGACACGCCCAGATACAAGCCACAAGCCACATGGAAGGGGGCTGGGAAAGCCTTCTGTACATAGCCAATGTTTGTACTCTTGCTCAGTTTACTAAGAATAAAGCAGCTGAACTCTGCAAAGTTGTTTTTCATTGAATATCTGAAGCACGTATACAACTATACATATGAGAGGAAGTGAAAATCTAAAAGCACCTAAATATGAACAAATATGTAGCTTGCAGAAATATAAATAAACTCGCACATAGAACCTATACTGTAATGAAAATTTCGTACTAATTAGTGGGTATAAATTATTTAACTTGATTTCAATGGAAGCACTTGTGAAAATGTTAAGATGAAATGTTGTGTGTATGAAAGATAATTTTTTTAAGCATCATCAAGTATCATTCAGATTCATTGTGGAATTATCTCTCCACTGCTAAACGAGAAATATTAACTTGATTGACCTGTCATTATCTAGACATCTAAAAAGAGAGATAGCAGAGGGAGAGAGAACATGCGGGGAAGATAATAATAATAATATATTATTATTATTATCCCATTATTCCAGCGGTAATACTAAATCTTATTCTTTCTCTAATGGAAGCATAACTTCGCATGCCCCGGCTGGGTTTTGAACCCGCGACCTTGACCACTAAGCTACCAAGACAGAGAATGTTGTTGGTTATCAACTGACCGACCCAAACAGTGAACATAAGACAGAATCACTAAAAAGAAGGCAGCCAACACCGTCACTAGGTTATGACCTCGATATAAGAAAATACTTGAACAACAAAAAAATTCAGTAAACTGAAAACTGTTTCTTTTTTAATTAATTGAAATTTATTAGTTCACCAAATTTGCTGCAGTTAAAAGTTTGCGATGTGTTATATTACAAATATGTAATTATAAAACTTTCGAACTATGGGTGATTTTTTTTATTTATTTTTTAATTGGAGCACTTTTTTGTGCCCGGTACATGTCAACATGCGAGAGCATTATGCCAGGGGGCTTCAGGTGAAAGCGTTTACTAAGGGGAATAACATTTACTACGTCCTTTAGGTAAGGCATGTTATCTATTTACATTTCTATAAAACTCAAAGCTGTGTCTTTCTATCCAACCACATATTAGGAGTTTTGACATTTTCATGTCTGCTCTGGCACATAACCAAAATTATGTGACGAAATTATGTAACGATATTATGTAACGAAATATTGAATTGTAAAGGGAGAGAAGAGGGAAAGTGTGTGTCATGCGCACAATGGCGAAGTATTGAATTGTAGAGGGAGAGAAGAGAGAAGGTATGTGTCATGCGCACAATACGAAATTTGGTCAGTTGGGTTTTGGACCTTGAATAGTAAAGATGAAAATGTCCCAATGGTTGCAGACTCGTATGCAAGCGTTTTTTTAAACAAAAATTTAACATAGTTTTCAACTGCATAGTCATATCAGTAGTCACCGTGGCAGAGTGAGTTAGAGCGCTAGGCATTGTACGCATGATGACCTGGGTTCGATTCCCAGCGGGGCAGGAATTTCTTTGAACTACAGATATTTAAACATGAATCACTGTATCAAGCACAGAATGAAATTGTCTCAATATTTTTTTTTTTTTAAAAGCTTTATTAGGAGGACAAACAGGCTACAGTATAAAATTAAGAAAATAAAGGAAAAAAAACAAACAAATGACAAAATAAATAAGTAAAAAAAGAAAAAGAAAATAACAATAATGTCCTACCTAAAGGGCGGGGTTATTGCCTGTGGCAATAACCCAAAGTTACAGTTATCGAAAATTTGATAAGGTTCTTCTGAAACTAATTTGTCCTTGAAAAGAAAAATCGTTTCATGGATATCATATTATACAATTATAATTATACATGTATTTATCATCTGATCTGCTTTCAGTGGACACTCCATACATTTACAATTAACACTGGGACCTAATTAGAACTATGTACCTACATGTTTGTTTCTAAATTATTTTATTCACTTTTACTGACGCACTCAAATTCCACAATATTCAATAATTTTCAAAGAAATAATTGACTTTTTTTGTAAAAAAAACTTTTTTACTAACTTCTAAAATGAAAATATTAATGAAAATGGTTGTTCTTTCTAAATAATACAATCTACACCCATTTGCTAAGACTTTTAGTTTGATATTTGAAAATAATCCGAAAATTAAACAGTTCGGTATATAGGAAATGATGTGGATTTGCAAAAAATTCTATGAACTCATAAAAAAAATCTCATTTTTTCTCTTTTCAACGCAGGAATGTTATTGCAATTAGATCTATCAGGGATTCAGCAATTCTCGATTTGTTCTGGTTTTATTTGAAATGAAATTAAAACACGCTTTCTGAATATGCATTCATTGTGGCAGTGTATGCTTTTCAAACAAGTGGAGTTGTGTTTTGAATATTAATGTAGAACAGAGCAAGTTAAATCGTGAGATGTTTGCAAGTTGTGTTTCTGAAAGTTGAGTATTTCTGCGTAAGTTTGGACTCGTGGGCTTAGATAATAGCTAATAAGAAACTTACGAGTAACTCTACTGATTTAAAATTTGAAGCTGACACCCAAAGAATATCATTTTAGTTCTGAGAAATTTCGTAATCTATTAAGCATAGATTACGAAACAATCACTGAAAAAAAACAACAAATGAACGAAAAACATTTTTCATGGTAAAAAATGATATTTTTGTATGAGGAAAGGCCACGATTAGACCTTACTGAAAGCAGTATCGCAAAATTTTCTTAGAAATTTCGCAACTTTAGAGGCTTTTCATGTAGTTTTACTGTGATACAGGTATGATTACCTGGAGGTTTTTGTATCAAAACCAGATGTCGAGGAGATCCAGTCACTTACCCTCTCCTGAAAATTCTCCTGAATTTTGTCATGATCCACAAAAATGTTAAACAATATTCGTTGCTCAATTTATAATTGGAACCGCACCATGGTGCTGTTATTAACGCATGTTTCGAATTGCGTGTCCTAATGACGCCATTTCATAATAATTTGGCAATCATTATTACATCAAATAATAACATGTTAACTAATGCTAAACTTGATAGGGTTTGTCGGTGAACAGATGTTACGCCTAACAGATAGTTGATGAGTTTTCAAAAACAAAAAAAAATGTTGAATTAATTATTGAAATTTTAATGCTTATTCTATTTGAAGTAATACTGTTGTGTTATGAAGAACTTAGAAAGCGGATAGGCCTAGCCAAACAAGCTTTTTGGAAGCATACCAGTCTCATATATATATTATGATATCAAAATGATAACACCTTTACCTTTAAAATGGACTTTTTGGATAGCGTATAACCACACTGATTGTGGTAACCATGCAAAATTTCAGCTCAATTTGACTCCCAGTTCTCGAGTTATAGCGTTTTAAACATACACAGACACACACACACGCACAAACGATTAATACTTTCTAGTTTTCTAGTGATTTACGACTAATCTGAGATTTCATTATTAACTCAGACACATATTATGGCTCTCAGCTCAGCGGGCTGGGCTTGAAAATAATCCTCAACCCTAGTGAGTTTTCGGAAAAAAATTGGACTGAAATGAAATTTACGGAGTATAGGCTGACCTCCACATGGAGAAAATAAAACTGTCAGGGGAAAGATAAATGAAAGGGAGCACCATAGTGGGTCAGTTATGAAACACAGAGTAAGAAGATAGGTTTCAAATCGATGGAAATGCTGATCAAAGCGAAGCACTTAGATTTGGCTGGTGTGACCACGCTCGCATAGGACAGCTGTTATTCACCTATATGACATCAAATAACCCAAGTATTAGTAGAAAGTCTTCAGAATAGAAGAATGCTTGAACGCTTATTCTCTCTTCGTACTCAGAAGGTGAAAAATCTCTGCTGTTGTTCTCATGGGTCTTTTAAGAAGTCGAAAAAGTTCACTAAAAAGTTTTACAACCAAGTCCCAACAGGGGTTTGCAAATAAAAAGTAATTAGTGAAATGAAATTATGCTCGAGCGCTTCGGAATACCCCAGTGACTCGGTGTTCTTCATGCTCAAGCTAAATGCCGAGTGAATTCAAATTTCCATCGTAAAATTTTTCTTCGGTTTTTTTCTTCAGTATTGTATTTATTTTTAACGTCGCTTTCACCTGCATGGTCATATCACTCTTGTGTTTGGTTAATTTTGAAGAATTTCATGACTTGACCGAGCAGAGTGACGTCCAAGTTTTTTTTTCTATTTAGGCGTCAGGCGCTTTAACTTTGTATCTACTGACACAGGTCGGCGCCCTAGGTTCGAGTTTTATCGAGATAATTATTATAGTTGGGTCAAAAATAATTTGCTGATTATATTTTTGGAATCCTCCAGAAAGATTGTGACTAGAGTTGGTCACAATATTACACCTTGAAATATGTGAAATTTCTTTCAGAGAGACCATTGAAATTATATGTTTTCTTTCTGTTCAAGTTCACAACTCAAATCCAAACCAATGCCAAGTTCAGCTCTCGAAAGTCTGCTAATTTGGTGAACACAACTTTCTTATCACTTTATTTTAACACATGAAATCTTATATTACCCATAAATAGTAAATTTCTGAATTTTTGCCAAAAACGATATTTTTCCTGAAAAACTCCTGGTGCGAGATTACAAAAAAGAAATGAAGATATAATTCAACCTATTCAGGTGCCCTATATCTTTTGCCACGGGGCGTATAGTCAATAATTCACTGCCAAGGTAAAAGCTATAGCAATGTATTCTTATTCTGGCTAAGTATTTTCTTTCTTTAATGAGACAAGTGTTACATAAGGTATAAGTTTTCGGGTTCGGTAGAAGAATTAAGGAGAAAAAGCTCTCTCACAACTCAAATAATAATTAATAAAAAAATACACTGCTAATTAATTATGGACACAATCCTCCCACGTGAATGGCAATCATAATTTTCAACTTTCTACTATCGCTAGAATCAGAGTTTTTTTTAATGATACACTTGTATCTACAAAAGTTTTCAACTGATTCTCTTGAAATTTGTTATATATGGTAGAATGCCGTTTTTCCACAAAACATTGGTCAAGTCCAAGACTTTATTTTTGCACTTTTGGGTACAAATTTTCGCAATTAGTAAATATCAACAGAAAGTGTCATAAATTACATTAAATTATTGTTATGTAAATGGTTTTTTTTTATGAATTGAGGCATCAGCCAAGTAGTTTAGGAATCCCAACCAACAAAAGAAATTAACAGCCAGCATGAAATACCACGAAGAAAAATTGGATTCCAGCAAGTAAGTGTATAGAATTTTTTTTTAATGGAAAGCCTATTAATTGACGACTTATCTCTGTAGAAAATGATAGATAAGTATTAAGTATACATAATTGCATAAGTAAAATTCGTTAGTTAATTTCATCAAATTTTCTTATACACAACTCTCATTCAATTAACAGATACACAAAAAGAAATGTCTTCTTTTGTCCACCTACATATTTTTAATTCAAGAATTTACCAAGGGAACATTCTGCATGACTGAATTTTTATAACAAGAAGAACACTCCAAGTTGTGTGGTTACAATCATGATGGCAGAGTCAAGTGGTTTGTTTCCTGGACAATACGAATCCTGCCTACATCAATAGAGAATTGTTACAAAGAGACATGATTCTACGCTCTTCAGAAAGCCCTTTCTACGAGTATTTACCTCGTTAGTAATAAAACTTCAGGACTATCACAAAATAATTTAGATGTAAAAGTATTTATTAAACTCAAATACCCGCGCATATTGGCGCGTTGAATGCACCGGTTTTCGTAGGATCACCGAAGTTAAGCAACGTGGAGCCAGGTGAAGACTTCGTGATGCTGGCATTCCGACCCAACCCAGGCTCGGTGAGCTTAATGTGGGTAGCAGGTTTGGGAATTTCCTACGAATGGAGGGTAACAACCCCGTCGTGATTTGACCATGCAGTTGAAAGCGACGTTTAACCCAAATTAAATAAAAGAAGAAGAAGAAAGAAAAAAACTCACAGCCCCCAACGAATAGGGTGAGTGAGAGGCGGCCACACAGGTAATTCCTTCGGGAACTCGTTTAGTTCAAAACACTCAGCTCGGTGTACAGTTTTCACCAAAACTAATACTATATATTTTGTGTTAATCCCAAGAATAATGTCACAACAACTCAAACACACCTTATACAACAACAATCCATGCTTAAGATTAATTCACCGACCTAACTTCTAGGTAACAAACGAAACAGAGGTCTGTTTAAAGTTTTCGAAGCCAAATCCCAAGTTCAAGTAGATGATTTTATAAACGTTGATTCTATTTTAACTTTACCAAATCCTGTGAGCTCGCGGCCTCGCAGTCTCAAGCACAAGCAAAAGATTCATGGTATAACAAACCTGAAACAGAAAACAGAGATGTTATATTACAATATTTTACAATGAGCCAAAATTAAATCTTCGAGACTTGGTCATTAATGCATGGACCACTCGCCACAGCATTATATTTTCTAACTCAAGGATCCAGAAGCCAGAGAAAAGATACTCTGAAACAAGGGAACAGGAGCGCAGAAAAAGTGACGTAACTCTGAAACCCAAGGAAGGAGCGAAGACAAAGGAAGAACGGAGAGAAGAAAAACAGGAATGCATGATAAGGAGGTAACACGAAGCGAATAGAAACAGAGATAAGAAGAGGGATTTATATTTTATATCCTGGAAAAAAGAAGAAGAGGAATTCAATATGATTCGTTTGTTTTGTAACTGTTTCTAATATGGGTTTCCTAACTATGAGACAATTTTGAAGCGAAATAACCATGTCTTACTAATCAGCTAGGTTGGCTGCTGTTGGCATGGATAAATAAGGAAAGTAAAAATCAATTACAGCTGCTTGCTTTCTCTATGATTTGTGCGGTGTCAGTGAGGTTCAGAGGAGCAGGGAAGATATTCAGGATTAATATGGAAGGACGAAAAAACAGGAACTTAAGAATTTAATGTCATAAAACATGATTTTGTTTTTAATAATTTTCAGTGTAATACGAGTACACAGCGCTACTGAGTGATAAATTATTATTTTGCTTTGTTCTGGTACATCTTTGTCATTAGACGAAATATTTGTTGTTTCATTTTATTCTTCAAAGATTTTTTTAGAATAATAATGAGAATTAAAAATAAACATTTTGTTGTTTTTTTTTCTCTCTCTCTCTCTCTCTCTCTTTCTCACTCATAATTGGATCCCGTCAGAGTATAAATAATTAAAAAAATATTATAGCGTCTCTTTTCTGCATTTGTTATTATTTTCTTACATATTTAATTTTTTGCGTGATGACGTTGTTATACGTTCATTAAGTAAGACTTGATTTATTAAAAAAGGAAGTGATAATAGCTTTTGATGTGGTTATGAATTGAACAGAGAATTGCAAAAACTCTAAACAGGGAAGTTTGAATTTTAAAAACGATTGTATAATTATTATAACTAACGATAAGATCATTTTAGCTTTCATTTCACGACCAGGGACACCAAAATGTGTGTTTAGATTTTTTTGATTAGATTAGATTCTAAAACATTAGAAAACAGAAATTAATCACACTGATTAAAATAGAGAGGGTAGTTGATGGTATGGATATTCAGAAGTATTACCTGCTGATGAGAGCAAATAAGCTCGAAACAGCTGTCTAGGTATGTTCAATATGTTCATGCACAATAATTGTACATCTAGTACAACTTCTCACTTTTCTGTTCATACACTGATTTCTGTTTAATTACTACATCTGTAATCACCTTGTAAATATCACTTTATGTCAAAAAAAAAAAAATAGTATGACGTTTACATCATTTGAGCAATAAAGATAGCCGAAAACACAACAGACACACACATTGTTTTAAAACATTGTACAGTGAATGGGTTATTTATATCGGTCTCAACTGAAACTTAATTTCTTTCATGAACGACAAAGTTTCACCCCTTGATTTTTCTCTGTTGATTACAAAGGCTTGAAAATTTCTTCTCTTCAAAAAGAACGCTAGAGAGCTATCTTCAAATGAAAACTTAATTTCAATTCTGTCTTCCAAAAGAAGAAATAATAATAAATTAGGAGCTTTTTTAATGGGAGCCTTTAGTTTTTTTGGTTCTCTGCCATAAAAAAAAAAACACTTCAGAAAATTCAAAAACTATACAGGAGGGTCTTGCTTTCCTTAGTGATTTCTTCATCTGAAATATGACGCACTAACTTTCTGATTGTAATTCACAGCAGGTCGCTTGATTGATGCGCTAGGAGAAGATTTCGATGATTAGATAGTATGGGCTAGTATGTCAGGAAGAATGAGTGACTTTTGTATATTTTGTAGTTGCACGGATGCCCAGATAATGAAATTGAAATCCTAATCCTATCGCACTGCGAAATTTTAATTCACATATCAGAGAGCGATTGTATCACATCACAAATAAGACACAACTGTAGAAATTTCTCAGACATTAAGTAAATTTAAGTTGTGGCAGTAAGATATTCCTGAAGTAAGTAATGAATGTGTTTGTGTACATTACTCTTTGATAAGGACGCTATGCTCAGGGAATTTATGCCAATTTAGGAAGCATAACCTGATTTTCTAAAGAGGGAACACCTGGAAGTTTTCCTACAGTCATGCATACATAGTAACATACATGAATAGGAAATCACATTAGGAGGGCTCCCTCCCACCCGCTACCTAACATGTGTAAATAATTAATAAGGACTTGCAGCGCATACATCAAACTTTGAAAATGAACTGATGAATAACACATAAGAGTTTTAATTAAACCTGCTAAAAACTTTGTTGCCGGGTTGAAAGTGTTTTGAATTTCACACTACACAATGTTAATTAATAGCCCAATCACTATGATATAAACATAGGAACAAATATACTTGGCGTTAGCACATAGAGTAATCCTGTTTTGTAGGAAGACTCACTGTTAAAAATACACCAGTTATTGTTCTGTCGCTGAAATTAAGAAACGTTTAGCGAGGTAAGGACTTGGTTCAAAGCCCTGAAATGCTAGTTGTTCCCGGTCCAACCCAGGCAGGGTAAGGTTAATTAGAGAAGCTGGTTCATCAGATTCCACCGAATGAAGGGTAAAATAATCTTTTATCTTCTAAAGAATACACAACATGTATTCCGCTACGAGACTAACTCAAAGTACGTGTAGAATAACTCTAGCTC
Source organism: Bactericera cockerelli (assembly GCA_024516035.1). Taxonomy (NCBI): domain Eukaryota; kingdom Metazoa; phylum Arthropoda; class Insecta; order Hemiptera; family Triozidae; genus Bactericera; species Bactericera cockerelli. Next base: position 23,708,308 of record CM044957.1, read on the forward strand.
CTACCTCCCAAAACTCCCCGAGCGTTGAACAACTTTCCTCTCCTTGCTTTCTTTCGCACTTCTTCGGGAGGAAATAAAGCGTTTAAGTTTGCATTATTATCCACATGAAAGCATATTATTCTTATTACATGGCCGAGGCGAGGGGGTTCGTATTCCATGTCTCCTCAGAAGAGCTGATTGGTGGCTACTAAGGTAAAGCTGGTTGGTAGCTACTAAGGGTAAAGCTGGTTGGTGGCTACTAAGGGTGGATATAGGAAAACAGTTCTAAACAGAAGCCTAATTAAACCGAACACATTGAGCTTCTGTTTTAACTTGGGTACTGGACGATTTGGCTTTCGTTTGTCTGTCTGTTTCGCCAAAACTCCCAACCGAACGAACTGCATTATCATGCAGTTGTTTGCATGATGATAATAAGCAATTACTGTTTGATATTAATTATTATTAAATTGAAACTGGGTCATGAGCCGCCAGAAGTTTGCTTCACGCGTTAATTACTCTTTTTACAGCTCCATAATAATTATGATATCAAAAACAAATATCTAAATAAATACGCCTAATAGCTAATGCTCCCTTAACTGAAAACCCTTTCATGTAGCGACTGCTTCAAGAGCTGAGTCATACAGCATACTAACCCTCATGTGATGTTTCTATGATGATTTCTCCTTAATGAGTGTAGAAATAATTAAAATATACTACACATTTCATGAAAACAAAGGGTCAAAAAGTAGGCTTTTAATGGCATCTGGGTTCTAGTAGATGTAAAGGGGTAAGTAATGAAGTCATCACAAGAAATTACCATTATTGTTAGGTATTCTTGTTTATTTAATTAGAATTTATTAATCTTAAATTAATCCATAAGACGAAGGGGGAAATTTTTTTGCCCTTTTTGTATGGTGGTATGTGCTTTTAATGTTCAGAAGCTCCCTTCATTTTGTACATAGGAAGACAGGTCCTCTTCTCTCTCCTGTGGTGGGATGTGAGCGGTGATGCAACTATGTTGATGTATTAGAGAAAATGCAATCATGAAAGTTTGTGGACCTATTTCAAAGAGACTAGACCAGGAACTTGTACATGTTAGAACATTATTTTGCAAACCAACCCATAGGTTATCTACTCTGTATGAATTATCTACTGTATATGTATATTATGTATATATTTAGATTATATGAGTTAAATAAACTAATTGTTTTTCGTTAAAATCCGATTATGTGTGGCTAAATAATCGCATACGATAAAAATGCCTTTGGAGCAGCATTTTTTTCGATTTAGAGATACAACAGATTCTATTGGAGTCCATTCCGCTTCATAGGATACTTTTATTATTTTATTAAAAAATTACAATTTTAGGCGTAGTATAATTTTTTTTTGTACGATAACAAGTGTTGCATTGCAAAAAGTACTGAATGATCATTATAATATAATGGCACATTTTCACAAAAGCATTAATACTGTTCTCCCACTGTATCACGACCGGGATGCGGTCTATAGTGTTTAGACTATACTTTTATTAACATACACTAATACGGCTAATACCACAAACGAACTAATAGGTACATCTGAAATAATACAGGTAAAAATGATACCCTAATCTCCCATACAGTTTTCTCGAAAATATGACGGTCTCCATTTGAATGTACTACATTTAATCGAACAGAGAGTAATAGGGTAATTATGTACTATGCTGTCATAGTAGTGCAATTCATTGCATGTTATTATGTAGCTTCGCGAGGTCCCACTACAGAGGGTCTTCACTCTACACAACCAGGTCCCACTACAGAGGGTCTACACTCTACACAATCAGGTCCCACTACAGAGGGTCTACACTCTACACAACCAGATCCCACTACAGAGGGTCTACACTCTACACAACCAGGTCCCACTACAGAGGGTCTACACTCTAAACAACCAGGTCCCACTACAGAGGGTCTACACTCTACACAACCAGGTCCCACTACAGAGGGTCTTCACTCTACACAACCAGGTCCCACTACAGAGGGTCTACACTCTACACAATCAGGTCCCACTACAGAGGGTCTACACTCTACACAATCAGGTCCTACTACAGAGGGTCTACACTCTACACAACCAGGTCCCACTATAGAGGGTCTACACTCTACACAACCAACGTCACCCCTAAAGAGGGTCTACACTCTACACAACCAGGTCCCACTACAGAGGGTCTACACTCTAAACAACCAGGTCCCACTACAGAGGGTCTACAATCTACACAACCAGGGTCCCACTATAGAGGGTCTACACTCTACACAACCAGGATCCCACTACATAGGGTCTACACTCTATACAACCAGGATACTGAGATCCTGTAGGATTATAATTCTAGTCACACAGGTCCAGCAGAGCGGTCTGAATCACAAAAACTCTACAAATAGAGTCTAACCTCCCAGGTCCCAGCTTCATGAGGTTACGACTCTCACAACACACTTAAATATCTTCTGACAAAATACTCAGTCTAACTCTCACAACCGCCATACATTGTTACGCAGCACTACAGGTCTCAGCAAAATCCCGAGGTTCCTTTAAAACGAGTCCTTTACAAGGGACACTTCACAATGGATACTACTGAGATCCTTAATATAATTGCAGTCCACGTAGGGAGTACTATATCAAACGGAAGAGAGTCATCTGTACTTGGAATTTATTGTTAGGTGAATGCGAGTCTTTATCAGCGCATCTCAAGTTGCACCAGTTCTCAACTTTCATAATCGTACCAGAAACCCTTAGAAGTGAAGTTCAACACAGTAATGATTACGGAACATAGGAAGGGATTATTCAAGAAGAGATCAGGAAAAATGAATTTTTACTTCCATGTTTGTACAAGAAATTGGACCATTCTTTAATCATAGGGAAATACGTCGTAGATTTGAAAACGATAGCCACAAATATTTCAAAGTTTAATAAAGGGCTCAGAAGAATTTAATTATATTAACTGAATAAATTAACATTTAAATGTTCTAGTCAGGTCGGCATACATCCATTGATGACATAAATAAGAGTATTTTGTTACTCTCACTCACTTAAGCAAATTTAATCCATCACAAGTATCCCTCACCCCCATTTTTGCAATCACATTAAGAATTGTGATTTACAAAAACCCTGTCACAGTATTTCATTCGATCGAGCAACCCCTCTACCTCCACACTGAATGAGATAGTTTTTCAATTTGGTGGAAAGAGATATTTTCCTCCGCCCTGGCCCGTGTTTAGGATGCGGCTCATGTTAGTCGTTGTTCTCACTTCCTCCTTTGAAATGGATTTAGAAATGATTGAGCAAAAGGTCTAGAATGGGTAAGGGCATATTCAGACTAGAATTTGCTTGTTCCTAACTATGTATACGGCTATGCATTCTAGTTTCGAGATGCTGTTTCATTTCTTTAAAAATCACGAAAATCTCGTTTTTAACTTGTATTTATTTGGGAAGTACACTACTAACACTACACAATTCCTAAAGGATAAAATACTATCAGTATTAGTAAAGGAAATTCTGAAGACAGCTAACCTTCTTCATGGAATCCTAAACTTTGAAAGAGAGAATTTCAGTACTGAGTACTTTGCTTGAGTTCTCTTTATCCTAAACTCAGCTGAGAGCTGAGCTTAGTGTAAACTGAAAGTAAAACTTGTCGACACTTTTGTCCCTCGATTTTAATTAATCTAAGTACAGAGTGTATTATAATGGCGATGTTGTGTGCTTTCTGGGGAGTTTTTGAATTTTGAACTTTACTTATTTTCAGCACGCCCTTTACAACTCCTTGTTCAAAAAGCTTCTGAAATAAGAAACGTTCCTTTTTGTTGCAAGAGGTAATGCCAGTGATTTTCCTGTGAATGCATTTGTAGAAATGCAGCCATAAATAGTAATAATAAAATTATCGATTTCGAGAAATCAAAATGTTAACATCTCCTCTATATCTCATATTATTTAATACTTAGTCAACTATATCTCGTCTCGTGACTCTGGATATTCCCGGTCAAACCCTGACTGCATGAGGTTAATAGCTTATTTCTGTGTAAGTATAACTCCCTTACGAATAACCTCCGCTGTTAATGAGAGTCCCACGGTAAAAGTTTGATTTATTTCAATTTAATCCATTAGTTTGATGTTGGGGTTTGTTGCATATGTATTTAAAATGAAATTCAACTTAGCCGTTTTAGAAACGAAGGATACCGTTTTAGAGATAAAGGAAATTATGAAAAATTTCCAAAGATAAAATAGAGATATGGCAGGCTGTACTTTTAATGACTTTTGAAGATAGTATCACAGACTGTATTCATATTCCTCTCACACATCGCACACAAGAGGAACGCTGTGTGCGATGTATTTCAATTATTTTCTTTCCTAATTTATGCCTAGTCTCTCGTAGTTTTAGTTGTAATTGTAAATTTATGCAAATCAACGTTTAGAGATAAAACCGAATAGAATTAGGACAAGAATTAATTTCATGTTGCACTCCTTGTTGTTTTGTTCCAATGAAAATTGTTATCACAACTTACCAGTAGAATTTGTTTAATACATCACAGATTTACTTCATTTCACAACCAACTTCGCAACTTGTACAAGCTGTTCTTATTTTGCACTGCTACTGGTACTGTCATACTATCTAGGTGAAACTTGAAAAAGTAAAGCAAAATAAATACATATCATAATAGTAATTAACCTAATATAACTATATATATCCTTTTAAAAAATTGAAAGATTAGTTAAGAGCGCGTTAAAACACACGAGTTTTGTTCACTGTACAATTTTAAATATATTATGTACGTATATATAGGCAAAAATTGATTACTAAGCACATAAGGAACATACCCTGAAAATTTCAGCTCAATTGGACAAAAGTTGCTTCTTTTATGGCGAAAAGAATTTTTTTATCAAAATCTTAGCCTAGCGCGACGTTGCTTAACATTATATATGGTCCAACAAAATTACAGCAAATTTTAACCATGTTTGCAAAATTCCACCTTTCTATGTCATTTCAGTGCGAAGATATGACGTCTTCTTGAATCGGCCTTCGAGAGTACCCTTGAGGTCCGATCGAGCTTAATTATTTTTCAAAATTTCAACTCTATAGCTGAAACCGTTCAAGATTTATGACTTGTGGCAGACATCATTCAGCGTACTGAAAAGGGCTCGTCAATAGTTTTTTTTTCGTATGAACATAACTAAAATTGAATATTCCGTAACTGTAGTTTTCGTCAATCCTGCCCGTAGCACCTGTGTCTGACGCAGCACTCAGCAGCCATTATTACAATACTTGCGTGGCGCGGGTACCAGCAGCTCTCAAATTAGTTGCGATTGCTGATTGCTGAATAAATAAAATGAAGAAAGCTCTCATTAGTGAGTTGTAATTAAGAGACAAGCAAAACTTCTCCGACTCATTGCTTCATTTTTCCTTGCTCTGAAATTAAACATTGGGAAAAGCGAATTAATTACTCCTTCTGTTTCCTGTAATGCTGATCGATAAATCAGCTGTTTCCTAGCACAGAAGTGAAATAAATTACGTCTGGGCTAAGATGTTATCTTGAAAATAGTACATCTTTAGTTTTAATGGGATCTATGTAGTTAAGTGTTGGGTTAGCATTTGCAGAATTTCATGCATGGACCGACCTCAGTAGATGAATATAATACAATTTTTGACTGAACTTAGGACTTGAACCAGTGACCTCCAGGTTACAAGTGTGCCGGCTTGTCGATGAAGTTATTGAGGTCTGTAGATTTCAGTTGAATTTTAGTAAGGTTTATATGAGTTGTTAATTCACACTTGTGTTCATTTAGAGCTGAAAATAATTAATTTAATTGATTCCATGTGCAATATACGCTGGTTTTTATTTTATTAATTTAATGGTCATCATATTTGTGTTAATCACTTTCCTGATACCACAACTACTCAAACTCGCTTTACTAAATCTACGCTGAAACCAGGACTTGAACCACCGACCTCCGATTACAAGTCCGCCGCCTTATCGATTTTAAATACAAGTATTAAAAGTTATTTATATGTATGTAAAACAAAATTTGATCAAGGGCAGTGCTACATAATACCTTGGCATTCTCTTTATTTTAAAATACAAATTAGATATTAAAATGAAAACTTATGTAGACTAAAAAGATCTGAGTATTCGAATGAAATTTAATAATGGAAATACCATGTCTTGATGGAATGCACCGAAGTTGAAAATAAACATGCAACAATAATGAAGTAAAAAGTGATGGTTGATGAATTTTCTAGTTGAAAGTAATATTTATTGCATAAAAAATGTACATTTTTTAACATAAAGGTAGATACTACATTCCTGCAGACCCTACAGTTGAAATTATTTGTTTCTGATAAGGAAAAATATGTTGGGTTTGAACAAATTCAAGATGTAGGTCAGTCATTGGATGCTAATTTGCTGAAAATTTAGATGAGTTTAAAAAATTATCTATCTAACTGATGGTTTGGAGGTGGAGGAAATAATATACTCTAAAATTAAACAAATTCGTCTATTTTACTTCCGAGAATTGTAATAAAAAGAATTGTTTAAATTTCATATTTCTGGACATGTCCTAACTTCCTGAGCAATTTTCTTTTGTGTCTGTCTGTCTTGCATCTTTGCTGGAGATAGAGACCTTGCCCCTGACCCCGGTCATCCAAGTACAGAGCACAAAATTTCTTTGCCTCTGGGAATCAAACCCAGGTCACCGTGCGTGCAAGCCTAGAGCGCTCACCCATTCGGCCATGGTGACTACCCAAGTACCAATGCCTGTATCTGTCTTGGTTTACTAATGTTACACAAAATATGGAGTACACTGTACATTCATCATGGAGTACCATCAACTCATCAAGTGGACTCTACTCGGTATTGAAATTAAAGTCCGTATTATTATTTTTGTTTCGACGAATCAGAAAGGAAAAGAGCAGCTGAATGAAAAAAAGTTTCAAAACTTTCACAATTGAAAAAGTTCGAAAATTTCATGGATTTTTTATTTGTACAGAAAATTTTAAAGTAAAAAGGGAAATAAATAAATAGAGATCCCTGCAAAATATTTTCATTACTTCTCTTCAAGGTGCACAAGGGTTGGTTTTGGTTTCAAGGATAGGAGGAGGTCTGGGCCATGCGAGTGTATGGGAGGGGAGGGGCGGAGAGAGAGAGAGAGGAAGAAAACTTGATCACAAAAGCAACAAACAGAACTTGTTTCCACCAATAGCCCTGGGTTCAGCTTCAGCTAACAGCCAGTAAATATACATACATAGGTCTTGTCAAATTGTCATACTTAATACGTAGACGATCGGGTGTACCACCGGTGGTACACGCACGTTCGTACGGAATGGACCGGGTGTACCACCGGTGGTACACGCACGTTCGTACGGAATGGATCGAGTGTACCACCGGTGGTACACGGGGTCGGATAGCCGTATTATCGCCGGTCCCACAAGAGAATTCACGAAAAACCATGCCGGTTGTCTAAGTGTTAAATTTAGGTGATTTTGGTATATTACTTTCGTACTTGCAGATATTATTAACTGCAAGAAAGTTCATAGATAGAAGTCGCCAGGCCTGTGTACGAGTATAGTGCATGTAAAATACTCATCACTCCACATGATGATAGAGTCACATGTTGAGTGACCTAGTGAAAGTTCAAATTATTTTCCCAGTCTTCATATTGAGCACCACTTTTCTGTTTCAAAAAAGTTATCATATTTGTGTTAATCGTGATATGAAAACTACTCAAACTCGCTTCTAACTTAGGACTCAAACCACCGACCTCCGCGATTACAAGCCCTCCGCCTTATCGATCAATATACTGAGGTCGATTTCTGTTTCAAGATCCTAGTTCAAGAACTTGATAGTGAATGTGTGGTTTCTGTTTCAAGATCCCAGCTCAAACCATAGAATATTTTTTTACGATCCAAATTAAAACTTTGTTGATTGAAATCATGTAGGTATTACGTTCAATAATAAGTATTTTCCGGGTGGAAAACTTGGTGGGTGGTTTTCATTTTATTACCACCTGATCAATTGATAACTACCACCTGATCAATTTGTAATCCACAAAAACAGGTTGACATGAAGGGATTTTCTATATTGATCAGATATTCCAATAAGGAACTATAAATCCAAGATTTTTTCATACGAGCTCTCTGATTGGCACTGTCTTGAACTGTGTAACTTTCGAGATAGGTTCTCTTGTATTGCCTTGATTTCACCTTAATACGTAATGAAAGAAAGTAATAAAAAATGCTCCTAAATAGTACCTACACACAATTTCTACTTTTCTCTACGACTCAAGCTTATCGATAAACATGATTATGATTATGAACAGAACACACATGTCTGTGTGCTATGTGCATGCAAGCATCATTAGAACAGCATAGATTGCGCAGTGCGGGATTATGCCATCGTTTTTGCAATACCCTAAGATATTTCGATTTGTTTTCATATTTGTGTTCAAAACGGAAGCGATACTACACAATTAAGGTACTTATAATGGAAAGTTGAACCAAAGCAATCGGGCAATTGAGTTCAGCCTTTGCTCTAAGAAGTTGATGAAATTTGACTTCTTTAATTTTACTTTTTTCTCATTTTTTTCAAGTTAATTTTTCAAAAACTTGCACATATGACGTATCAAATTAAAGTTGTATTAAGGAGTTACATACTTACACTACTGTTGTAACATGTTATTTCTAATAGTGAAATATTCGCTCATGTAAGACATACCTGTGAACAAGAGACAAGTTTAAATTACCATTTTTTGAAAATTAAAATAAAAGATTGTTGGAACTTCTGTGTTTGGCACTTTAGATACTAGGTTCAAGTAGGTAGGTTATAATATCAGAAGAGTGATGTGACCTGCACACGATTTACTAAAATTATCCATGTATTCTAGGGACTTGAACCACCGACCTCCAGGTTACGAGTCCGCTACTGAGGTCGGTCAGAAGACCGATGTATAAATAACTCATGGTGGATTGAAGGAAACTGAGCTTGAAATAATGACACTGCGACAACACCTTGTTCAGTAAATTTAATATCATCCTGAGTTCGCCACTGCCTCCACGCGGAATCAATTAAACACTAATTTATGTTTGAGTTCCATTCTACTACACCTCTGAGGTCGCATAAATTGAACACATGGTAAAAGCAAGTAATTTGTTATCTTTTATATGAAAGCGAAGGCAATACCAAATTTAACTGACAAAGCCCCGGAGGCAATTGAATACCATAGCACATTTTGTATAGGACGTATCTCTTCAATAGAGACGCTTTCCCTTTCGATGAACAAATTTTCGTACAATATATTAGGTAATATATAATATCAATAGTATATAGGTATAGGTAATATATAATATCAATAGTAGAAGTCCGACAGGTGTGAGTCCGATGTACAGGTAAATCTTCCATCTCGTCTGTTGTCAATTAGCAGGTAAACTTGAAGCAAGGGTGTGAAGTGAAAAGGTAACGGCCTGGCAGTATAAATATAAACATGACACTGAGAGCCACACGACCGCGCAGCGCATGATAAGCATGGCCACATCGACGGGCTGCAATGCCTCAGATATTATGATCTACTGACGGTTGACAGCCACTCGGGAAATTTTGTGACGTCATCCATTATTTAGTACAAGGAAGTAAAAATAAATAATACGGCATTAGATAGTAAGGTATATTTTATATTGGTTCAAAGATGAGTTGAGCTTGATAAGTGACAACAGATTGTAACTATATCATCCAGCACATTATCATGCATAAACCCTCAGACCAACAGATAAAGATAAAACTAGAGATGTTTTACATATCTGTACGTTTCTATCTTATCAAGAGAGCAGGTATACTTTTGCACACACAGCCTCTCATCTTATCTAATCGAGCTAAAACAATTAGGAGACTACGGATATGGATCTTTTTCAGAGAGTATATATTTGTCTGGCAGATAAAATAAAATTTAATATGTCCAAATATTTGTTTAGGATGGTCATGAGTGGGGGAGGGGGAGATGTGTTTGTGAAAGGAAAGCCAGAGGTTTGGGGGTTTGTTGATAAGCTGGGGTATGTATGTTGGGGTATTTATTTACAAATCATTAATTCATGTGGACCTGCTGCTGTACAAACGAAGTTTTTGACTTTTTGCTTGATTTTAATAATGATTTGTTTGATGGATTATTCATTAAATATTTTCCATACATCTCTCTCTAAAGTGTGGTCGATGCTGACAATAAGATCCTTGGAATGATTGCAAGTGGCCACAGAAGTACAGTTTTATGGACACCCTGAATTCAACATTATACAAAACAATTTAATATATGAACATGCCCCCTCCTACTTTTCATATGTTGTGAGCGATGGAGGGGGCTGGGTGGAGGGAGGAATAGCAAGGAAGTAAAGAGATGAAAAAATATTAAATATTATGATCTCAGTGCGGAGCTAGTGGAGGACGTATTCAAACATGTTGGCAGGGAATAAAAAATATCGTCATAGAAAGTAATAAATTAAATACGCTCAAAGGCAGAACAGAAAGCTATTAAACATAAATGCCTGACCTAGCTGGGGGACTAATGCCTGTGTTTATGTCTGGTTGTACTTTACATGGAAATCATGGTACTGGATTTCCGTAATATCAATCTTTATGAACAAGTCAAGCAAGTGTCACTTTTACTTGGGGTCATCTATCATAATTTTTCTGCTATCTCTTAACTTTTCGCCTAAACAATTCGGCTACACAAAGATGAAAAGTCCGTCCATATTTCTCATCTGGTATATTAAGATAAAGTAAATAAAATTAAAAATATAAAGGTGTTCAGTGAAATAACATATACAGGGTCCGCCAAAAATAAAGGAGCCACTCGAAATATCTAGAGAACCGATTGAAGTCTTGAAAAATGCTAAATGACGTGTACCATTATATCAAAGTTGCAAAATTTTCTGTTGGGTTTTGTTTTTTTTTTTAATCATTACCAGGAGCGGCCCCAGGGGGGTGAACTTCGGAATCTTAAATGGAACTAACCTGCTTGTAATACATTTCTGAAAAGAAGTTGACATTAGAAGTGTTTTAATATAAGTTTCTAGGACTGTGTGTAGATTTTAACATTTTTCACATCAATTTGAAGTAACGCCGGCCCTGCTTGTATTTTAGATTAAATAACGAGAGTAATTGCATCGTATTTAGAAAAAAATATACTCGAAAAAGGATAGGTTGTACATTATTCAAAAAAGTTGACCCCTTCCTTCCCTGGTATCAAAAAGACATAAAAATTATATTATTTTAAATAGAAAAATATGTGTAAAACAATTTTTACAAAAATAGAATTAATTTTAAAAAAATAACTGAAACATCTGAAATGATATGTCTCCGGCCCTGTTTTGATTAAACATCTCAAACTTATCTTAAAACACTTCTATAATGTCAACTACTTTTCAGAAATGTATTACAAACAGGGTGGTTCAATTTAGGATTCCGAAGTTGAAAGCAAAACCCAGTAGAAAATGTTTCCCCCTTAATATAATGGTACACGAGTTTTAGCATTTTCAAAAATTTCAATTGGTTCTCCTTTTTTTTGCCTTTTTTTTTCGAGTGGCTCCTTTTTTTGCCGGACCCTAAATAAAATGTAGGTATACTCGTAACTATAAGTACAGCAAAAATAATAGCTATAATTGCTCAAGGCAATCTTTTCCATCAGCCCAAGTGTCTCTCAATCGTTACACCCATATCTGTTCACACTTTTCATTCTTAAAAAAATAAATACGAAGGACATCAATAAATTTCCAACAAAGAAAGATAAATTAAGTGTAAATGATTTGAATGTGATATGACGAAGGTAAAGCTCAGCATAAAATCCATCATACATGAAACTGACCTTTGCATCTAATCCACACGACAGCTCGTATACAGGGTACCTGCTAATGAGGAATATTTACGAGACCCGGGTGAGGGTGACATTGCTACGGGGTATCTCTGATGAGGGTAGTAAATGTCAACGTGAACCGGTGTGCAACTGACAGCCAGTGGAGAGTGGACGGTTTATCATGGAGACCAACCCACTAGCACCTAGGTCATGAGGCCAAGGCCCCTTGTGAGTTATAACGGAAACTCTTGGGAGAGACGTCCAGGCTTTTTCCTAATGAGAAATTGGGAAAGTTAGGAACTTGTACATTGTAAACTAGTTGAGGAAGAACTGATGTTTTCCACTAGAGAGAGACCCTGAGTGTTCAGATTCCAGGTGACACGTGGAGAGCTATGAGAAATGACACGAAGCGAGGAGCGAGCTTTTTGTAAACAAAGGGAAGTTTTTTCATTCGTTTTTTTATACCCCCATATTTAGAATGGTCCCATTTTTCCCCTTCGTTGCTCATTTATTCTTATTACTCGTTCCATTACAATTTATTCTCTCGACACAATTTTCATATTTCCTAGATTCCAGCCCCAGCTCCTGTAACGAGATGTGGTAAGCTCTGCGGGGACTTGTGGCGCTCCAGATGAATTTTGCACGCATAATAAGGAGAAAGTGAGATTAATTTGAAACACAAGTTGCAAAGGACACCGCGGATGAGGATACTTTTACTAATTTTAGTTCCGTCTCTGTCTCTGACTATACATAGGTATCTCTAGATATGCCTCATTTTAAGCGAACCAGCGCGATTGCTCGGACCCTGTTGGAAATACAGAAAACCTATACCAAGAGCATCTTAAAAGGGGACATGTAATGATGACCTTTGCAGATCTGTCAAGTATGTCCTTCAAGGTTATTTCAAGGTCAACCTTAAAATCTTAAATGGATCGACCTGAATTTTGTTGCATAATCATGTATTCCATAATCATGGAAATTCGACTTCATTAATGAAAATTGTACGTAAATATGAAATTTTCATTTTACTAGGTTTTCTCAAAAAAAATTCAAGTTAATTTTTTTCAACTCAAACTTGCATATGTGACGTATCACATTAAAGTTCTTGTCATGCTGAATGAGAAAACATCAAATATAAATTCAAGATATTTAAAGCTGCCAAATATGCATCATCTGTACGGAAAAATGCTCACCAGGTTGATGTTGCATTCTATGACGCTGTAAGATGTATTACTGGATGTCTCAGACCTACACCTGTTGGAACAAACTTGCTGGAATAGCACCTCCTGAAATCCGCAGACAAGTTGCAGCTGAGGTTGAAAGATTAAAACAAGCAAACGACCAGCGACACCCACTTCATAGCCACAATGTTCAGCCCAGCACACTGAAATCCCGCAAAAGCTTCCTTCAAACATCTATCCAATGACCAACCACCCCTGAAACTGTGCGTGCAAAAAACCCAGAAGCATAACCTACAGGAAGAACTCGCGACAGGAAATCAGCTACCGTGATCTATATGGAAAACCTTGAATCGTCTTAGAACGGGAGTGACTAGATGTTAAACCAATCAAAAGAAGTGGGGATATACAGACGATGACATGTGTTCATCTTTTTTTAATATCCGAATTAGCTAATGTCAAAGCCGTGGCTGCGGCAAAGTACTGGATGAGCAAAGTCTGCACAGAACAATTTGGTGGTCCGGACATGGAAAGTAAAGTAAGTCTGACATAAATACTAGATATCAAGGTGGATTCAATGAATATTGATGTGTACTGTATACTATACACCAACGTGTTCATAGCATCACACCCTCCTTTTTTTTTCCTTTTAGCATTTTGCGTATCCTAAGTACCCCCCTACAAAATATTTACATTTTTTATTGTTTCTAGAACACATTAAAGATAAACTGATCTTGATAAGCCCGAGACCAGCATTTTCCTTGAAACGCTTGCCTATTCACAAGGGAACCATTGAAACACAGCCACAACCTCTTCTACTGATGTGCTTCACGCTATTCTCATCACACCACTGGTGTTTCTGCTGAATGCTATGAGCTTCAGTATTAGCTTGTACATACATAAATCTGCACATTATACATTTATCATGTACAGTATTTATTTTCATGAGTAAATAATACTTATCTAATTTATCCAGCACAAACTTCGAAACCATATTCAAGAAGGACCTGAGCTAGGATTTTGAAACAGAAACCGACCTCAGTAGGTTGATTAATAAGGCGGCGGACTTGTAATCGGAGGTCAGTGGTTTGAGTCCCAAGTTAGGCAAATATTTAGTAAAGCGAATTTGATTAGTTAGAGGCATCACGAAAGTGATTGACACAAATATGATAACTCTTTAATTTTAAACTTATCTTACAATTCCATATTGAACAAGGCACAGGTTTACAAAACACACTTTCTTTAGTCTGTCCTTACAACATTATTACTATGTATTTTATGGTATCATACATGTTATAATTATATGTATACTAATTAGTATAAGTAATATGTATATTTTTACTTTCTATTACCTATAAGTTATAGAAAGTATTGCTTTTATGAAACATTGTGAACCCGAAAATCTAGACTAGACTGCAAGTGCTGCAATTCCAATACACTAAATAAAACAATAAGAAATAGAAAACTGTTAGGAGAATTTCTTCTATATCTTGAAGGAAAGTGGAGCATACCTAATATGTAACGAAGACATAAATATTGAGACGTTTGAAAACCTGAAAGCTAGAAATAGACTGCGCTTTCTGTGCTTCATCTCAATCCGTCTTCTATTGATTCCATTGTATTGAGAAACTCGTGTTGAGGTACAGCTTTATCATGAAACTCTACGTGTGAGAAATATCAAGGTAGGTATTTTTTATGACTTACTTAATATTATCTGTACGTTAATCACCGTGAACTATGAAAGTTTCTCAAGATAATATTATATTATTGAATTCTGAGCAGAAAAATGATTTCGTAATATCGATGCCCTTCAGCAATGTTTTGTTTATGAACGTATAAGGAGGACACAAAACCTCCCAAAGATTTTGTACATTCTTCTGACGACACGTGAAAACACCAACTGATAAACTTTCTTTATACATGAAATTATAGGAGGCGCTGTAAGAGATTTGACACGTTTTCAAAAGTTTAAAAATAACCTGTTTTATCTACTGACCATGAAGAACGGGATTTTCAGCCTAAGCCAACAATACTAATATTGCGTCAGCGTCAGATCTAGAAATTATACACAAACGAACCGAACAATGGGATATACCTATTGAACATACATACATATTACACTTATCAGGTGATGGCCGTCACCACAACTGCATTGAACACGTCATGCAACATTCAGTTCAGCTAGGAACTATGGTCCATTACTTCTATATTCAATACACTGGAAGAAGTAAACAATACCGAACTGGAACACATGCATAAAATTAAAATATCCATAAGATGGGGATATTATTTCACCAGTGTTTTGTTTTCCTAAATGAGCTGTCGTCCTTCCCATATGGGCCAATACAAAACATGGTTATGCATGAAATGAACTTGTTAACATGCACTATGTCTCCACATCAGGCTTGACACGGAGTGACGGCTAAATTGAGAACAATCAATAAACACACGCTACAAGAAAGTGAAACGGATCGTGGAATAATGATGGCCTCTTTTATGAGACCCTCCATTCTTATCAGATGCTGAGCTCTTTTCAATTCAGTTTACAAGATGCTGATAACGACATTACAGCTATAATAGCAAATCTAAAACGATAAACTGCCTCCAACACTGAAATGGAATCAATAAAAAGATTAAATTTATACGAACCAAGTATTTGCAGTCATTGGGTAAAAACTACAACTTATGTTGTAGAACTCTTCATAATAAGTGTCAATTGAATGAACCTATAATCAATTAAGGAAGTCTATGAATTTTCTGATGAAGGACTTCTGTAATTTTACAGGTTTGAAAAAGAGTAAGACTATACCCAAGGGCACAAGGAGAGGAATGCGACTGTTTCTAACTAAGATATAAAAAGAATGCAGACAGAAAATATAGACGACATTAGTGACATGATGCCATTAGCATTGATTTGTCATTAGGCTGATGTTGATGTACCTGAAGTAATGAAGACGACTGTGAAACGCTGCAAGCGAAAATTGTTGGGAATTGCACGAAATTTTAACGTAAGATGATGAAATGTCTGATTGCAGATTAGCAAGGATTTCTCAGCCAGTCACGTGGATCATTCCACTAGAACTACGCTAAGAACTTTTCCAGACGTACATAAATCTGTTCTTTTATCTAGGTCATACGCGTAGCTATCGCATCTGATAGAGACGTTTCTACTGTGGAGTACAAGTCCAGAAAGTTTTTATGATGTCTTCAAGAGAGAAGTTTTGAAAATAATTTCACTAATGTGCCCCACCATATCTTTCACTTTTGTTCATGTGTTTTTCTACAACGAGATGTGTTCTGCTATGTTTCTCTCCAGCTTTTCTTTTTGTTCTCGTCTTGTGTACAGTGCTTTCGTTCTCTCTATAAAATATTTCTTAATGGCATTTTGATTGCCGTATTATAAGGTGTATCTTCCAGGCGTTATCATAAGTAGGTGATGTTCTCCTTGCACTTGGCGTGTTTCTCCATGCCCTCAGTCTGTCATGTTGTTTTCCTCAAACTTCCTAATTCCTCACAAGTGTCACTAATGTTATTACAAACTTATTCAGTAGTCACCGAGGCCAAAGGGTGTAGCGCTAAGAGATTGCACGCACGGTGACCGGAGTTTGAATCCCAGCGAAGTCAGAATTTTTCGGCTCTTTACTTTGAATGTTATGAGGTCCACTATTCGCGATGAAAAATAATTCGCTTCTTTGTTGGGGGCAGCGATCAGTGGCGGAGTTATGGGCAAAATAAGATACATTAGATACATATATATTGGGATGCTAAAGGATAAGTAAAAAGTCCTTCAACTATTAATAGTTACTAGGAGGTACGACTAATAAGTCTAATAATTTCACACTACAATATCATGCCGCTAATGATGTTCAGTGTATTCAGTGAATATATAATCACAAACATCCCGATATTTCAATTGATAGAATTTCAAGGAAACTACACTAGAATTTCCAATAACAATGTTTTCATACTTGTGAAAAGCCACAATAGCACACAAGGGAGCTTCGCACCACCCACACGCTGCTATGGTTCCTCTCCCATTGCTATAAAATGAAAATGGGGATGGTTTGCGAAATAAAAATCATTTTCTAGAGCACTAATTTTTTGCTTCATGATTTACGTCCAAGGAATTCACCCATGTGTAAGCTCCATGATAGTCGCACAAGCCGGTACCAGGGTGAGGTTACAAAGTGAAAACCCTTACTTGGCTCGTTTCTCCATGTTTATGCCTTCCCTCTTTCCACATGAAAAATCAGAATGTCTCCCATTATCCTTTTATCATATTTGAACTCGAAACTTTTCTTTAAGGTGACGACACGAGATACTCTGAACTGTACAAGTAGATACAATGTACTCAGCCTCCGCTTACTTGGAATTTATGTTATTTATGAAAGTTGAAAACTTTTTGCATTGTAGACTGGTCTAACTTTTTGCACATCTCATATTTTTTTTTTAATTTGGGTTTATTGTCGCTTTCAACTGCATTGTCATATCACGATAGGGGTGTTACCCTCCATTCGCAGGAAACTCACAAACCTGCTACCAAAGCTTACCCAACCTGAGTTGGCCCGGAATGCCAGCATCATGAAGTCTTCATTGATGACATTTCTTAACTTTTGTTATCCTAAGAAAACCGATGTATTCAACGCGCCATCGAAGCCTCTCATCGTTTTCATACATGCCTTACTACATTTCCTCTCGTTCTGAATGCTGTAAAATTTCAATTACTACACTCTACACTCCAAAAATAACTGTAGATATTAAAAAAAAACCATAAATGTAGATCTAGTTATGTACAGACCTACATTGTAGATACTACATATACTCAAAGTCTGTTATGAAAACTAAAAATACCTGATGATTGATTGAATTGAGAACACAGGAGAGGATCATCTCTTGAAACGCGCACCAAACAGAAGTGTGAGGGGGATTGTTGGAGGATCCTGAGAAGATACCAGGAGTTGAGTGTCTGAAGCATGTTTGTGTGTGTGCGTGTGTGTGTGTGTATGTGTGTGTATGTGTGTGTGTATGTGTGTGTATGTGTGTGTGTGTGCGTGTGTATGACACGAGATGATCCGGGATCGACAGAGTGTTTTATTCAACCGAAACCATCTATTGAAAACGTATGGAATTTTTAATTGTTGTTGCGATGATGTACAAACATGTCAAAGGCAGCTGCATCTGTCGTTCTAATATTGGTTCCGCATAGAGTAACCTAGAAATAAAAAAAATATTGCTTCTAAACACAACAGAGGATATTTTACACTTTGAAATGAACGGTTATTGACTCTATATTATGGTTGGATAAATTTACATTTTTTTATGTTTTAAAATAAAAAAGAAACCCTCCAAAAATTGATTTTTATTATCCGTGAAAACATAAGGGATGGTCGTTTAATGTGTTCTGAATATTTTGTAAATCTATTATTAGAAACCGAGGGAAACATTGAATTATGTCATAATCGATGCTAAGTATTTGCACATAGTTTCTTTTTTATTAAAACTTGTTTTTTAGTAATAGAGTTATTTGGAGACACTTGGAGCAGAGAAAAGGAAAAGGGTCTGATGGAGAGATACACTTAGTTAAAAAGTACTATAAATATAAAATAAAGTACCTACAAAGATCATTTAAATATAAATTCTATCATAATAACTCGACATAATGTTAATTCATTGATTTAATTTAGTCGACCAAACTAATATGTATTTTTTTGTTTCAATCGTTTAAATGTCAAGAGGATCCAAAAAAGAAATTTCACAGAATCATTATCGTAAAGACACACCAGAATCGAAGAGAGCCATTTTTAATGTACAATCCTTTGAATAATGTGTAATAAACGATCTCTATACTTCAATTGGGAAGTAATTTATCTTCTCTCAGTTTAGACTTTCTGAGGAGAGAAATAGGGCATACATTCACCAAAAGAAATAAAAAGAACCGCTACATTGCAAACAAAAATGCAAATAGTTTGCCAAAAAATATTAAAATTCCAAGCTGTAAGTTGGAGAAACATTCTTTATTTGAAATCAACACTCATAGTATCAAATATCATTTCCGATGGAACTGATATCAGCTTGATTGATATTCGTTATCCTCGCCAGGTTACAGATATTGCCATACCTACAATAGTGACGAAATTTCTACAATAGTGACGAAAATATTATTAATCGTATAATATTGCAGCTCCACCAGGCCAACTTTGTCAAGACGAGTCCGTCTACTTTTGCTCTGTTTTGTATAGTTTGACAATGAAGTCGAAGGATTTATGAATGTTAAGTTGATAGGAACTAGGATGCTGGATAGTAACTGGTCATCATTCATTTACGTCATATCACATAAACTATCACCTAAACAATGAAATTACGTGTTAAGTTAAAAAAAAAAAAAAAAAAAATGGTATTAGTGGGTTGCGCAGCACACAACACTCTGTTCTACATGCCACTACCTAAGATTTGTTTCGTGAAAAAATTCAAGAGAGTATTTTTATTTCATCTTGTTCCAACCCTAAGAAGTTTATTTATTTCACCACAGAAATAAATCAGAAAAGTAAAGAGAGAGGAAAAAATAAACAAAACAAAAATCCCCCCTACTCCTCTCTCTTATCAGGAAGGGACCCAGATGTGTAGTAAGTATTTGAATGAATTCTTAAAGGAATAGGCACAAGCGTCCAACGCTAACCCAACAATCCTTTCCCGTCAACGCCAACCTATAACGTCCCAGTATAACAGAATTACGAGGTGTGTGAGGAAGTATAAGAGCTTGCAGATACTCGTATGCAGGTGTTAATCTTGTGGACTGAGCATGGTGCTTGTAGACTGTAGATAGTGCTTCAAGCTCAGTCTGCTGAGACCTGAGACAGACGATTTCATCCCCCGACATCCGATCTCACGTCTGATAAAGCTTTCTGTAGCTATTTTGTAAAGTACAACTTTCATTATGAGCTGCACACTGTTCACAGAAGTTATCTGATGAAAAACTTGAAAAAGGGTAGCTCAGGTATTGAAAGGTCCTCCTTGTTAACTGGATTGCCGAGGCAACACCTCGTTTCGACTGCTCTCAAGTGCTTTTGCTTTCGGTTTCGGAAAGGTAAACACAAGCAGAGACGCAGTAAATTATATCATTGTGAAGCGGTATTGACACTTTCCTCAAACGAAGGCAATTTCCAGGGTAAAAAAAACCTTCAACGTTTATTTTATCCCCTATTGAAATGAGATTTAAATTGAATATTTTTGAATTATCAAAGGAAATAAAAGTGAGAGAAAAATGTCTTGAAAAGATTTTGTAAGATGAGTTTGTTGAATGGGGTTGCCAACAGGGGAAAAAGTAATTTTTCTTTGGCTGACGTACCAGGCAAATCAAAACAATGTGCTGGATAACGGGTTTCAGGAGAAGATGGTTTCTAAATTTTAAGTTGGTGAAGTAAATTTTAATTAATTGCTGGGGTAATGCCAGCGTTGAATGCACCATGTCGTAGGATCACCACAGTTAAGCAACGATCAGCGAGGTTAACCCAGGCTAAATGTGGTTAATGTGGGTAGCAGGTTTGAGAATTTTAACACCCCCGTCGTGGTATGACCATGCAGTTGAAAGCGACGTTCAACCCAAATTACAACAACAACAATAACAAACAAAAAACCCCTAGCAATTGTTAAATTCATAATACAGAGGTAGGTTCACGTGGGGCACAGTACGAACAGTTATATAATTTATTATACATTGTCAATCGTTGGCAAGATATTTGTCTTAGTTTGCCTCTGATTGCATCAAGGTGAAAAGAGCTCTGTTTTATGGGGGTTAATGAAAAGATACTAAGCATTAAAAACGGTGAGAATAATAATCTTCATGAACTGAACTCAAACCAAATGATAACCTCACTCATATGAGAATAAGAACCCAAAACAACCGTTACACTGAACATTCTAATCAATACATACTTTGGAAGACTTGTTTAGTCTAATGATATATGATCGATGCAGCAGCTTTATCTCTTTCAATCAGCCAAAAGTTGAAATTGCCAACTCTACACGCTTGCAAACAGCTCCTGGAGAACGTATTACTTAGCGTAATTGCCACAGTCATGTGGAGTAACATGATATTTATGTAGGTTTGTTCAGTTGTTGCATCAGGTGTAATTAGTGGTAATGAGCTGCAATGGGTGTGTGCTGTGCTGGTCTTGTTGATATATCAATGCGAGCACACATGCGAACAGGCTCCTCAGACATGCAAGCATGGCCTGGTGTCCGTGTTCTTACAAGCCATGCTTCGGTTGATATTCTTATTTCCATTATTCTACTTTGCGGGGCGCATTACGATTCGGCGCAAAAAGGTTTATGTAAAAGGTTTTACATAAAAGGTCTACTTAGGTAGTTTGGGCCGAATCGTGAAGTTTCCACTTTGCGTACATGAAAAATTACAAATACACTCAAACCTTGGTAACATAAAATGAAAGATGCCTAATAATTAATGTTAATAGGTCGAGTTATATCTTGTTCGAAAGGTCTCAATAAAAGGAGTAAACATCAACAAAATTTATCCTTCTGAAACTTACGATTAACAAGTTTTAGGCCAGAACATAGGGATATTTCACTCCTTTTATTGAGACCTTTCGAACAAGATCTAACTTCATATGTTTTTCAATTAAAACTTTGCCTGGCTGGTCATCCGGCTGGCTGACGAAACCGACCAGAAACTAACTTCAACAGAAAAGGTCGAGTTCATCCTTCTGGAACTTACGGTCAACGAGTTAGACGTCAGAACATAGGGATATTAAAAAGGACAGGCGAACCTGTACCTATCTCGAGAACGGTAAGTCGTAGCTCACTGAAATTTGTTGCAATGAACTTCTTTTAATGAGAAATTTAAAAGAATATGCCACATGACGTACCATTAAATTTAAGATTTTAAAGTTGGTCCAAGTTTTTTTGTTGTTGTTGAAACTTACTCCACCCCAAAAATGAAGGAATACGTGATTTTGAGTTTTTCTACATTTTCAGGCGTTCTTGAGATACGGGGGTTGGGGTGGGACTTTATGGCCACCCTGTATATACTTGGTAACAAAATCATTTAAACGATTTCTTCGTAAGTATAAGGTACAACTAATTTCACTTTGCATAAAACATCGATTACAACCAATCAGACTTTATTACTAAAAAGTAATCTCCACTCTATTACAAATATAAGCTAAGTGAACTTGACCTTAAACACAAGATATTAGCTTTGATAAAAAGTAATCTCAATTCTAGCACATACAAGAACATGGAAAATAGCATTTCCTAGTAAAAAATATAACAATTTTATAATAGATTCACGATAATATTAAGTTACATGTTCTATAATGATTTTTTTAAATAATAATATCGCCTCATTTATACTGTCCGAATAGGACTAATAAGTTCCACTATACTATCAGCAGCAAGCAAATAGTGCTCAAATTCCAAATGGGAGAATCTCATGTCCCGACTGGTTTTCAAACCGGCGAGCAAGAGTGTTGCCAACATTTCAAATGATAGGGAACTCCAGCCTACAATACCACTACCATGTCAATAGCAAGTTACTGCTTTAGGAAGAAAACGAGTTGTAGAAGAAGACACTGTAGAACGTGAGGAAAATTTAAGCCCTGGGTGCAGGGGTAGGTATTGTGAATTTGAGCTGAAGAGAAGGAAGAAGACTTGAAGAAAATGGAGGTGAACCCAGAGGAGAAGGCAGGGAGGCGTTTAACACAATAGGAAGGTAATTGACAGCAGTTAGCAATTTGTCTCCTCTTCACCCCCCCTGGTGGAGTATTGATCCACCCGTTAGAGAGAGCCTAATGATGTCTGGTTGAATTGAAACGATTTCAATTAAGAGTCCCACGCCTGCAGGTATATTTCTCCCCTAGACTTGTCGACCAGGACAAGACGGAGTTTCTGCCAAACCCAACAAGAACAGGAGACTATACTCCCAGGCTGGAAACAGCGCTATGACAGAAGATAAACACTTTGATGTTCATCTTTTGAGAACATGAATGAGAACATGGTCACTTGGTCACTGGTCAGTCAGGAAAAGGAAAATATCATCAGGTCCATGGATATAAAAATCACTTGAAAGGGAATCATGGAAAAATATTCCAAGAAGGTACGAAGAGGCCGCAATAATACTAAAGTAAATATTATAATAATTTATGATAATATTTTTAATATTCTCGGAAATACGAGGAGCGGTAGTCAATGGGAAAGGAAAGGCATTTGAGTTCCCCCCCCTCCCTACCTGAAGACTAACTTTCTCCAGCTTAATACCTGGAATGTTAACAAGTTCATATTCCCCAGGAAACTTTAACTTTCCAAATTAAGTTTATTCTCTCTATGAATCAGCAGGATATTCAGGGTGGTTTAAAATGTTGCTAATAGTACTACCTAATATCATTATTATATCTTGTGCCTTTTTGGTTTATTTTTTTTTACAATCCCTTAAAAGTAAATTTGCCTCTGAAGAAAAATACACAGCTGACTCTTGAAAATATTCGTTGAATGTGTAATTTTTCATTAAACATTTACTTCTTACCATCATACGATCGATAAAATATGGAAAAAAATAACTAAATACATTTATATTCATGAGAAACTTAATTTCAAAAGGTGAGTAGAATACCCCGTTTTACCTCAAGAAGGGATAGACGTTATCATTAAGAGTTCCCTCATTTCAGTACATTTCAGGGCTTGCATAAACAGGTAGGGGAACTTTAACATCTCATTAATGCAATTTAGTTACTCTAATGCTAATCCAATGGATGAATGCAACTTTTTTCTTAGTTGTTGTGGCTATGAACATATTTGCGAGAATATTTTCCTATTGTATAAAATGTGAGACAAAATTAAAGAAAAACCGTGTGTCAGCATATCTCAACATTAAAAACAAAAAACGACCGGATTTAGCTGAAGAGATGTAAAATATTGGTGAGATATGGTTAGATTGGTTAGTGGCTTTTGGTGGATCAGACAAGAGAATTCGGGGTGTGAAACTACTGGTAAAACATAAATTAGTAATCTTCCTATTAGAAAGGCATGCAGCAAATCCTGAATTAAATCAAATTCTCCGGTGGTACATGAGCCTGCTCATTTTTAAAAGGGCCTCTTCCTCCTCACTGGGTACAATTTAAAGAAAATACACTTCACCCTCTCCTAGCTTTCAATCATTTTCTCTTACCTCTTTCCCTGTCAATATTGAAGGTGGCAAACAAGTAATTGTTTATTATACATAATATAATAGAATTTATATATAAGCATTCAGAAAATGTTTGTCAGTCTAAAGTTAAAGTAAAAGTTATCATTAGTGTTCATCACTTTCGTGATGTCACAACTACTCAAACTCGCTTTACTAAATCTTTGCTAAACTATGGACTTGAACCACTGATTACCACGTTACAAGTCCTGAATCAAGCTACTGAAGTCGATATGTTAGTCAATCTAATCAAAGGTCTTACTTTATTCATTACAAATTCCGTATATATTATTTAATTCAAAAATATGAGAGATTCTGCTATACCTAATTGGTTTAATGACCTTTAAAAATATTCCAGGAGAAACTAACAGCATCCCCTTAGTTCAGGATCTCACTGAAGAGTGAGGAGACAGCAGGTCCAGGAGATATTATATATCCTTGTCCAGGCAAATGGATTGGACATAATCCCTTCTACTCCCGCTGACCCTTACCGATTAGTCTCCCTGGCAACATCATGTTCATTACTCGGGAAGTTTTTAATCTGGTGGTGGTCGCTTGCCCTGCTTTTCTGTTTCCCGTTACTCAGTTCTTGTTTGAGGTTTTCTGACATTTTGTTAGCCATTCCTCTGGCCTCTCCAATATGTCACTTACACAGTCCTGTTTGTATCGAATACGTCTTTTTCGTTTACTTAAGTAGGGTGTTCAGTGCAGCCAGATACGTATATTAAATACGTAGTCAGAGTTGAGTAAACCTTACCCTTCTACATAGTACTTATGATGCATAGTAAAAGGATAAATACTTCCAATTTCTAATATTAGACATTTATCGGAAGTAAAAGTCAACTCTAACTAAGAAAAGGCATATTTAAATGCAGTTAGGTATGACCCGTATGACCAACTTGGGACATTACACCCCATTCAGAAAGTACTCAGGAAGTACCCATTCAGAAAGCAAGGCATTAGAGCATGAAGAGTGACTACTATTGAAATTGAGAATATTTCCTCTCATAGTTCGTATTGAATTACACATATATAATGAGATCATACCAGTCATATTCCAAATTGCCTAATTTGGCTATTTTAAAGATACGAAGATTATTTTATTAATGATTATGGATCCAAACTTCCAAAGTATAGAGGTGGAAGGTATACGAGTATTTCATACTATGGATTTCTACTAATCTCGTGTATTGGGTGCGTAGAAAAAACATTATTGTGAAGCGGAAGAAAAAAATTCTCTATTTTTTGTCTGCCACAATGACTTTCCTCTTCTATATCAGCCCGAGTATTAAATCAATCCCGCTCCTATATCTCAACCTCCTCCCCTATAGCGAGATACACAATACTTGGCGGCAAGTTTGTCACTGCTACAAAACTTTCCGAAATCTCTCAAATTCAAGAATATTCTTTGGCACTTTTTAGCAGGCCTAGGGGGAAAATCGAGAAAAGTTTTCTATCGAATTTACTCTGAGTGGATTTAGAAGAGAAAAACAATTTAACAAGTTTTAAATCATATACGTATGAGCCATGGGAGAAACAATTACTTGTCTATTATTACAGAAGTATTGAGTAGTAGCACAAGCAGAGGGTGGAGATGAGGAGAAGCTATCCATTTCATCCCGAGTAACAATGCCACTTAGGACATGTTCGGGGAGCTCATGATTGCAATGTTTTTTACATGGACATAAAAATAACATTCACAGTCGAAATAATATGTTTTCGTTTAGATGAAATAATGACGTGCACTACACAGTTTTTATAAAGAAAAAAAAAACTTTTTTTTTCAGATCTCACTAAATCATCTTTCTATCTACTACTTCTTCCAGAAACAAACAAACTAACACGGTCTGTGAATTCGTGTCTATGTTCGTCTGTGGATCGGTATAATCTTCATTCATATCAGCAATTTGAAAATGGATCACCCCGAATTATTATAACTCATGTGGCACGATACTTAATGCATGTATACGTACGGACGGTGGGTACAAACACTGCCAATACTTCTGACAGACTCTAGGAGGAAGCTATGGTTCACC
Source organism: Bactericera cockerelli (assembly GCA_024516035.1). Lineage (NCBI taxonomy): Eukaryota > Metazoa > Arthropoda > Insecta > Hemiptera > Triozidae > Bactericera > Bactericera cockerelli. The sequence continues at coordinate 23,734,545 of CM044957.1, forward strand.
ACCAGGCACCTAACCAAAACAGTGGAGGGAGCAATGGAGGGTTCCCCAGACACAAACAATATTGTTTCTCCAAGTTGGAGTGGAAACGCACTGTACTTGAAATTCAAAAGCCCTTTGCCAGGGATGATGGATGCAGGAGACAGGAGGGACAACTGTACAAACAATGCCAGGGAAATGAAAGTCGAGGAATACACGACTTTCATTTTAATGAGGTGACAAAATTTATTCAGCAATTTATTTTCCCGGTAGCTTTCCTTGAACGGTATGTCTGCAGGTCCTTTGTTCACTGGTTGAGAAAAAAATTTGGCAGCGGATTTACTGGAATGATACTGGTGTCATCATTACAGACGGGGAGGTAGATACTGGTGTCATCATTACCGACGGGGAGGTAGGGGTGCCTGTCGGAGCAATGAACCCCACTGTACAACTGTACCCGTCATAACCAATTCAGCACTTTCAGCAGATACTGCATAATAAACGGACTATCAACGGCAGTGGTACATTCACTAGGATATGGTTATTTAAGTATATGAAATGTTAAAATAATAAGTAGACTCACATACATCCACGCACATCATGAAGCTCAAGAACCCACCCGTCGCATAGAATGTGAACACTATCACACATACCTGGAACAAAAGAAATATTCAAATTAATATACATATATTTTATTTTCATTAATTTAACTATGTTGGAAATAGCAATGTTATCATTTATAAGGATCTATGGGTAGTGTATGGTAAATGTAAAAACACACATGGAATACCTGGAAAACATAGTAGTCATCATACGGTTCCAAGACTTTTCTGGAGAAACGGAACTACGTAAAGCTTGTACATTTATTTCAGTAAAGATACCCACCCCATTCATGGAGGGTTAGGAATCAGTCCATGCATAGGGAGGGATATACAATTAAACATTTCTATTATTGCAGAAATAATTGAAGTAGAAGTTATGAGAAAGTTAGAAAAATAGACTGGGCACACGGCCATGTTATAAATGAAGTAATGAACAAAACTGCGAATGAGTCATCATATGAGAAGTGAGCTGAAAAACAGCTCAGTCCCATGACTTCCTCATATTGTAATTTCTTGAGCATTAAATGACAATATCACATACATAAGTAAATATTTTGACATTTATTTCGTTGATGTACATATTAGGGCTTGAATAAAATTCTACTAGGGTTCACAAGCATACTAAGTTAGAGTAATAAAAGTATAGAGTAGGTACAATTATAGAGTATTGTATGCACTGCATAAGAGTATAGTACCCCACACTCCACGTGCTTATACTATGTGCTCAAAATGTTTGAGTCAAGAGTAAGAAATGGTACAGTTCGAGTTTCGAGTCATTAAGGCAAAATAATTGTCAGCGTTCAAAATTTGCATATGAACATACAGAACGCCTGTAAAAGCAAGCTCTAGAGATACTTGAAGCTGTAAGCTGAAAACTCGACAGCATAGGTGGAAGAAATGCTCAAGTGACGAAAGTGCTTTAATTTAGAACCCTCTGCATCTGAGCTTTCCGTTTTACATACGACAGAAGCTGAAGAGCAGTGGAAGTAACTGTATCAAGTTATGTATGTTATAACTACATGGGTCTACTGTCGCAAACATAACATGGTGTGTACAGCTGATGTCCAGTCCGCCAATATAATATACATATGCATATAAAAAGGAAATATCATTAGTGGCTTGGTAAGTAAATGAGAACACACTTGTTTGAGTAGTGAACTTTGACGCTAATGAGGTTCAAAAGCACCGCTCCTTATCATCCTGAAGACTCTTGCACATCGTAGACCATGACTTATACATGTATACATTGCATACATACAGGGTGCCCAAGTTTTATTTTTTGGAAAATTTCAGAATCATTTCCAGGAGGCATTCTAACACTAAAATAATCTTAGGTAATTTTACGAAAAATGAAAAAAAAAAAAAAAAAAAAAAAAAAAAAAAAAAAAAAAAAACAAACAAAAAATCACTCGATAAAAAGTTTTCACCTGCAAAATAAACTTGACATTGTTGAAAAGAAGTGAAAATGTTTCTCATGTCTTGTATTTTGATTATTGAGTAAATTACCCAAGGAAATACCAGGTACCTATCATTTTGTACCTATGTGCATTGTGCATTCAAAAGTGAGTTATTTTTTGTTCATATCTCCGTTCGACGGCATTTTTTGAAAAATCTGTGATTTTTAAGTCTTGGAATGACAAATAGGTAGGATTGATTCTGAAATTTTCAACAACAACAAAAAAGTTTGGACACCTTGTATAGTTAAGTCAGAGATAATAGCTACTGCTACCATTTACTTCAAAGTCGCATAGAGAAAGCTTTTTACTTCAGTATGTAGTGAAGATACTGTGGAAGAAATGTCCACATTAATTACCCACACTCAAATTGAATAACCTTCTCTTTATAAAAGGAAAAATCTCGAATATTTTCTTCGTGTCGTTTTTAACTGTAACCTTAAAAATAACGATTTGGAATTAAACTGTGAAAGAATCTGACGAAAAATAAAATCAATATGGGACTCTACGGAAGGTATATCGTTGCAAATTATTTACCGACACAGTAACCCCCGCCACTCCAGTGTTGAATTAACGCCTTACGAAGACATGTTCTGCTTCGACCAATTGAACACGTAATGTTTTCAATATTAACACGTTATTACTCTGCCAACATGAATACATAATTTCTAAATTACACTTAATAAGGCTCTTAATAGCGATGTTTTCAACATTTGTGCCGCGCCTGAGATGCATAACATGACAGAATATGCTAGGCAGGTTGTATCGCTCGTTGTCACCTTCACTAAATAAGTGGATAATGTACTTGGTGAATGGAGTAACCATTACCATTACCTTACTCAATGGTAAATTGTTAAATGCTACAGGTCCACTGCTATTTTAGTATATAACTGCAAAATCGAATGAGAGCAGCTGGTCATCCGTCAAGTATCAGGGTAAACTCTTATAACAACGTTTCTTGTTGACTCATACTTTTAAAACATACTGTCAGTGTTAAATAGGGCTTCGTATATTAAATAAAGGTTGAAATACATTTACTAGGGGTGAAAACTTCAGCGTATACAGAAGTGTTAATTATTCCGTCAAATGCATCGAACACAGCTGAATCTAATTTCCTAGACGATGCAGCACCAGAGCTTGGGGATGGTGGGACAGGATGGTTCTACACCATTAGGAACCATCTCATTACGTCTGGAATTAATGTGCTCCACATGGAGATCACATGTTCAGAAGGATTATGAACCAGGTCCCAATGGGACAAGCAAGCAGGAGACACGAACACGGCCACAGTGTGTGTTCTCATGGATCTTCTTATTAGGCCCGTATTCTTAAACGGCACTCCAACTGTTCGAGGAACAACCGTCGAACGCAGAGGGTTTGAAAACTTCCCGACCACTTAAGTATACAAAGTGTGACTTTCCTCGATTCCGTTTCGGTACAGGAGCAATATTAGGCCGTATTCAAAAAAGGAATTGCTTTTCCTTCCGAAATCCAAAGGAGTTGCTTCGTATTAACCCAGATGGGGCTGACGTCCTTCCAGAAGGACGCTGTGGATTTTTCTAATTAATTCAACTTGTTGGGGATAGTTGGCGACACCTCAAACTCTTTGTTTAGAGTCCTAGTGATAAGGACACCACTTTTATTTTGATTTATTCTTGCGTGTGACTCTGATAAGAAAGTTTGGATAGCTGTAAATTTCAATGGATAAACGAGACAAAAAAATTTACCGCGTTATCTGGGTTAAAATAGTTTTGAAAGCAATAAAGTGTTTTTTCTTTTATCAAAAATCAAAAGCTTTTCCTTCTATGGAAGTTAAAGATACATGTTCATCACATATGTAGCTAAAAATAAAGCTTGCAAACATTTGCTTTGCTCACGAGTACTACCATATAAAACAAATTTGAACAGAATCAGTTAAGAAGTTTTGGAGATACAAGTGATCTTTGATTTAGTATAAAATCTTAAAATTGCCAAGTGTATACAGTGTGAACCAATCACGTAAACCTGCTATTCCAAATGTAACCCTCAATGTAAGTCATCACTTGAGCACATAGATGATGATGTGAATCTCCTCCACTCGTATAGTTTACTGAGGAGGACGCCGAAGTTTTGAAAAGTTACAAGTCAACGGGGGAATTTGGAATACAGCAGGTTTCAAGAGTTCTTTCATTTTCAGGAAGAGAAGCAATATATCAAACGGTAAAATATATAAAAGTAACAAAGCTTGGTTCAGTCCTGATGATGACTCGTAGGGCTAAAGTGATTTATTGAAGCTAGCAAAATCCCAGCCCATGAATTTTGTATCCGAAGTATCCTGACACCCTTCTGAATGTGAATGTTGATCGCACCCTTCTTCAGAATAGATACAGAGAGAGGGCAATACATTACCAGCACTTGCACTGTGGTTTGATGGTAAATCTGACCCCCCCCCCCCCCCCCCCCCACTCACCCAGCCTTTCTCATTATTTTGAATGTTTCTTTTTAAACTTTTATCTGCCTCTGAAATCTTAATGAATAATGACTTAACATTTTTCTCTTATAATTGAATAGAAGATATCAGGGTTAGACTGCAGGGCTATAACTTAAGGATGCGTCCACTTCTTTTTGATCCTCTTCATAAATCTTCAATCGGCAGCTTGCCACTCCAGATTCCGGCTGTAATATGGATGTTTCAAGAGATTCTACTGAAGAACAAAGATAGTAAACGAATAAGGAGCTAAGTTCCGATAAGATTGGATGAAGTGAAGAGATTAGTCTTGCTGAACAGATAAACCGTGAAAGAAAAACGTTTAGAAGAGAAAATAAAAAGTCAGACTTTCTGAGTGCAAAACAACAAGTATTGCAAGTACAGTGGAAAAACAAAAACCTCAATGAAGAATTTCAAAGGAATTAATTTGTAAACCTTCCTGGTTATTTCCGAAAGTTGAGGGTCGAGCTACATCAAAAGATGTTGGAAATTCCTCAAGAAAAACAAGTCAGTATTGTTGTTTCATACGGAATTCCAATCTGTTGGGGAGTACATATTAGAAATTAAGGATGAAATTAATAACTCTATCCCAGATCCCAAGGATACGATGGAAAATATCTTGTTTGCTTGTGCACACGCAATCATTTCCCCCACTCCTCAATATTTCAAAGTCAAAAACAATTTCTTTTCTCTCTTATTTTTCTGGGGAAAACAAAAGAGAAAATAACACATTCTCGAAATAGGGTTTAAATTTAAGAACAGACAAAACTACAAAAGGTGAGAAATAATGAGAAAAGGTACGGGGACAGGCAGAGGGAGATAGAAAGCAATTTGAAAACACATATGTGGAGAAGAAAAACTGTGGATGGCGTGAAATCTATCTCTTTTCATGAGAGATCTCACTTTTTGCAATCAAGTCTTAATTTACACGATATCTATAACAATTGGTAATTTCCGTCTACTTTTGTTCCAGAACAATTTTCATGAAACTAAAACTAAATACCAATTTCAAACTAGTTTCAAACAGAAATCATAAAAAGTAACTGTTCTTAATGATTGAAAAAACAGGGAAAGTTCACAATGATAAAAACCTCTTTAAATCATGAAGTGTGCAAGAATAAATTGAAATCCCCAGTGGTGGTAAGTTCATGTTCCCATCTGTCCGTGTGCTGAAACTCTTTCTGTACAACACATTATATCCTGGCTACTCCACTCTCTTAGTTAGATCTCCCTCACCTGCTCCTCCAGAGTCCAGCTCTGATGGACAATGTGGAAAGCGTTCAATCTCTTTAATGTTAAAGATATCAAGCTATAGAGACTTATTTGATTCACCAGATGAATTGGCAACATATGTATCTAATAAAGCATTTATCGGAAAATGAGTCCATGGAACAACTTTATTGTGATTACCAAGTGAAAAGTGTTTACTTTCAAAAGAGTGAACATGCAGGATGAAGGCACTTAAGTGGATGGCTACCAAATTTCGAAACCAAGCAGCTGCATACACAAGGTTCTCTCACCACGAACATTTTTTTGCATCTCCAAATTTCTCAAAAGCAGATAAAATTAAATAGATATCTATCTATGTACCTACTATAATAATTATGTATATTCGATTCCTAATATTAATTGTTTTTTTTTTTTAAGCTTTATTAGGTAGAACAAAAAATATATACAGTAAAACACAATGAAATATAAAGAAAAACAAAAAGATTAAACAAATATACAAGAAGGAAAAAAAGAGAGAAATGTCCTACCTAAAGGGCGGGGTTATTGCCTGTGGCAATCTCTTGAATTCAACAATCTTGTTGAATATTTCGTTCAACATTATTCCATTAAATGCTATATACCGTTAAATTAAGCATTTCTTCTTAATAACTATATTCGAAAAAGGAAATATACTTAGTTCATTAGGTGAATTTCTATTTTTCTTCTCCATGAAGAAACCTGTACAGTCAGAACACACTCTGAACCTGGTGTCAAAAATAATGACCCAACCTTCAGACCTGGAGATTTCCATTTGACGTGTCAATTATAATGGACAAGCAAACAAATGCTTTCCATTGTCCCATGCCCAAAGAGAAACAAATGCTGATGTTCTCTCACAAAGAGAAACATTTACTCACATTGATTTTAAAGCTTTGCATTAAATGCGTGTTTTGATCTCCTATTGTTTAGAAGGGTAGGTATTTTAGCGAGTATACATCAACAGTATATACAGAGGTACATATTATACAAATATATATAATTATCAAGTGTTAAATAACTCTTATTACCTATAGTATCGCTTTTGCTAAGAGATATCCTAAATAATCCCTAAATACACTGCCAATTATGGACACAATAATTCCTCGTGATTGGTTCACATTATATGTATACATGTGGAACTTTTGAGATTTTATACTAAATCACTTGTATCTCCAAAACCGCTTAACCGATAGCAATTTGAATACACATATCCTCATAAAATCGCTAAAGTTCTGCAACGTCCAGCGAGGTAAATATTTGGTGCGTGACCAACTGACCACTGACCACATAGGCTCAAACAGTCATGATGCTTACTATTCCCGGCCCAAACAAAGCTAGGCGAGTTTAATGTAGGTTGTCAGTTTCCAAGTTACGAGCGAATGAGACGTTAATGGAGAAGAAGAAGGAGTTAAGCTTAAACAATTGGTCATCTCCTCATCAGCGAGCAGCACAGGCGAAGGCGAGGCGTTGATTAAATAATTGAATGCGTTCCTGAAACTGAAAACTTGCACCTCGAGCTCAATACATTTTAATTAACACTAATTAATTAGTCATACAGCTTTAGAAATTCAATCGTAAAGCATTTGAGCTGCTGCTGCAATTAACAAATTCAAGCGCTAAGTGTTCATGCTCAAAGATTTTCAATTGAAAAAAGATGTGTCTTCAGTAAGATCAGATTCCACTCAACCTTTTCATTTCTTTTAAGTAAGGGATAAAGTAGAAACGAAACATACATAATTATGTTAGCAGTTTAACACTTTAACATGTTGAGTTGAGGACTCCCTGAAAAGTTCAAATCTTTGCCGAAACAACATCAGAAGTGAGTGTCATAACTGTGGAACATCGTGCGGTTTAATGAGGTATTACCTATTATTTAGACATATAAGGTATAGAAAGTAAAAAATGAAATATCTCGTAAACCATCAGCGTCATCGAAGAAAACTAATAGAATAAAATCGTTTTTAAAGGTGACCTAACACACAATTTACATATTTTGAATATCAATTTCTGACATTTTCCCCAGTCAACAGTAGAAAGGATAAATCAATCAATAAGTAGAGTAGAGGTAAACACAATGAATGGGATGAATGGATGATACACACTGCGGAGTTGATAGCACAATCAGGACACGCGAGTATGGTCTATTTACATTAAATTTGAAAATAGAATTGATAAAAAGTCCTCTCAAGTGCGCCAAGCATTTGTTTACATTGAAGTTTGACCTCAATTGACCCTTTCACCTATGATAATAAATAAGGAAAGATGAAAGGCAATTCGTTGGCCGCCATAAAGGAACAAAATTGATTGATTAAATTTTACACATGAGTGCTTGCAGGCAGCATCAAAGGCTTTCAAAGCCGTTAGTGGTGCTATTGAACAGGTCTGGAATTATTATACGATGTAATGGTCAGATAAATATGGTAACCCCTCGAATACTATACATATTTTACGTGAATGTTTCTAGTTAAGGGAATCTGTGGAGCGTTTTTCAAAAGACAAAATTTCAATAATGGTCAATCTATCTATACTTATAAATGCGAAAGTCACTTAACACTCACTCATGTCGATTTCTCAGCACTGGTATAGGCTAAAATTTGGCGTGTAGGTCACTTTTAGATCTTAGGTGTGCACTAAGAAAGGATTTTTAAATATTCTCAATGGGACGTCAGTCAGTCGCGGGGAAAAAGGGGCGCGTTTACATGATAAGATCACCTTTCCATAATTGTTTCTCTGTAGTTCTAACGTGTAGTCTTGATTAATGAATGATTCAAAAAAAGGTGTAAAGTGGGTGAGAGGCGACGCAGCCAATTCCTTGGAATACTTGTTTAGGAGGCTGAGGGTGTGAACTGAACAGTGAACATACTAAAAGTCCTGACGGGAGGAAACGGAGTTAGGGGGGCTAAAGGGGGTTGAGAGGAGATGATAAGAGGTCTCATTTCTGGGTTTTCACTTAATAACGTTATATCTCATTATATCTGAGGTTATATCTCAATAACGTTAACTCTCATACGTTTTTTGATAACTTAACCGTTTAGTCAAAAATCGACCAGAAATGTGTATGCTGGCGGAACGTCTGCACCTCCTCACTGGGATGAAGAACAAGGCATAAATTGGGCATCCTATTATTATACATAATATAAAATCAATTGAGAAGAAAAATGGAAAGTTGGGCGTATAATGAGGCAGGATCCTCAGGTTGGGGAGACCAGGGAGTGGGAGGGGCTGCTGAGGAAAAGCAATCACGTTACTGATTGAATACAACAAGTCTATGCGTCCTCTGGGAACTCAGCAGAAAAAAGACATTTGTTCTCTGTGCCTGGAAGTTCACGTCACAATGTAGAGTCCAACTTTCTTTTCCAAAATTAAAAGGAAACTTCTTCATCCCCCACAGTTCTGCGTAATCTTCTTTTGAAACAAAATTTGTGAAATGGGATTACCACATGCGACATTTCTCGCTCGCCCTCTTGCCCCTTCGCCTAATCCGCTCTGTTTAATTCATCAAATAAAATGTTTGAAAAGAATATTGCGAGGACAGGGTTCTGGATTTTCATGAGGTTCCAGTCAACCTTAAGTACAACTCTGGGAAGTAAGGATTTTCCTTTGAGAAGTGTACCTGTACATACAGGCAGAGGAAAATAAACCCACGCTGAGTGTAATCTCGTCAAAATCAGAATGTAGCACATGCATAATACCACGTCACCATAAAGACCAAGTGCTAAATAAAGCAAATTAATGTACGATTTGATACAACTTCTTATTTTTAAACTTTAAACTTGAATCATGTGTCCTAATAAGTGTTGCTCAGTCATTTGTGTTATTCATGACAGTCTCCTAGGCGTTTGAAAATCTACCTACTCATAAAGTGACATATTGAAACAGAAATATAAGAATCTTTAGAATGTAGATTAGCTTTCAAATTTCACACTTTAAGTGATAGGAATTCTAAAACAAATTAGTTTGAAAAAATATTTCGATTTCTTTTACACCATCATTTATTTTACGGATTATTAAGATTTGAAAGTCAGAGAAACAATTTCATAAACAAGAAGTTCAGACATAAATCAAACAACTCGACCAAGGTGTGAAGAACGCCTTATACAAAGAGAGAGACATTTATTTAAACACACAACAGTTGGGAGAGAGCATTCAATCTCAAATTCTGCATGGCTCTAACATTCTAAATTAGGTCCACATATAATTAATTAATATACATAATTACATACATATGTAGGTATCAGAGCGAGTTTTCTAAATGTCAAGATAAAAATTATACAATAAACACGATTTTACCAAGAAAATGAGAAATACAGACACAACATTTTCTGTGTTGTTTTTATGTATGATTTCCGTCAATGTACAAAAAAAAAAAAAAAAGATCCATACATGGGTGTTTTTTTTTTTGTACTTTACTTATCCTGTTATCGTTTTAGGACCTTTATACCTTGAGCTGACAGTCTAGCAGAAGAAATACTAAAAATTGTAATCAACTTTTTAAGGGATATGTATTACTAGCCACAAATCCAAGAGAACTTTGTCAAAAACTAATTGGTGGAGCCGCCAGTGGCGGAATTCCGATCCGCCACTGGCAACTGTGTTGCTATTTGATCAATACTCATCAAAATTAAATTTGGAACAAAATGTTATTCCTAAAGATATAGTAAACCCTCATACCTATGAAATTAATTATCTTTAACCCTTAAAATCTAAAGTCATGTAATTGCAACAATACCAAGTTGCGTTTGAACATAACTAATTTTTTTTTTATATACCTATATACTTTTATAGGCATGACACACGTGTGTGTAATATTTGGCACTGTTCCTCATGTTGTTGGCAAGGAGATGAAAGGCCTGATAAGAGACACTCAGCTTTGTTTATATGCAACAACAATAAAACTGAATTCAAGTGCGCTTCACACCTTGTGTTATTCAAATCAGTGTTTTTGTAAGATGGCGTTGGAGGCTGCCAGAATATGTATCTCAACAATATAGGGTACCTACACTACCTACGTATGTCTACCTTTTTTGATAGCCTTACATTGAATACTGATGGTGTATAGTGTATATGCATTGATATACATATTACTCGTATATGCCTACGTATTTTGAAAATACATTCATAATTCAGAGATGAAGACAAATGAGGATCTAAATAGTTATAGAATATTTCGGATTAAAATAATACAGATGTGTAGATGCTATGTCTGTTTACAGGTTCCTAATTAGCTATTTATCAAGAAGTTCCTATACATTATCCCCAATTCCACATATTGGTCATTTCAGATGTTGATTTACAGATCCATAACCATTCTCACTATCTTGCGAGGATTCTTGCGGTGATACAAAATCCGGAGAAAGAATCAGACGAAAACTTCTAACTGGAGAGGAAAAATATTTCCTCCCAAAGAGAATTTAAATTCAGAAAATTTGGCGTTCATCCAGGGAAATTTTATCCCCTTAAAAAGGGAAAGCGAGAAAGGAAAGGCTTTACAACTCAATAGTATGTACGGAGGGAATGCAATATATTATGCTCAGGTCTAACATACAGGGAGCCTTCAGAAGCAGGGGAAAGTTTCAGTTGCGAAGGGAATATTAATGATCTAGACTCTAGACGAGTGGTGGGAGAACATGCCAAAGTTTTCAGCTTCTAGTTTCGTCTTACCTTGAGAAAACTTTTTTTTTTCATTCATCAATGGTAGAAAAACAAAGATATCTTACAATTCAGAGGAATTCTCTGTTCATCAAAAATAATATGTAGGAAACTGTGCGTCAGATTCCTTAGTTTTTCTTTTGAAGCTGAAGTTACCATTAGAACATACTTCACTTTTGTATGTCTGGATGATTGAAGGAGCAAAGTAAGGGTATGAGAGATTTGCTGATTTGCTTTTATAACTCAGATACATTGTCTAAATGTGAGTAATTTTTAATGCATGGTTTGGGTGGCTCAGGGTAGCCCCGTATGTGGTAATCCTCGTGGAGTTGTGTATCTTGCTATCATGTTTCTACTTATACTTGCCTCCTCCATACATAAGCCATTGTGTCACACGTAATGTTTTGTTCAACATCTTTCATTATCTTCTTCATTTTTCCTACTCTTTCCACAAGTAGAGTAGATACGTACGTATATTTACTAAAAATCAAAAGCAATCAGCTCTGTGGAATTACTCGAACATATCATACGTATTTCGGCAATTTTGTGCGACAGAACGTTCCTTTGTCAGTTGAGGTTGTGAAAATGATGTTTACACCTATACATAAATTATCATACTACTTTATGAACTTGGCTTCTAATTTCCTCAGAACATATTTTAATATAATAGTGAGGAGGGTTAATTTCCATGCAATGAAATAAACGAAATGTTTTCAAAATCTCAGGAATTCTTCTCCTAACCAAATGATGGATCCCGTAGGATTTTGCAAATACATTTGGTTTGCACAGGTGACTGACTTAACAAGGGCCACTTTTACACCTCTCAAATCTCTATGATTCCCGTTGGAATTACTTATTTATCTCTCAGTGACTGGCATCATCATCATCATTACCTATAGAGGACAGACTGGTGAGTGGTGAGTGAGAATATTAGGTCAGACGTAAAGTTAGAGGCAATGGGATGGAAGGGTTACGGGGTTAATGGGAGGTTGCGATGTTAATGTGTTCATATCTGCGTGAATAAGTGGACGCAATAAATGTCATCCTCACAATAGTGTAGTGGTCACGTGAGGAGGGTCGGGTGGAGGTAATGGCTCTGGGAGACATGCTCATGCGAAATGATGAGATCGAGCACTGGAAATAATTTCTGCAATTTTCATGATTTTTTGTATGAAATAAAATGGCTTTTGCTCTTTCTCTGTCCACTCTCTCCCCATGAATAAATTGAATTCTAATATTTATGATGGCAGTTCTCCAGTTTATTTATGAGAGACAAAAGTCCAAATTGTGTTTGGACAAAACGGTTCTTTTGACTTTCTATGTAAAGCCTATATTGATTTTGTAGAACCCACATGGTGTTGAAATTTGCAGACTAAAACTATATCATTGGTTTGGTACATTTTTAAATAAGTTCATTCCCATATTGTTTTGTCTACAAAACCGATTATTCTACGTATATTATCTAGAAAAGTCATTTCAGCACAAGGAAAATAGGAAAGGAACAAGTACAGAGGGTTCCGGTATCACGTCAAGGCAGACATGGGCTACTGTTATGATGAATTACCGCTTCGTCTAGGCAATTCCAAACACCATTTCATGCTTCACATATTTAAAAAACCATATATCACAGGAGGCTGGTAGTTGGCAAGGGCTTAGCAAAGGCATATATCATCGGAGATAGACTTGGTTCTGCTGTCCGCCCTTCACACTTCTCATCTCACATCACCCTGCTCCTGACAGATGTTCCCTGTCTCAGAACGGAACGTGTGGCATCCTACTCACGAGGTGCTTGACGTGGATCCAGTTGCAGATGAACATTTCTTCTAGATTCAAAAATTTAAACGATTTTGAAAAAGATGGATGAAAGTGGAAATTGAAGAAAAAAATCCGATAACCATAAGGATTTTTAAGTGACAGTTTTGTGTTCTGAGCCGTGAGCCGATCAGTTGTAGTTTTACAGATAAATCACATAGTAAAAATTTCAATGTTGCTTTTTTAAAAACACTGTTGTGGAATGGGAGATCAATTCTTCAAAATATTTTGAAATTCCTCCATTTGCACGAATCAACTGAACAATGACCAGCAGTATAAACAGAAACACCTGAAGTACAGGTCAAAAGTATGCAGAAATTAGACAATAATAGCGGTAGAATTTGGATAGTGTTATAGAACTCATAATTACATTTGTCTACTTTCTCTATACTTTAGACCTGCCTTTTTTTGGCTGTCAAATCTCTGTGTTATTTATTAATTTTTATAGTATACTGTGTGAACCCCTGACACTTGACAGTATGAACCGTTTGCTCGTACGTACATTATTTTATTCTTTGCATGAAACAATTAACAGACGAAAGCCTCCCAAATATCATGAGTAAGAGTTTTGCACCTAGGAACAAGGGGTGTGAAAAAGGTGATTAATATAATAATACGTATATATGCATGTATAGTTGTATACTACGAGTTTATAGGCTTTCAAGTACATACAAATCATCACCATATTATTCTCCAGTGTTGAAGAGATCAAAAGATAAAATTCAAAAAGTTTCCGTTAAGAACTTGCGTCCCTGACATGGAAATTTCTGAAAGATGATAATTACCTGGCGCTTCATCTCATTAATCTAGAGATTAGCTGAATTTTCAACAGGAGCCAAAGAATCTATTGTCACAGTTAAGAACGTTAAGGTACATATGTATGCTTATTAAATCCAGAGCTGATCTATCTACAGTGCTGTTTTCTTCTATTCCTCCTCTGTCTTACAGGAAATTTCTATGCTGAATAACCTAGAAAGCATTAGATTTCTAGTTTATTCAAAGAAAACGAAGAGAGGAATTTCTTCGTAAACTCATATGGAATACACAGGAACTGCTTTGTATGGCACGAGAGTAGCAGCCACCCCAGAGACCGGAGTGCACATCATTATTACATTATCTCGAGAAACAAGACAAAGTACGTATTGAAGAAGCTGGAGCAAACGAGAGAAAAGTAAAAAGAAGTTGAAAATCCGCTTACGAAGTTATTTCCAGAGCTTTTCTTCATTCTCCGAGTTCTTGTCGACTTTTTTTTGTTTTCAATACATTTTGGAAACGGTAGAACGGGAATGAAGAGAAAGCCAATAAAGCCGATGCGATAGAATGATTGGGAAGTATATACATAAAAGTATCCGCTTCCAAGCTTCACGGTTACTGAGTCACCTCACCTTCGACAGCTTGAAACAGAGTACGCATATATACGTAGTTATGTGAATGGTGTGAAATTGTAATTGTATAAAATATTTTACCAAGAAATAATAATCTTTCTACAGTAGATGTTTGAAAGATTCGTGGCTGGTAAGATTACTTTAAAGTGGGAATGTCCATCGAAGAGGCACATGAAGTCATGCCACACAGAAAGTCCCCAAGGCAAGGCAGACATGCCTTATTCTACCAGCAATACCAGCATGGCTTGGCGGTAAAGTTATATGGATCATAAGGAAAGTAAAAAGGATGTTTCATTTAAGCTGGAATAGGTATTGTTGGGTAAGGATCAATGTTCCCATATGCTTTAAGCATATAAAAAAGTGCTCGCATCAACAAAATTCATATTTTTTACACAAAATTTATGCAAATTTGAGGAAAAGGTATGAAATTTCCATTAAAAAATGTTACTAGAGTAACTTACCTTTTTCTAAAAAGAACAAGGGCATACCAGCGTAGTAAAAACTATAAGAGGAAGCCTTGAGGTGGGTGGAAGTATTTTCAACTTTAACATAAAAGGTAATTTTAAAAGTTGGGGAGCTTAAAGTTTGTATTAAGTTCAGCAGGATAATGTGGACAGAGGAGAAATTTAAAAGGAAGATCAGAAGCAGACTTTGTATCAAGTATCGAGTTTCACAAATTTCTACAGTAGGTAATGTGAAGATCTATTAAAAAAATCCTACGTGTAAATATTGCAGATAATCCCGCCATGTTAGCCTGTTGCAGATAGCCTGAACAGCGAAAAAAATAGCCCGATACAACTCTCCTGTTCAAGCCGCAAAGTGTTCTCTTCAGAGATATAGAAGTAGGAACCCAAACCCTAAGCTTTTCTTTTTGTAGCTGGTTAGACTAGTCGAATTCAAGATATGTGGTTCACTCTGGTTTAGAGTGAACCAGAAAAAATTAACACGACCCAGTGCTATCTCATAAGAATATTCACTTGTAGGTGATATAGCTTCAACCTGTCATGTTTTTATGGTAGTCTCTGATCTATTATATCATAGCTGAATACTGATTGGGATCGAAGCAACTCCAAACACAGAATTATCAATGAGATGAAATTTTTTCTTAATACACCATTGGTAGGTATCCAACTCCAATATTATTATAGTTGTTGCTTTTCAATTATCCAGCTGGATAAACATAAGTAGTACCTTGTGGCTCAGTTTGACATTGAGTTCCTAATATAGTACCGCAATTTTCCACCTATTCTTATCATCAACTAATGACGAGGAAGCAGGCACCCATCACAATGCAACAAGTCAGGTGGCAGCTAATTTCTTGCTTAGGGCAATTTAATACTCCATGGATCACGTTTCTACAATGCATATTATTTGCATAAATATCCAAGGTATATATACACAATTTTGCACACTAATTGAAGCATCATTTCATGGTAATACCCTATTTCAGGTGATAAAAAATCTTTCAGGTTCATTTTTTTAGCTGGAATCTTTTCGAAGATAAGGTAAATTAACCAAATTTTGTCAAAAATAATCGCCAATATAGTTGGCTAATAGGTCCGTGGTACCCATTTCATGACTTATACAAATTCTAAGCTTTCTTCAAGAAGAATTCTAGAAATATTTATCCCTTAATAATGCCAGGCAATTTTTTTAAAGTACACAAAAGGGGTGGTTTTAAAAAGTTAGGTATCATAAATGTCTCCTTGCAAGCATTGCCTATACGGGACAAGTCTCACTCCTAGGAATGATAATGGTAATAATAAAGCGTGCACTTAGACCATAATAACCTGTAGGCGTCTAATTCATTTATGCATCTAATAAACTCATTCCAAGAGTACCTTATTCATTTACAAGGCGCGTTTACTTCATTAAATTTATAGAATCCTTGGTAATCTATTCCATTTTGCCATCTATGTATTTCTTGTACTAAAGTGATCCTTATCTCTCATCACATGGTTGGTCTACGAGTATGTTCTGAGATAAATTGCACGGGACCGAGAGGCAGGGTGATAGCTGATCAATAGGATGAGATGGGAGATAAGAACACTGGACCGGTTGTGTGTGAGAACCCATCCTGCTAATAGTGGCTGCTGCTTCTGGCGTTGCGGCCCAGTGTAGGATAGGTAGTATGATCTCCAGGTTTTACACGATTAGCATACTTATCAAATGCATGATAGAGAGCCCGTATCTAGAAGACTTTTATTATGACTTTAGTTATCGAACCCTGACCTTCAGCTGTGGGCTGTGGGTGCTTCGCGTTATCCACTGCGCTACGGAGATGTGTGACTTTCACTCAAACAAGTTGTACATTACAAGAACTTTTGAATGCGAAGAAAAAACCTATGAAAGGTACAGCCAAGGTTCAGGCAGAATATTGTGCGAGCGATGAACAATGGGTTGGTTTCCCAATGAGTTTTTCACGGAGTATGAGGCGAGGTCGGGGTATTTGCAAGAGTTAGTGACCTTCTGGTGTGGTAGACCGCACTCATCTATGCCTCTCTCCCACACACATGTGTGTTGTGTTTGTTCAACTGCCCAGCCAGCTAGGCGCACATTTTGTTCCATGGTAAATACTACTGCTCCCTAACTCCCTCCCTATCTCTCTCTCTCTTTTTCTCTCTCTCTCTCTCTCTTTCTCTCTCTCTCTTTCTCTCTCTCTCTCTCTCTCTCTCTCTTTCCCTCCCTTTCCTTCTTTCTGAGAGGTAAACAGTCAGGTTTATACTTTATGTATTTCAAAAAAGTGAGAGTGTCGGGGGATGAGGAGTGGAAAGGGTATGAAGAAGAGAGGTGGGGGAGAGAGAGAGAAAGAGAGAGAGAGTGACACATAAACAATGGTATAGTAAAGAAGAGAATAAAACCGGAGCAAAGAACAGGGGAAGGGAGAAGACTGTAGAAAGAGAGAAAAATGAATAAAAAAAATAGAAGGAGCACATGATGAGTGAGGGAGATAGTAATGTATAGTGAAAGAGGAAGTGTGGAGAGATATGAATGGGGGAGGAGGGATGGATGGTAGAGGTGATATTTCACATTCACGGCATATCAGATAGCTGCCAACTATTGAGTACATAATTGATAAGGTGTTCCTGTGCTGTTAATAGGCTACAGGTAATATCATCATTAGTCCCGAGGAGATAATTCAATTACCCCCCACCTCCAGCGCGCTGTAGTCTCTGAGGAAAGGAAATCATGTATCCCCCCCAACATGTGACCACGCTCTTGCCCAAAACCTTAAATGCTTAATGTGATGGTCCCACCCAAACCATACACTATGTGCATACCTATATTGCCTGCTATATTATGTGAAAATATTGGCGCACATTTCGACTCTTTTTCTTGAGTCGACAGTTTAAATAAAGCTTCTTTACGTTTATCATACTGTAAGTACAATAAAAATAATACTCTTTAGTGGAAGGTAAACCACTAGGCGAGGTTAATGCTCATTGCTCAAACCATTTTCTACCGCACAACCCTGAGATTCCTATTATTATGTGGTGACATTTGTTCTTCCTCAAATAAATGAGAACGAACTAATGTATTAGGTGGGATTCGAACCAATGGATCTCTAAGCTACCTGCATTACCAGACTAGCACCTTAACCATTTGTCTGCAAGTGTGGATAATGGCTTTTTTTTTATCAAGGTAACATTCGGAACAAAAATATGAAAGAATAAAGAATCCTCTACATTTACCTAATACAATAGCTCGCTTTAAAATCAATTCCAATTTTCACCCCGGACTTTGTAACAAAAATATGAGAAGAATTTATAATTCCAAAACCGTTTTTTAAATATTTTTATTTCGTTATCACTATTTGTTTAAAATTCAGGCAAGGTAACAATGGAGGGCAAGGGGAGGAGGGAGGAGGGGAGGGTGATGGGCAGGGCAAGAAGTCAGAGCGGAAAAAGCTAAATAATATTGATTAATAAAAGGCCAAAGTTACTTGAAAAACGTGATGAGAATCAGCAAGTCAAGTTGGGAAACTGCTGCAAAATGTATACACTGGACGGCTGCAGTTGTATGGAATTGTGTATGTACGCGTGAAGTACAATAATAATGCTCTCGATAGCATAGGCCCAGCACTTGTACTTTCAGGGGTGCTCAGCCCTGGGGTTGAGCATTTCTACTATCCTTGTCCTCTAGAAGAGACGAACAAAGTTGAGAAAACCTATTAGGGCATTGAGAAACTTTCGAATTTGAAATAAAAAGTCACACATTTTTTTTTTTATTAATTTGTTACTTTGTTTTTTTTATTAGTTTCTGATTTCTTTAAAATCTCAAGTTGTCAATTGAAATGTGTACCATGGCTTTCGATCTACTTGTACTTTTGGCAGATCTAATATGGGGTTAACCTTTCATTTCTCTTTATGGATCCTGTGACCACCAAGACTAACCGTGGCACTTTGTGAACCCCTGTCTAGCCTCCTCAATAAATTAGCACACAAGTTGTTAGAATGTATGGTTTTCGCGGTAATTTTAACTCAAAAGTTTTCTTAATGTAATTTACTTCACCCGTGTAGTGCGGGCGGAAAGTTGTTTATTTATTTACACAAGTTAGCGGAGGAGCTTTATAGTCTTCCTGTCGAGAGGGGTTGGTATAGCAACCGCGATATATTCAGCCAACCGTAAACACCAACTCAAGAAATGCCAACATTTGAACCACTTTGATGAACCACCTTGATCACTGGATCAAGAAAAATTTCGCCATATGAATGCAATTTTTGTCCAATCGAGCTGTAATTTTCAAGGTATGTTCCTTATGTGCTTCGTTATCAATTTGTACCTTGTACGTACATAATATATTTAAAATTGTATGGTGAACAAAACCTTTCGCGCTCTTAACTATTTTTTTTAATAGTGATGTCCGTCGTATATCAAATGGTCAATAATAATAATAATATGTTTAACTGTCATTTTTTAGTTTTGCAGTTAAGGAAAACTATAGTACTTTTTTGTACTAACCTGTTAAAATATTGAACATTAGGATAACAAACATAGATCAGAGATGTACTTTAGGAGACAAAATAATGTACCTACTGAGTTTCACCAGTGTCTCCCTATGTGAAGGTAAGGGGATTCCAAGGTAACCTGCTGCTCAGTCGCTTTTAGAAAATTCCAAAAGAAAATTAAAGTGGTGAGTGTATTTCTGCAAAAAGTTTACGCCTTTGTAAGTGCATGCTAAGAGATCAGTTTACAGCAATACACCTGTCTCTACGGTGCCTTAACATGCTTTCCCGTGCATCCACATCCACGGAGTAGGAAGGGCTATCAAATAACACACCCAACATAATGGTAAATGTTGAGCACACGGAAACATTAATGCGTCATGTACCTTGTTCAATAATATTTAGTAAAACCCAACTCGATATGGTGGTTTTGAAGGGATACTTGTTGTAAAAGATAGTGTTTCTAAACAATAATATATTACTGAGCTCATATAAACAACTTTAAAACTTGCTATGGTTATTTAGAAGCTTCTTTTTAAGAGCTAGTCCTACAGATATCTCCAATGATATTCTTTGTTGCAACAACGTAAGTGGGAATTTTCTTAAGAGTGAGAGCTCTGGAGCATTATCTATACATAGAAGGTATACCTACCTACTTGTACAGAGCTAGATAATACCAAATCTAGAGAGAGCGTTCTTTGTCTTTTGTGCAATTAATTAATAGTTATCAAAATTATACGAAAACTATACGAAATTTAATCTTATATTATAAAATGATTCGTGTGCATGTGCGTGTGATTTAATACCATAATTACTACAATCACAGGAATCTGTGACTGCCTGCTCTCGCACAGATGCTTAAGTATGTACAAGGCTATCTATCCCTGGAAGGAAGGTTTCTTCTACATGTTAAATGCGAAAGTCTAAAAATCCAAGGAAATATCTCGTTCACATAATTATGTTTTTCTTGCTCCAGCGATGATGTTGTTTCACGGAAAATACATATTTCAGTTCTCTTGGTCTTTTCTTCGTGTTTATTTTACCGAAAGGAAACAATTTAAGGAACGAGAAAGAGAAAGAACTGAATATAAATCATCAGACAGAGCTCAGCAAATTTCATGAATTTTTTCCCTCTTTTTTCTCGTAGTGGAAAAAATTATTCATCAGATTGTGTTTTCAATTATTCTTTCTTTATTTTTGTTCCATATCCTTCTTCTTCTCCCAACTGCTTTTGTTTCAACATGGAATTTTGCTAGGGAACATTAGTCCCGTGTCTCCGTTTTACATAATTATGTACATAAACATAGACGCACATATACATATGTATGTACAATGTACATCTGCCGAGTATCAGGGACATTTTGGCAAGTCTAAGTCTATTGAGCCTAATATGGCTTTGCACTTTGCCTTTGCAAAAAAACAGCCTAATGTGTAGCAGTCAAAGTTAATCAATTGGCTCACATTATATTTATTGCATAAACAATGCACTTAGCTCAGGACTGCCTACAACGTATTCAACATCAATGGTATGACAGCCTCAAGAGGAAAATTAATAACGTATGGAAATGGATTCATACCAGGGTTGAACTAATCGGAAACTGAAGAAAATGCAGAAGTACACTAACTTAAGCGTAAGGTAGCCTGATATTGTCGACATATTTCACCATGTATTTGATAAGTGAGACCACAGCTGATAGCAGATCTGAGAGCTGCGACTTTTTCGTGACCTTGGTGTTTATAATGTAAAATCAAGAGTCCAGTGCTAGACCACTCCACCAGCGAGGCTGGCCACTGAGGCTCGAACAGCATGGTAAAGAGCTGAACAATGAGTGTTCTATAAATACTTTATGATATTCAACAACAGACTGTGATTACCAACACAAAGGAATACATTCGAACGTGGTGGCTTTGGAGAAGTAACCCTTTCATTAATTGTATTTACTTTTATACACTTACCTACATACTACCTGTTACCCGCTAGCACAAGTACACGAGAAGGGAATGTACTCTACTTTAATGGATGCTACATGTGATGGCATTGCAAATACGCCAAGAATTACAAGAATAGCTAATTGAGCCTGACAGAGTGATGAGTGACTTCACGGAGAACTTACATTCCACCCTGATGGCAGGTCAGGGCCAGCATATGCCTGGATAATTGAGGGTGAGGACTTATTCCTAACCGAAGACATAGGTGTCATTGATGTATTGGGTTTTTTTTATAAATACTAGCGGGTTACACCCGCCGCTTCGCCAGCCCATCAAAACACCACACACAGCATCATTTAATAGATATAGATAAGACCCATTACATGTCTATTGTTAAGTAAAGATTTGTTCATATATAATTATTATGTATATTGCAACGATTGCAAGGACAAGCGTACTTGCCCGCTGAAATATGTATTTACTTTATACTTGATATGGAAACCTGAGGAACAGTTAGAGCTAGATGAAATAGATGACTATTACGAATATTTTGCAGGCAGAACACTTGCTGGTTGCTGGTTGACAACCGGTCTCGGTTGATGCTCATAAAGAATATGAAGGTACAAAACTAAAATAATTCTGGTAAAATTAGAATTAATATAATATGCAGTTATTAATCTGAAAGTATATGCATTTATTTTTAATATTACTTAAAAAGAGCTTATAGATCCTGAAAACTAGCAATTAAGAAAATTAATAAGACACCTAAATATTTCAAATGAACATTATTACCAATTTAAAATTTACCAATTAAAATAAATTTTAATAAAAATTCCAGTGAAGTGTTGAAACTCCTCTCCATAAAATATAATGGGAGCGGGGAAAGCGTCTACAAAATTAACAGCACAGAGAACAATCATGATTTTAATATTTTTCCACTTAAAAGATTTTTTAATGAAGCAGTATTGTTATGTTGATCAAAACTTGTGATGTGCAACAACAAAAAAATCAGGAATTTTCATTTCTTCCCCTAAATGTTGAATAGTCTGGAATGTCATGTCCAAGTCCACAGTTTATTGAAGATTCGTGCTAATATTGTTCTATTATTATTATTATTCTCTTCTATACCGGAATAAAGAAATGTCCCAAGTGTAGTGTGATTGTGATGAAAGTTATACCTGTGATGAAAGTTATACTCGAATTAGTTATCTTTAGTTTTGAGGTTAGAGATCAGATCATCAAAACCAATCATCACTTTAAACTTTCATATTTTGCCTGTTACATTTGAGCTAACAATGCAAATTCTTGTTGATTGGCGTCTCTTTCAACTATTGGCCACAAAAAAGAGAAATGAGGAATCTTCATAATAAAATTCATGACATGTCCTGTTAAATAAACTAGGTATCAAAATGTATCATTAAAATTAACCTTTTTCTTCTACATCCATAGATACAGGTATGTAGGTAGCAAGAAACAGTCGTTCCGAAAAAAACTAAAGAATACCTTACATAGTATTATGTTAATCTAAACCTAGACAAATCTTTTGATGACAAAAACACTTAAACAGAATCAAACATACAAGTATGTATAATACATAATAATTATGTACGAGTATTGTGGGATTGTACACATGAGGCATAAATCTTGACTGTAGAGATATGTATTAGGATATTAATGGCACTAGGCAAGGCAGGTATGGGTGACAAATGTCCTGACGTTTTTATTAGGGAACAACAGGGAGCAAAAGACGAAATCTTAATATCCTTTTTACTCTGGGCTGGAGATTATGAATGGCTTTCTGGGGAGACCCCCTCCTTTTTTGAAGTTTTGGTGTGTCATTTGTCTCCGAACAAGTTAAACGTGTACTTTTACTCCATAACGCACATATACATGGTAAATTATTCTCTCATCCATGCATAAATTATTATAGAGGGTTTTATGTTCTGTTCGTGTGTCGAAATTATCCGACCAAATGTTTTCTAGTTCTTTATATGAATCAGAATATCAAGGCACCTACATATGTAAAAAAGACATTGTAAGTACATATATTACGAATTTTACCGAAATGGGTACTGCAAAATTGCTTTTAAAATGTCATATATTGTACTTCGGGGGGCCATAAACAGTAAAATTTCAGTGCACCAAAAGGGGAAAATTATTTATATGTTTCAAAAAGATGCAAATTAACCCAGACAACAAACGCCAAAGTATTAACTTGTTTTTCTTTATAAAATAGAATTGTTAAAGTGTTTTGTGAAAGGGGGGAAAAAAATTTATTGTCTTCCAAAAAATTCTTCTTTTCTCAAAATTTCCCCTCATGGGAAAACAGGAACTTGTGCCCTGAAAGTAAAAGGTATAATGTATATTTTATTTGCATGTGTGTATGTTTTTGTCATGACTCATCATTTACTTCATGTCCTGAAATCCTCATATCACGAATCAGCATAGAAAAATTTAAGGATGTATAGCGGTTCGATCGTCCCGGAAAAGGGCCCAAAAATAATTTTTTTCCGGATCTCGATGTTTATAATGAAGAAATGTAATGATTTGACTGATCCGAAAAATTTCCCTATACTACCATACATAATATATGTATATTTTGGGAACAGTAAGAAGGCAATGTTCTGTAAAACCCATGGGGGTTAATTTACATAGTGAGGGAAAATGTCCCACATTATTGAGAGTTCTTGTCGCAGATTCCTCTTTCCCGCTCCCAGCAAGGGGGTGCACGTACGTTGTGGGCTTCAAATGTAAACTTCACTTCCTATACCAAAGCAGAAAATCATAACCCCCAGTCTGCACATGTTCTAAAACTTTGCCTTCCCCCTGCACTACCGTAATGAGTGAGTACATACTTAGTGAGTACATTATTCAGTTGCTCTCTTGTTCACAACATGAAATTTTAAAAAATTCCCATGAAGAGCAGGGAGATTTCTTTCTTTTCTAGTTTTTGTTGAGATCTCGAGTCTCAAACAAGTTTGAAAATAAATTAAAAATACCCCAGAGAATGTAGATGAAGGGAAAAAGCAACACTTTGGGAAAATTTTATGTACCCAGGTTTTGTATAAGTCGTGTTATTTTTTAGGGGCTGTCAGCTCAAGACAGGTAGTAGTAGTCACATTATTAAAAATTTTTATTTTCCGTAAGATCTGTAGAAC
This sequence comes from Bactericera cockerelli, assembly GCA_024516035.1. Classification (NCBI taxonomy): domain Eukaryota; kingdom Metazoa; phylum Arthropoda; class Insecta; order Hemiptera; family Triozidae; genus Bactericera; species Bactericera cockerelli. Next base: position 23,759,171 of record CM044957.1, read on the forward strand.
TCTCCTCGGGAGTTGGTTTTAAATAGATAAAGAGCAAAAAAAATAGTTTAAAAAAAAATTTTGGGAGAAGAGATACAACTGCATTTACTGCAATTGTTCCAAATTTTCACAAAACTTAGAAAACTTGCCTTTGACTTTTGCTCTCGCTCCACCCCAG